>PTEX01000268.1:450897-476829 GCA_003342815.1 Eudromia elegans | reverse complement strand
AAMYKARKTWRSYTTKRAAAWTKRMYTTTTTTTTTTTCAAGAAGTGAATRTATTTAGCTGAAAAAAGTATAACCAGAGTTCTAAATAGGACTTCTAATGCACTCTGTTTCCATGTGCAAATGGTAATTTTTCAAAGATTTGCAATCTGCACCACTGCATTTAGGTGCATATTCAATAACATCAGCAGGATAATTTCTTCTTAAATGAAATTGTATTTTTTTTATTTAAAGAAATTAAAGAAATAAAACCTCTATCTATTATTTGGAAAAACAACCTGAAGGAAGGCAGCAATTGCACAAAGAAAATCTATACTAAAAGAATTAATTTTTAGTGAAATTATAAATGACCAAAGACTAGTGATTGTATGGAAAAAAAAGTTAGGTAATATGTATGAAACTTTAAGATTAACTCTTAAAGCTGTAGTGTCTATAAAGGAAATGCTGCAGAAAAATGTAGGCAATAAGTTAGTTTTATATTAATCACAGCATCCTGTAAGATGTGTTACTACTATGTGCTGTGCTTTCAGCTTTGGTGAAGGCTCAGTCTCAGGTGGTGACTAGTTTCTCCTGCTGGTTCCTATTCTCATTATTTTAATAAAATTAACTCATCATGCTGTCAAAATTGTGGAGAGGAATGTGACAGCTCAGATAGCAAGGGAAAGATCCCACGGAGGGGTATGAAACGTCTCTGCACTGCAGAGTCTGCACGCTTTGTAGAAAATAGTAAGCTTGAGCTGTATGTTCCCATGGCCCCAACTATGCAGGAGAGCTGTATCTTTCTAATCATACTCCAACAGCTGAAACAAATTCATCCAATCTCAATTTTATGAATGAGTTGATTGCCATGACTACCTTTGATCTGAAACCACAGATTTTACAATGGGGAAGAGTGATTCATCARTGTCTTCGTGCCACACAGGGCAATTCAACATCTTGAAATAAGCTGAACTGGAAGGCAGGAAGCAGGTTTTCACCTCTATTAAGAGATAGACTCTGCTGGCTCCTTCCTGTGATGTTCCTAGAGGATGGAGAGTTCAGCAGAGAGGAACCTCATGAGATTCAGCAAAGAAAAGTGCAGGGTCCTGCATTTGGGGAGGAATAACCCTAGGCACCAGTACAGATTAGGGGCTGACCTGCTGGAAAGCAGCTCCACGGAGAGGGATTTGGGAGTCCTGGTTGACAACAAGTTAACCATGAGTCAGCAGTATGCCCGCCTGGTCAAGAAGGCTAATAGGTTCCCAGCCTGCATCAGGAGGATCGTTGCCAGCAGGTCGAGGGATGTGGACCTTCTAGAGAGGGTCCAGCGATGAGCAACACAGACGATTAAAGGACTAGAGCATCTATCTTATGAAGGAAGACTAAGTAAGCTGGGCCTGTTTAGCCTGGAGAAGAGTGAGAGAAGATCTGATCAATATATATAAGTACCTGAGGGATTAATGCAGGGAGGAGGGAGCCAAACTCTTTTCAGTAGTAGCCACTGWTAGGACAAGAGGTAATGGGTACAAGTTGAAACACAGGCAGTTCCATGTCCATATGAGGAAGAACTTCTTTCCCTTGAGGGKGACATGGCCCTGGAACAGGCTGCCCAGAGAGGCTGTTGAGTCTCTGTCTTCTCTGGAGATCTTCCAGACCTGCCTGGATGCCAKCCTGTGCCCTGTGCTCTAGATGTCCCTGCTGGAACGTGGAGGTTGGACTAGATGCTCTCTAGAGGTCCCTTCCAATCCATTCTGTGATTCTGTGATATCCAGTAGATACAATGCACTAACCACCATTGCCAGTGTTGGGCAACTTACATAAGAAATAACTGGCTCTATTAACACATTTTTAGGAAGAATAGAGGAAGTAAACATGAAAAGTAGAGAGCTGTAACAAGTCTTGAACTGCRAAGGTGCTTTATAAGAACATACTAGAAGAAATGCCACAGAACAGGCAATTACATGAGTCTCTGGTATTCTATTATTACACACACTGGAAGCATCATGATCACCGTTGATACGGGTAGAACTAAGACCGGTCTGCTCTTAAAATTCATGCTGACAGAAGTCCAAGCAACACTTCATTATCTTCTAGCAATACACTGATGTACTGTGTGGACTCTGTCCAGGAGCAAACAACAATAAATATGCATGCTAGACAGAAGATTAAGATTTCCTTGTTTTCCCCAAAACTATGACCTGAAATTGRCTGGGAGAAAATTAAATACTTGATAGGAGAAGATACAAGTAGAAGTACTTCAGTGCTAATGTACTCTAAAWGAGTAATATTGCATAGTGAGCGTGTCTAGCACTTTACATAAAATAGTAGAATGGACAACAGAATAATCACATATTCATTAAAAATACATTAAATCTATGTCTTTTTTTTTTWAAATAAAAGGCAGAACACCACCATCATAAATACTCCATTCCAAATTAAAATAAATAAATACATAAATAAATAAATAAAAGAAACAATTACGATTAAAGGGGTAGCTTTTTTTTTAAAGGTAACAGATTTGTTTATGCAAATTTTATGAAAAATATTCAACACTTGCCAAGTATTTTAGAAATAAATTATGAGTTTAATAAGACTGATGCAGAAATTTTATCCATTCATATTCTGTGAAGACAATTTAGCAATAATTAATATTAATTTCAGATTATTTTAGTAAGGAACTTAGCCAATTGATCTTCTATGATTATAAGTGTAATAGTCTAATTAAAGTTAACATAAAGGTTAACAATTTAAATACATTTGTTATTGCTTTTCTATTAATTTGATCCAAAAGCATTTTTTTTTCACATGCTTACTCATTCACGCTGCTTTTTTAAGTTGAGTGTCATTCTGAAATTCACTGAATTAATATATAACTCAGGCAAGGAGAAATACCTCAGCAAGTATTTCAGACACTTTTAACGTCACAAAGTTAAAGCAGTATCTTCTGGATTTAAAGTATGCTAATGTAGTTGATAATTCAAATTATTGCACACCTGCAAGTTTCTCTGTACAAAACATCACAGTTTCTTGAAAACAAGATGCATAATTCAGAGGTCATAATGAACTCAAAACCACAAATCATGTTTCAGTACTTTCAAACTCTCAGTATGATGGCTAAGAAGCTTGCTGTAGGTGTTAATTAATGGCAGCATTAATTRTTAATTAGCAAGTGTTAAAATGGTAGCAGAAATTAATGTTGAATACATTTRGACTTTTTTTAGGTATACATTTTATGAAAATGGAAACTCTTGTAGATCACTTGTTCTTTATTGGTTAACCTTTTGTGAAGACTTAAAATAGTCTCTCCTGCTGGTCTTATTTGACTCATTCTCTTGCTCCTCTTCTGGAAACAGAGAACTATCAGGAAACCATTTCAATACTCAGTTCTTGAGACTAGACTATGTCAGAGAAAACAATAGGAAGAAAAATTATAATGGTTGGGAATACATAATGGAAGCCATTCATCAAGGCACAATGTTTTCCTGGATTGTTTTTTCCTTAAGTTCTAGTCTGAGAATGGCTAAGGCCACAGAATCACAGGCCAGAGTCATATGACAGTGAGGGATTTTCCCTATATAACAAATTCTCATCATATCTGATTTTGTAAATCATTGATTTCAAGATCATTGATAAGTAAAACAAAAAACACTTCAGTATGAGATTACCCCAGTAAGCCAAGCAACTCAAAATTAGCAAATCAGGTTGGAATAAGGACAATTAGTGACAGCCTGATGTCTTTACTATTAATGAATATATAGTTTTCTGTCATCCAAAGAAAATCTACAATTTAAAGAGACAGGGAAATCTGAAAAGTATTATTATCCTTAAGACAATATATGCAATTCCAATTTCTTTAAAAAATGATGCTAGGTTATAAAACACATGAAAGTTCAATAGCAAACTTGGGGTTCAGTGGAACACTAAAACTATATTCACAATAACAAACTGGTATTCTTTCCATAGCAATTTAATCCTCAGAAATTATAAGGATGAACACATAGTCCTTTAAAAAGCATCACCAACCTTTATTCATGTTTCAGACTTTGAGATTCTAAAGCAAATCATAAATATTTCATGTGAGCATTGTTCTATGGTACCCATCTGGAAGAAGAGTATTTTCTCCTTGGTTGATTAAAACTTTATTGACCTTACTGTCTGTCAGGTTCTGCTAAGGGGATTTTTGCCAAGCAAATTTTTAATATTGCACTTGCCAAAAAGCATCAACAGATTCTGTAAAGGGTAATCATAAAACCATGGGGAACATTTAATATTACAGCTAAGACCATGGCATTTACTTTTAAACTTTGCTTACTCTCAGATTTTCTGTAGTTACAATGGGAAAATGAAATGCAGACAACACAAACACCTCTGCATAAAAGAGTGAAATGCCATAGCCTTGGTAATTAAGGAATGCTGTAGGCTGACTGACAATATTACATTACTTAACACCTAATACTTTATGACAAAATAGGTCGTATAAAATCTTCTCCACCTTTGTTTTTCTCTCTGACAGTCAACAATCAGTTTTTGGTTAGACTTATCAGAAGAACATCTTCAAATAATGAGATCCCTGAACACAGTGAAAACTTCAGAGGGGGAGTCCGAAGATCCCACTGAGGTAGGGAGCACAAAGTCTTGACTGCTGGGTTGCCCTACATGGAGGAGAGAGAAGAGGCAGGAGAGGTGMAGAAGCCTACAGCATCACTTCGCTAGTCCGGAAATCCTTCTAAAGAGAGTTCAGCAGAGTTTGTTGTAGGTGGATACCACAGGAGAAGACCTTGCTCTACAGAARAAGGACCCTATAGATCTTAGTCCTGAAGGCTATGTGTGAAAATTGGGTTTTCAGACACTGTCGCTGAGTTGTGTAAATACATGAATCTTTGATAAAGTATTTGTGCCTCATGTAAAAAATATTTTTGCTTTCTAATAAAAAAAAAAAAAAAAATCCCGCTCCAAGAAACCAACCAGTGATCTATCACCATTCTACCAGTATCCTTTGGTGAATCTGATCATTTTTCAGAGAAAGGTTTTCTTATGAGAGAATGGCTAAATGTGAGATATGGAACCTTAATTAGTATCTGTATAGAGATCTATTAGCCTCTCATTTCCTCTCATTCCCTCTCCCATCCCCTCCAAAGTACCAGGATCCTTTCAGCTATCTAAGTACTATTAATCTCTTGCTTAGGAATCTCCAGTCCTACCCATATGTCTAAAAATATTGTTTACCAAGTGACCTGAAAAGGCATTTGTTTCCAAACAAGAGTTTCCTGGAAAGCCCTAATATTGTACAGTCTGTCACTGCAAGTGAGAACAAAGTATTGCGCAGAAAAAAAAAATACAGATTTTGGAAAATATGTTCTTTTTGCAGGTTGATAGGTTCCAGTAAATTTAAGTTTAATTGAAGGAGAAAACAAGAAACATTTACTTAACTGTACTTCCTACTTAACTTGCAAAGATCCCTGGCTTGTGATCAGTACTTCTTACATCTAGCATTTGATATCTTCAAAGGCTCATTTATCTTCCCTTGCACCTCTGACAGTGATCCTTTTCTGCTAAGTGCTATACAAATACAACAGCTTAAGAACATTCAACTGCAAGACAAGAGATAACCACTAGATAGAGGAGGATATACAGCTACATAATGGGGCAGCGTCACACAGCATGATAGGGGATCTTCCTTTCTCAGATTTTAATGTGCTCACATCACTATGCCATTGTGTGGCAATCCACAAATAGCTCTAGTTTAGCTAATTCAAGAGCTAACAGTAGCATAGTCCGAGTATTCACTTAGTTCTTCTAGACAGTTTTGCACTCCACTGACATCAGTGATATCATTTTGAAAGAGCCAGATTTTTCAAAACTAGTACAGGTGTATATGCCTACTCTTTATTGTAGCCATAGCAGCAACTATAATTTACACACAAAAGTAGCAATCTTGAACTAAAAGAAAGAAATAAAGAGTAAACATATGGCCCATTACACATATTACTTAAGGGGGGAAAAACAATWTTTTTTAAGATAACTTTACTCAATAATCCATAGAGAGAAATTCCTTTTCAGCCTACACTTTCCCTCCTTAACATCAGCAGTCAGAGGGATGTTCATCTCTTTTGCTCAGACAATCTGTCTAARAGACTTGCAAAATAGAGAGCTACAGTGAACTGGAGGAGAGAATGTGACAAAGAGCATGGTAAAGCAGCTGGTTATGCTTGAGTTTTGTTAGTTTAGAAAGTGCCTCCTTCTTGTGAAAGGCCAAAAATGCATCACCTGAGGTTTCTGTTTAAAAATTCACTTGCCTACTTGCAGTCTGTTATTACATCTGTTCAGAAAAATAGGTTGCAGATATGTAAATGAGGAAATTAAAACAATAAAATAATTGACTCTTCATCCCTAATTTTTGACCCCAAAAGATGACGGCCTCAAGAGGAGTAAAAATTCACTTGTAGCTGGCAAAGATCCAACAACAGAGAGAGTGATACTAGCAAGAAACACCTAGAAAAAAATTTACAGTGACAAGCAAGTGCCACAAAAAAGTGCCACAAAAATGTTAATGCACACAGATGCGCTGCAAAAGCTAGCTTCAGTGACCTGCTTTGCTTTGTGCAGAAGAAATGATTACTTCTACTCTTACATTATATTTATACCACTATTCTCATTTTTCCCTAACATCATTCCTTAGCTCTGATGACACAGCAGTCACTAGCACACCTGCAGCACAGGTACATCCAAAAGCTGAAATCGTGCCTTCCAATTACAGTATAGATTATTGCATCTGGGAGATCAGATCTCAGCCCAAAGATTCAATCTTTATATCAGGTAACCTACTGAGGCCCTGTGCTATGCAAGCAAGAGCTGCCTATCCGCTTTCAGAGTTCTTTTCAGAGTCTGCAAGATGATTGTGGAGTGCTTGAAAGGTTTAGTATATGAAAGACAAAATGCTGCATTATATTAGATGCTTTATGTGGCTTGCTTTCAATTATTGGGAAGCTTTGCTTAGTCTTTATGAATTCCCGCAAACAATCTCATACCAAAAGATGAGCTTTATAGCAGCTCAACTTTAGTGGACTTTAAGTTAATATTACGTGCAACTATTCGCACCACTCTAAAGCCTTCTTTCTGCATGCATTTTGTCAGCATCCCTTGTGATGCTGTTAATCTAATTCAAATACACAAACTGCTATTCTGTATTAGAACTTTATACCAGCCATACTGGAGAGGTTTAGGTTCAGTTGTTATTTATTTATAATAATAGAACTGCCAAAGAACTCTAACTCTGGGAAAAGGATCTAATTCTAGGTTTGCTACAAACTTAGGGAGCTCATACTTAGCTTGAGGTTTTTACAGAAGTTTTTTTTTGCGTTTATCCTTGATGAATTTCATGAAGTTCCCATCAAATCATGGTGCTATCCTTTCTAAGGCTTGTCAAATGATAGCTCTGCTCTTGAGCATTATTAGTTGCAATTACCAGTTTGTTGTTATTAAATTACTTGGCAGGGGTGCATTTTGTCTCTTCTTTATTTGTCTCCTACATTGAAATGGTAGATTTAATTCTATTATGTTTAATTATTTTTTTTTACTTATGTTAGTATCAATAATTAGAATGCTAAGATTGTTTAAAATTGAGGATCTCAGTTTATGGGAAAGAGGTACTATATTTATGCTTCAACAAGAAAATGCAGACTCTTATCTGCCTAGCTTGTATTTAAAATAAGTTATATTTTTATTAATTTTCTTAACTTTCATTTCTCTTCAAAGGTTTAAGTTTCAATTGTAKCTGAACTTTTAAGCACTCAAATACTAGAAATATCCAAAATATGTTTGCAGATCATTACACAAAATAAGATTCAGTACTTGATTTTCTTATCTGAAAGTCTCAAAAATTACAGCCATATTCATTTTTGATGTAAAACATTAAACAAATCATAAATTTAACATTTTGAATTCAGTACATTCTSTCTGGTTATGGTTGATTTAATGACATTTTGAAATAGGTCTGTAATCATTACAAAAAATATAGGAATCATTCTGAAACATTATATTTTCTATTTTAATTTTAGCAGGTAAGCAGATAAAATTGTATATCGTTAGATAGAAATTAATGATACTGTGTCATTTCCTAGTTTGGGCTCATTGTTTTACAGTATAATGTTCTTTCAGAATCTTTCAAAGACCCAACCAATATCGAAGTGGTAATGCACATGGACCATACTGGATATTTGAAAGAGAAAATGTGAAAACTSCATTTACTGGTGGAAAAAATATTTTGTGCCTTTCAGCAAGTTCTTTTATCTTTCCATGCCTCTGGCTATGTATACATAGATTGTTCAGCTCACTTTATTCTAAAAAATACCTTGATATGCTTTATACCCTCATGACCGCTTGAGTCCAGACCTTTTGGAATTACGTGGACTGAACTTGTGGCTTATCATGATTATATTAGTTCCCAAGTGTGAAGACATCCTAATCACACTATTTTCACGGAAAAGTAGATCCTGAAAGGCATATATATGACAATGTCCCACTCTTCTTGTTGTCAGGACATCAGGTCAGTGAYAAACTGTCAGTGTGTGTGTAAGCTTAGCCTGTGTTAAAATTAAGCTGCAAATTATGTYCGTGTAGACAGAGTTCCTTCATATTCCCCAAAACACTTGATGCACTGTATAGAAACAACTTTAAGGAATCAGCTACCTAAACCATGCACATTTAGAACAACTTTAGGACACTAAAGGTAGCAGATACCTCTTTTTGTTGATCAGGGTCCTTCTGCATTGAAAGATGCATGTTGTTTAGAGTACAACAGATCATCTAAGATGATTCTATGGTTACACACACAAATTGCTTCTCCAGTGTCATGGAAGAATTGGAAAAGAGATTTAGGACCTTTCACTTTTAAGAAACATAGTTAAATAATTWAAAAAAAAAAAATAAAACTGATACTAGAAAGTGAAATGACCTTCCAGTAAAGATGGTACAAATTTATGACTTATAAGTCTCTCTGAAAACTGTGTAGTCCATACATTTCTCACTTGATTCCAACTCTTTATTCATGAAGGCAAATTTTCTCATCTTTAGACTCACAGTGGAGACTTTCCATTGGCTTTCTTCTTTGAAACTACCATCTAGCCCTAAATTGAAAAGAAATTTGTTGTTCTTCCCAGTCCTACCATATGATACAGACACRCTTTCTAAAATCTCCTTACTGCAAAGACTAAATTAGGAGAGGAGCAGAGCAAAATTACTTCTAACTGTGGGTTCTTAAACTTAGAAAGAAATGTCTGAATATCTCTGGTTAGACTTTTGACACTTGCATATGTTTTGTCATAGCATCACTCTGCATATAGTAAACTTTTACAATAAAATATATTACTGCCTCTCCTTGTAACAAGAATTTCTTCTTTCCGTTTGCTATTTGTGCAGCTATTATGAAGCAAATCTGAAAGTTTTTATGACATTTCCTTGTCTTGGCTAGAAATAATAAATAAATAAATATATAAATAAATAAAATAAAAATGAAAATAAAAATAAAAAAGATAAAAAAGGGAGGTTAGAGTAATGCTTAACAGGAAAAGTTTTACACATGAAAGCACAGCTATGATTTTTGACGCAGATTCACAATCTATTGTAGTCTTAGGACATCATGAAAGTATTTTACCCCTTTTGAGCTCAGCAGTTAGTTTCTGTTAGAAGACTGGGTTACTTCAGGCTGTATTCTGCTCCGAAAACAGGTTTAATCAGCTTCTACACTGGTCTGTGTTGTGAGATACAGATTTGGGTGATCAAGTCTAACATGAATACAGCTATACAGGGTCAGACAAAGGTTCACCTACCGCCACATATTGTCTCTGAGAGCATACATCTTAGGGAAAAAAAAAAAAAAGTCAACAAAAAAAAAAAGAAGAAGGAAAAAAGGGCAGACAATCCATGATACTTTACCCCTTTATTTCCTCTGAGTTAACAGCAGTGTGCAGCTTAAAGACTTTAAGTCATAGGTTTTATCTTTCTGCTTATCCGGACTTGATGAATATTTCTTCCATAGATTTCAGCACTCATCTAAACCTTTATCATATATATTATCCCATGACAATAGGTTCCACAATTTARTAAAACCTTGTTTGAAAAAATTCTCCTTCACTTAACTCTGTCCTCTTAAAATTTCWTTTGTCACTGCATTGCCTTTTCATCATAAAAAACAATGAATAATCACTCTCCTATTCACCTTTTGCCATGATGTTTATTATCTATTTCTTATTCAGTCTGAAGTACCCAAATTTGTTTCACTTTTCCTATGTAGAAACAGTTTCACACTATTTATCATACTTGTTGCCCTTTCCTGTACTTTCCAATATCTAATACTTGATTAATATAACCAGAATTGCAAATAGTATTCAAGATGTGAGGACAACATGGATTTATTCAGTGACACAATCATGTTTTCTGTTTTGCTGTCTATTCTTTCCCCAGTTCTCAAAACTCTATTTATTTTTCTGACCACCACTAAGCATTGAGCTGATGTTTTCAGGGAGTGATTATATAATGACTGCAAGATCTCTTTCATGAATAGTAATAACTAATTTAAAAATCTTTTCTGTGTATATAGATGGGTTGTTTTTCTCAACCTACATTACTTTACATTTGTCAAAAGTATTTCTCCCCTGCTCTCTTATTGCCAATCTGTCAGCTTCACATGCACCTTTTGTTCTTTGTTCAGATTTCTCACTTAAAATTCTGAATAAATTTAATATTATCAGCAAACTTTGTCACCTCACTGTCCATTTCCCCTTTCATATCAATAGAGACTAATATGCCCCAGCACAAATCCCTATGGAATTTTATCATTCATTTTCTGGCATGGTGAAAACTCCCCTCTTTATCCAGTTACTAACCAATGAGAGGATGTTCCATTTTATCGATAGCAGCAGTTTTTGTTATGCTTATGTGCTAAGATGTTAACCATTTAAAGTTGCTTTGCTTCCTTCTTTTATGCCTGCTCTTCTCTAGTCATCTCACAGGAACTACTCCAGTTAGCTTCTAGGATCCAAAATGAATAACCCAACTTTCTCCTTCTTCAAAAAACAAATGCCCCTAAACAAACAACAAACAAAGAACCAATCAAACAACGCCCCTCAAAAAAAAAAAAAAAAAAAAAAAAAAACCAAACTTGGAGCGGAAAGTAGAAAAGCGTGTTCTCCAGTTTATGCCCTACGTGTTCTCCAGTTTATGCCCTACAGATGGCATGGATTCAGTTTCAGTCAAGAGCAACAACATTCAGCAGTAAGTCAGATGTTTGTTCCAATGTTCCCTGCATCACTGATCTGTGTATGCAAACATTTCACCAGTAGAACCCTGCCAGCCCAYACATTGGTTTCTCCCAGTCAGTATACAAAGACAGAGGAATACTCATTTTAGGATCAGAGAGGACCAAGCTTCTGTTTTCCCTGTATAAACACATAAAACAAAAAGGATCTTCCACCAGCAACACAAGGAGACGGATAAACAACATGTTGCTGACTGCTACCAATGTAGGAATGAACACATTCTTCATTGAATGTGTTTGCTTAGTGGCAGTGAAAGAGGAAGTGGGATGAGTTTAGGGGATGTATCAAGTAGATAGTACTTGGCATACGGATGAGTACCACAAGAGTTATAGTACATTAAAGTATATACTATAATTTATTGACTAGTACAAAGCCAGTCACCTTTCTTCTAACACTGGTGTAAGTAATATGAAGSCTATTCTTTCACCGATTTTGTGGAAGAATTGCTTGAAAATGGGGAACTTAGAGAAAAACTATGGTCTAACAGAAGTTTTGTCATTATAGAAGCTTGCTGGGGGTGACACGCGTTTGCCACTTGCAGAATGGTTGGTACATAGGGACTCAAATCCTCCACGGTTCCCTGGGCAAGACAACCTGCCCTCCTCGCAGCTGCAAAGAGGAGTGACAGAGGGTGGAGCGGAGGGAAGACCCTGCAGCCAAACTCTGTTGCACTCCCTGTGCTGGGCCGCTGATGAGCTGCGCAGCAGCTGCCCAATAGAAGACACAGGATAAGATGTCCGGTGCTGAGCCAGCAAGGGTGGCAAATGTCTGCTTTTGGATGAACTTTGCTTGAACTTTGCTCATTATAAGCTCATTTTAATGCCAAYACACACTTCCATTCCAAAAGTTGCCCACCTGTGAGGAGGCCCACTCCTCACTGAGCATGCACTCTAAATTTTCAATTGGCTGCACCTTTAAATGAAAGTGAGAGACTTTTTCACCAATTAATAACCAAAGTATGTATAATTATAGTCACTCAAGCTCCATCTAAATGTAATAAAAAAGGATAAAAGGTGAGCTACAGAGGGAAGGCATAGAGGGAAGATGCCATTGCATCTTCTGGGATTGTTTGACTGGTTGAACCCCTTTTCCTCCCCTTGGATCAGGATGCCGCCTGAGGAGRCTCAAGACTGAGAGCCCTCTCCCATCTTCTGGGGTGAGTGATGATTGCACTTTTGTACATTAGAGCTAGCTTAAAATCCCATGCTGTATTAGAGAATTTCCTGTACTTCCACCGAAACTTAATTTGTAAATACTACGTTTGAATAAATTGTGCTGTTCGTTGAGCTTACCTACTTGCTTGAAAGACAATTGTACTTACAGTTGACAGACTGTTCATGAATCAGATAATKCAGAGCCAGGCTTATAGTTGATCATAATATTCGTGAACTTGATTTGCTCTTAGGGAGGTGGTCAGACCTACAATGACAGACTGTTCATGAATTTGATACTACTAGAGTTGGGTTTATAGATAACATGTTATTTGATATCTCCTGTCTGCCTCCCACCCCCCATCCTCTTTCAAACTGAAGCAGATGTCACTTCCAGGTCTAGGGTGGTGAGTAAATTTAACCAAGTACAATAAATGATGGCGTACTCATCCCACTTGCAGTTATTCTTGCTTCAGTTTCACTGGCATAGGTAAAACAGCACCTGGTGAAAGTGACAGCTCAAAGACAATGTCAGACTGGTCTACAGAATGAAGAAAATCTAATTCCCAATCTGTGCTATTGAAACCAGTCACTAAATATTGTAGCCAAATTATTCCCTGGTATGGACCTGCATACATTTCAGAGACATTTTGCACAGTTATTAATTACATGTCCCTGGATTTCCACTAGGCACTTCTTAATTTTCATTTCACATTTTAGGTGATTTGCATAGGAAATCCAAAAAGTCCTACCATAATAGAGAGAGATACTAACACCAGTGGAAAATCTCCTTTAATATGTCATAATTTGTATGTGCAACCTTCCTAAAAACTATTTAATGACTTCATTTTCTGTTTTCAGGAAAGGCACCCTTCAAAGGGTAGACTGTGTTGAAAAGTGCAAAGACGACTTTGTTCAAGTAGCAAGACAGAATTCAAGAGATAACAGGAAAGCAGGTTGAAATTCAGTTTTCTAATTGGTGCTTTCCATATGTCTGATACACTGTTTTCCTTTTCTGAAAAAAGGAAATTAGTTCCAGAAATCTCACARTAGTGACCTCCTCAGAACTGGGATTACCTCAGCCTGGAGTCTGAAGCAGCAGTTCCTGCCACTCCTTCTCTATATGTCTTAGCTGTTTCTTAGCTTTCTCCAATAATGCTTTTTGAAGGTCTTTGTTATATCACTCTGAGTACTGATTTTTAATATTTTGGAGCTGTAATAGAATGTTGAGTATGTGACTATATCCCAAGTAAGCTGGTGGTGAAGTCTACACATAGATCATCCACACTATCAAACAGAACCATGTGAATATCCTGGGGGAAAAAAGAGGGGGTTCCAACAAGTTTATCACTTCATTATATCTTGATTTTATGTTACCATTGATTGAAATCTGCTGCTGCTGACAAGCCAGATCTTCCTCTCACACACGTATGCCCACACTTACAAGCCCCACASTGAGAAACAAAATGCAACAGCTGTAATTAGAACGGAGCATTTCAAGTCCCACTCAGCCCCTCCAGAGGCAGTTACAAAAAAGCAGGAATTCCATTAGCACATCTGCGTGAGACAGTGTTTACATCTAACTAAAGTGTCACTTACTGCACGGGAGAAAAAGCACAACACATGTAATAAAAATAACTTTTATTTTTCCTCACATGGCTCATTTTGAGCTTGAAAACTCAGGCTTTAGAAACTAAATGCATTTGGCAAACGGTTCGACCCATTGGTWCTCTTTTGATATACACACAGCTATATCTGTGTGTATCTGAATAAACTATAGCAGGGAGCTCTCTAGCTGGAAAAAAAGAATTTGGGGTAAGTCAAGGAAAGCAAAGAATAGATGCATTATTAAAAATGTTCCATATTTTGCATTAAAATGAGTGATTATATATTAAGGAATAATAGTGAGCTCATACACAAAATATCCTTACCAGATGCTGTGCCAAAACCTGCCCAGGGACGATGGCTCCAAATAATCTACTTGCTACTGGCTTCAAACACATTGACACTGACTCAAAGTATCAGCAACAAATCTCCTTGTCAGTCTGGGAAGCTGAGGAAGACAGAGCAGCTAYGACAGCTGCATAAACAGCAAATAGTATCAAACTATCAGAAAGAGAGAGAAAAATCAGCATGAAAATGGTTCTGTGCAAGTCAGGCTTTTTTTTTTTTTTTTAAAGCTTTTCAGGGAAATCTCTGTAGAAAACAGGCAGTGAAGAATTCTTGTATTTATTTATTTATTTTTACCAGGAGGAATGCATTAAGAACTTAAGGTAGATATGCAGAAAGCTTTCTCTCTTTTATCACACATCTCATTTAAATTCTAAAGCACAACAAACCTTCATTAAAATTCACTGTTGCCAGGAGTTTCAATGACAGAATTGTGACAGCAAAGATAGGGGCATTTTCAGCGAGGTGGTCCAAACGGCACAGAAGATTTTTGCTCTCAGAAACATACAGTTTGATCAGATTTTTTTCTGCCATTTCATTGAATGATGTGAAAGTAGCAGATCTGTGATTAGTCTACCAACCTTTCAAGCTAAGATCTCCTGAATATTCAGATCAATCAGGAAGAAAAGCCACAATATATATATAAAAAGATCTGCAGGACTCATCAAACAGTAGGAAAGATATAGATAATAATACTGTGRGCACATAACTGGTGAATGAAGTTAAGAAAAGGACAAGAAAAAAAGACAAAGATAAATGGGTACAGTAGAACTAAGCCTTTCCATACTTCTGTTTCTCTCTTATTCCATCTCCTTTACCTGTCTCTTTGTCTGGTTTCTATCTCTATTCTCTGAAGAATCAGATTCCTGCTACCAATTAGGGTCATTACGATATCCTGCAAGACTCACTGTTGCCCAATTAAACTAGTTGCCTGATTGCAGACTGAAACATAGATGACCTGTCTGAAGTCTCAGCAAACACAGCAAAATGATCTCACTGAATGGAGCAGAGTGAGTGTTAACCATTTAGGTGCTAGGTATGGCAATGGCTTGAAAAATATAATTCCCAAATGTATATGTATATTTAGTTGTGGTTATTTATGTCCATCTCCCAAATCTTGAGAAAAAGATTTCAACTTTTTTTTTACACCACCAAAACCCAGTATGCAAAGAAAAATAAGAAAGTCATGACATCAGCCCTGCCTGTATTCTTTCCTTGCAATCTATCTGAGCACAGCATACCTGGATTTGTGGTAATATTCTGGTAATATTCTGTATGTTATTCTAATTACATTATACAATCTGATGAAACCCAAGCTATAGTTTAGAATGAAATCAACATAAATCATCATATAATAATCTTCCTGCAAGTAAAGTGAAAATCAAGGCTTAAAAAAGCTTATATTAAGATTGATATAGTGTTTTCTGAAAAATAAATGCAAAACACACTCTTAAAAAGGATTTAAAGGGACATATATTTTGCCATCCTTGTCAAAAAAAAGGTATAGCAGCACTGCTGGAGATCATYGTTAAAATTTAATGATGAAAATTTCAACACCACAGATTTCCAATAACACTGGAGCTTTGGAATGGAAAAGATTTGAAAAGACCTASTATGAATGACAGCTTTAAGAATCCCTGTTCTTAAGCATTTTACACCTCTGTCATTTTTTCATGTTCAGTGGAAAATTCATAACGTCAAAAAGAGCGCACATATAAGATATAATTAGACAAAATGACTATGCTTCAACTGTGTAAASAGACATGTTTTAAATTCTAATTTATTTTTCTCCTTCTCAAGTAAAATCTCTCTGTATTGTCTGAAAATGGAAAAGTTTAACTTAATTTTAAGTAAATAGGACTCATCAGTCTGATAGTATTCTGGTGTTTAGACCTGCTTCTAAGCTTTGATTAAATTTCTTTTTATTCCTTTTCTTCTGTCATTTGATTAAGATCAAATATGTTGGAGAATAAAAAGACAACAGAAAACATAACTAAAAAACTAGGAATAGCGTTATTAATATAGAATAACATGGCAACTGTTATTTCATTTACAGTTAAGCTCTGTTCCAACTCTTACTAAAATATTTAAAGAGRACATCCTCAAAGAACATGTAATGGGATTGCCACATTTTACTCTGTTAGATATTACCAAAGCCAATTTGATATTTTGTCTCTTTTACATGAATGGGGACTTTATCAAAACTCTAGATGTTACTCTTGATATCTCTGACTATGCAAAAAGTTTAGTYCAGATTTGTAGCTGATCTTTGTAGAAATTCAAAGACTGATATTGGATTTTAACAATAAGTTCTGATTATTAGCTCCTATACCTTAACTGGCTGACAGAAAATCTTCATAATAATAATAAAAAAGGACACTAATCAAGCGAGGAATCTGATAAATGAAAACATGTAATTGCCTTATATACTGCTTATTTTTTAATCCTGAGTAGAGAATGGAAGGAACATTATAGTGCTTATTTCAAACTCAGACCTACTSTTAAGGTAGGAGGTATTATTTCATTTTCTATCTCTAGCACAGATATCTGTCCTCCACAGAAAGTGCCAAATTCTCTCTTTCTGTTTATTGAATATAAGTCTTTTAAATAAGTATTTTTCTCTTAGGTCTTTGATGCTTCTCAGTCCTAGAGAACTAGACAGGAAGTATGTGCTCTAAATGACCGCTTGCCATGTGTTAACAGAAGACTAGCCTAAAAGCTCCTTGAAGCTGGTTAGGGCTGTTGGATGATAACATTTCAGTCTATAGCAAAAATTGGTATCTGATAACCTGGAAACTTGTTATACTAGAATTTATACTAGACCTATTCTTTTATGTATTTTGAAACTTTTTTTTGAAAAAGTTTCCTTTCTTGGGCCAGGGAAACTGTAACAAATCTCACTGCACTGCCCATGATGTAGGCAGGATACAGGAACTGTTCCAGATATGGTCATTGATTGTGCTAGGGCACCACAGCTCTTTTCATATCACCTCTGTCTCTCTCTCTCTCCTGGAGACACTTTCTTTTGTCTCTCTTTCATTAACACAGTCTAATAATTACACATTTCTCCTCTCCTCTCCTCTCCTCTCCTCTCCTCTCCTCTCCTCTCCTCTTCTCTCCTCTCCTCTCCTCTCCTCATCCGCAACCCGTCCTTCCTCTCCTCCTTCCAGGAACAGAAGATATGGTCATGCTATCTTCCAATCCCCGAGACAGTTCAAGTATATTTCCCCTTTCCCACAAAAAGCACCAAGTCACTGTGCTAGATACCTGTCAGTGAAGTCTCCCTCAAGATCTTTTATTTATCCMCATTGCTTAAGGGCCATGAGGGATTTGTGAGGTCAAAATAAAATACAAAGAAGTTATAATTTTCCAGCTCAAAAAGATTATCTTGAAAGAGCAAAGGCATGGCTCTGTTTTGKTTTTTTTTKKTTKKTTTYYTTTTTTTTTATGTTCTYACACAAAACAAAAATATTTCAAAATTAAGAAARCTGAAAACAACCCAGAGATTCATATTCTTCATTTTTACTTTCTCTCTGATTCTCATGAATTTTGTCTGCATTGCTATACAATAATACAATCAGTAAGGGATGCAACTTTTTAGGTAACTACTATAATCAACGTATAAATAAAAATAATGTTACAGTTTTATGACTTCTTCTTTTCTTCTTTTCCATATATAATACCCATACTTGGAAAGAACCTGTGATTCCTCCTTAATTAACATGAAACCCTAATTAGGCTCCARAGAGAGCCTAAGCATCTGCATTTAATGGCTAAAGAGTGAAGCAGAGTGGGAAATCAGACATAACTTCTCTGATTTTCTAAAAAGGAGGATTTTGGTCATCTTTCTGAGGTACATAAACCTGTGATCCAGTGGAGAGGATTAAAGGCATCTAATCCACAGTTTTAAATTCCACTTGGAATCTAGCTGCCTAAAAAGTAAGAGCCATGACATCTTATATGAAGGTAACAAAGTCTTTTATTGGATTTAGCCATAAGTGAGGAAAAAAGTCTTTAGGCAAGCCATAAAATACACTGTAATTCTCAGGTTGTTTTCTTGCCAAAGAAGGGAAATTTACTGTTTTCATTCTGTATGCTTTTTTAAATATRTGTCACTTATATAATTCAATTCTTATAATACACGGAGCAGTAGGAAAGAAGTAGAAAATATCAATATATTACTGGAATCCTAATACTCTTACAGTGTGCTTGGAAATTTCTATATGGCTTTTCTTTTGTAACAAGCASTCAAGCCTAGTCTGCGTCCTTTGAGGATAAGAAGAAATGCAGAGAAGAAATGTAGATAAATAATTCCGATTATCTTCTTTAGGGATTGTTTTCTTTTTCTTTTTTTYTTTACATTTTTTCCACCCCTGGTCTTCACAGTGGTTTAGATTTCAAGGATATTCTTGGAATACCAGCTCTTTGTGTGTATTTGTTTATTCCCCAGTGTTTAGTCAGAAGTGTTTTATATATTTCCTATACACATTTTCTAGCAGGAGAGCTTCACCAAAAACAGGTTAACATCTCTGTCAAAATATTGACCAAAAAGATTACAGCATATTCTTGAAAAATAACTATTAAAGCTTTAAATAGATAGCATATATTTCTCAAGTCAACTAATAATATAGTAGAATATATGTGTTTATACTAATGTATATATATATGTAAAGTATAATAATATTACTTGTGATGGATTAATGCAATATTAAGTGAAACAAATATGTGTTTATCATCAAGGATTACTCCAGCCCAGTCTTCAACCCTAGCTGCACTGGTATCGTAAATATGAACCTACTGATTTTAACAGGTCTTTTGTTCTAACACTCCCTGAAGTCAGGCCACTTGTAGTCCTGGTACACATTGGTGCTTTTACTGTAAATTAGTAACTTAAGGATAATGCCTGTTGAAAATAAGCCTATATATAATAGACAATTTTTAGGGGCACAAGTTTTTATTACAAAACACACCATGTCTGCAATTAGTACTGAATAACCAACTACAATAGAAATTAAATTTGGAACAAACAAATTTATTCACATCAATGTAAAGCAATTGGACCATTTGGGATTTTGGTCACCCTCTGGCCATTTGAAGCTTGGCTTCCACCTCCAGCATGAGACAAGAGAGATCAAGAGCACCATTCAGCCTCTGTGTTACCTTCCCCTGCCACCATCCACTCCCCAGGATGTTCTTCAGGTGCCACTTGACAGACTTTTGTGCCAGACACCCTGTCATTTACTGTGCTATATGACTAACTCCATCTTCTGGGTGATTTGATGAACATTGCAAAGTCAGGAGCTCTGAGAACCTTCCCGGCACTCTGTATCATGACTTCTATCTACCAGTGTTCCACTGCTAGGTTATTTCTGTCTGAAATATTCCAGTACATTCTCATTATCTCCTCACAAATAGAGAACCTGGTTCTGAGAAATGCCAAGTGCCTTCATCTGCTCAATTTCATTTTCAACAGAGTACAGGAAATACAAAGCTTTGCTAGGATACCTAGGTTCACCTTACTAGGGTAATTCTCTCATGCACAATAACATGCATTGACAGATACCACAAATTTGATTAGGGGATCCTTACATAACCACATTGTTCAGCAGGTATACTGTCTATGCTGGGAAGATTTTACAGGCATGATATATTTAATATATAGAATCCAGTAAACAAATAGACTGTTCAGCTCTTATTGCAGTTTATGCAACAGATATAAGTAACGTGGTGCATGCCTGAAAATGAAGTAGATGCCTACATTGCATTTTCAAGAGAAATTTATAAAAAGTAGGGGGTGTGCATGAAAGCATTGAAAGTCTCTTCGTGTTCATTCCCTTCTTACCTGTTATTTGCTAATAATTACAGCAGCAGAAAGAGGTTTTATTAAAACATCAAACTCAAGAAGCAGAGTCCAACATGTAGCCTCCTTTACTGAGCTTTCATGTCCTAACTACCTCTGAGATGCTGAATGAGTTAATCAGAATGCTTCTGCTGAAACAGCAAAAACAATCAAATTAACACCCTCTGTGGGCAATGGGCTTCTACAAGAGCATTTGGTTACAAAGAATGTAAAGGGAATTTATGATTCTGCCCTTGGCTAAAATAGTAGAAATTCTATTGCAGAAGGATAAAGAAATGAGGATTTACCTTTACTATATTTTATAAAAAATGTTTACACTGCTCAAAAACTTTGCTTAACTTTCATATTTTAAAAACTAGGACTGAAATTCTAAGTATCTACTGTTCTATTACTAAATTAACAATTTTGATTTTATTTTAATATTACACAATATCAGGTTCTCAGTAACCTAACAAAAACACACCTTCATAGAATCATAGAATGCTTAAGGTTGGAAGGGWCCTCTAGAGGTCATCTAGTCCAACCCCCCTGCACACGCAGGGTCTCCTAGAGCACGTGGCACAGGGTGATGTCCAAGCGGGTTTGGAAGATCTCCAGAGAAGGAGACTCCACCACCTCTCTGGGCAGCTTGTTCCAGTGCTCTGTCACCCTCACTGTTAAGAAATTCTTTCTAAAGCTCCTGTGGAATTTTTGGTGCCTCAATTTGCGACCATTTCCTCTAGTCCCATCACTGGCCACCACTGAAAAGAGGCTGGTCCCATCCTTCTCTCTCCGTCCCTTGAGATACTTATATACATTGATCAGGTCCCTTCTCAGTCTTCCCTTCTCCAGGCTGAAGAGGCCCAGCTCTCTCAGCCTTTCCTCATAGGGCAGATGTTCCAGGCCCCTGATATCTYTGTGGCCCTGCACTGGACTCTCTCCAGCAGCTCCACATCCCTCTTGCACTGGGGAGCCCAGAACTGCACGCAGTACTCGAGGTGCGGCTGAGTAGAGGGGCAGAATCACCTCCCTCGACCTGCTGGAGACGCTCTGCTTAATGCACCCCAGGATCCCATTGGCACTCTTGGCCACGAGGGCACACTGCTGCCTCATGGTCAACCTGTCATCCACTGTGCCGCCCAGGTCCCTCTCTGCAGGGCTGCTCTCCAGAAGGTCAGGTCCCAGCCTGTAGGCATGTCTAGGGTTATTCCTGCCCAGGTGCAGGACCCTGCACTTGCCCATGTTGAATTTCATAAGATTTCTGTCTGCCCAGTTGTCCAGTCTGTCCAGGTCCCTCTGGATGGCAGCACAGCCCTCAGAGCTATCAGCTGCTCTTCCCAGTTTGGTATCATCAGCAAACTTACTGAGGAAGCACTCYRTCCCTTCATCCAGGTTGTTAATGAACAAGTTGAACAGGACCAGACAAAGGACTAACCCCTGAGGATCTTTTATTTGATCTTTTGAATAAAAAAGTTCCTGCAAAATATTTTTAGAGCTCTACTAAAAACATTAACAGCAATAAAAATAAGCAAACTCAGTAATGTCTAATTATAATTCTAAACTATAGTCTCCTAAACTGTATCTACTAAATATTATTTTCAGAACCACCACATTAATTATCTAAAATAAGAGAAACCAACTCATCTATCTTTGGATCATTAGAAAGCCTTCTTTTGAAGGGCCAAGCAATAAATGTTATTTCCCAGGCCCCAATTTTTAATTATTTCATTCTACCTGCTGGGTCCATGCAGGATTTCTTTGTGTAATACTGCCTTAGGTTTTACGTTGTATAGAACCTGAATGTGGCCCTCTTCCGCATGATAACACCTCTCTCTACTAGCAGAGAGTTGTGTAAGAATATCATGACTTACAGATTTAACATGTAAAACAGTAGTAGCAAATGGGATCAAGATTTGTCTTTTAAACTATAATATCAGAATATTCTATTACATTTTTAAAAAATTTTTCTTAATTCTTTAATCTTCAGCTTAATCTATTATCTATCTCTATTTTCTCTCATTTTCTCTATTACCCTGCCTGTCCAAAACAGTAGGAAAGGTGGTTTCATTGACTTATTTTTTCTGCCTAAGGAAGATGACCTGGAAAACATGAAGCTTTTATTCCAACAAGTTTTTTKTTTGTTTGTTTGTTTGTTTTTTAAATGCCTGAAACAGGAAAACAGATCAGAATTTCAGAGGAAAACAGAAATATTTGTCCATCTGATGGCAAAAATTTTTATCTCTTTATTTCTTTTATCAAAGACAATAATACCCTCTGTGTCCTCCTTTACACAAACACATAGGAGAGGGAGTGTGTCTTAGTATATTTTTTGGCCAATCCTGATACTGTCTGTGTAGCTGACAGGCTTGGGACCACTCAAGCAGTGTTACTGGTTAACAAACTCTCCCAGGTATGCTGAAGTTAGTACAATGGCTGTGGATGTGTAATAAAATAGATTTCYGATGTGGGAAATCATTGCAGAGACAATAAACACAAACACTATAGGAATAAGATCCTTTATAAAATGTAATAATAACATTACTGTTTTTTCTAGTATTGATCTCTTCCTGTGGTCTTCTCTGTAGACTTCCACTGGAAATGTTTAAGACATGGAATGTTTTATTGTTGAACACTGCCTAGGAAATTACTTTTGCAAATGATTTATCTATTAATGAATTGCTGATGAGACCAAAACTGCACAAAATTGTCCCTGAAGGTTTTGTTTTCAAAGCAATCATAAGAAGGAAAGGTGATAAAATATGTTGACAAATGTTGTCACTTGCCTTTATACAAGGTGCTGGATTTACAAAATAATGGAAATTTCTAGGAGGGGCAGGAAATGACAACAAATGGCAAGAAATCTTATCATCAGCAGCCTAATAATAACAAAATACAAACAAGAAGAAGAAGAAAAAAAGAAGAAACCATTATAAATTAGTACAGAGCATAAAGCTCCCTAGAGAGTTTAAAAAACATTGTTTAAATTAGTGAGAGTACACATACAAACATGAAAACTCAGGAGCCAAAGTAAGTACTAGAATAGTTCYAGAGAAAATAGTTTCTACAGAGAAAAGCCTGTACTTAAAGCTCCATTATGTGGTGCTGCTAACTACTGATTAGTCCCCAAACGATGCTCCAAGCACCAGCACATGGACTGAGGCTGGCAGAAACATTCTACCAACATCAGATAAGAGTCACATGAACACAGCTAAAATGGTCTCTTTTTGCAAGTTTGAGAAACAGAGAGTAATATATGATCAGACCATGGCATTGTTACAAGTGTGACCAGCAAGTCAACTATTAATCTATGTCTTGTTTTAAGGAGTTTGACAGGATTTCTACAGAAGTTAGCTGCACTAAATGTTGCTAGTAGAGCTGGTCTGAAAATTCAAACAAAAATGCTACTGCAGACTGTTTTTACACTAAAGCATTAACTTCTTATTCCTTTTACGGTTGTCTTCAGGACTAATGAAATACATATATTGGCCTGGTTTTATTTCGTCAGGTACATCCACCTTGTATCTGTACAACCAGAATAGGTAATGAAGTCCATGAAAGAAAGCCACACACAAGTTCTTAGTGCTTAGCATAATTGACATCATCTATTAGGAGGAGAAAAGTAAAAGGGAACATGTTGATATCAGGATATCAGAACTACAGGCAGAAAAAACTAAGGTGAAAGCAAGAGGTTTCAGTCAAAAATTCGAGAGTTATGCAGACTTGGGGTAGCATATTTCACTATTCCATGCCATATATGAGAAACTGTTTCAGAAAATGTGTACTGAGCCAACTAGTTTCTTATTTTTAATGATATATTTTCACTGCTTTCAATTTGGAACGTTTTAACAGAAAATGTGCTCTAACTGCCTGGAAGAAAGTTAAACTCAGAAGAAGCAAAACCCATTGTTTTCATCCAAATGTTTTTATTCTGTTCAATTCAGGCATCATATTAAGAATACAATTATTTACATAAAACTACCTAGGTCACTTTGAACTTTGTCTAAGAATCTTTAAAAAGGCAATTCATATAAATGGACTCTTTCTTTCACATGACTTCTCAAACTCCTCTCCTGGGAACTTCTCAGTTGTTTCCCCTATTTGCGAAGTCTGGATCATGTGAAACCTCAAAATCATGAGTCATGTGCACCTGTATAAGAAGATTGCCCTCTCCACCTCATGATGGAAGTGCTCCAGTTGTGTAACTAGAAAAAATCAGGATGTTGTCTTGGAAGGGATCACCTCTATGGCGATGGAAGCATACAGTATCTGAGGAGCCTTAGGAAAAAGCAGCTGAGAGCATTTGTTTTAGTAATTTTGTCAGCTGGCTTCTGCACAAAGGGACTTCCAGGTAAAGCAGAGATTTAAATCAGAGAATATRTTCTTCCCAAATGCACTTTATATTCACTTCATTGGTAAATGTATAGACCAACAGTGTGGGCAGGCTGACACATGTCTCTTCACATGATGGAAACACAGCAGCAAGAGAGTTCTTCAACAGCTGACATGACTACTGTGACAAGAAGTTTGGGTATCATCAACTTATCTCAGTCATGGAAAGTATCCATAACAATGTAAGTATTTCTTAGATTCATTTTAAAAGTGAGAATAATGTGTCTTAAACAATACATACCTGTGCAGAAACTCATAGAGAAGAATCTGTAGACCAACCATTGGGTCTGATTTGTTCACATAATCTAACAATATGTGTCTAATGAATGTGTTCGCAGAAAGCAAGGCTTGTTTACAAGAGTGGACTGAGCTAGCCAAATAAATTATTTGATGCAAGGTTCCATGCCTAGCTTCAATAACAGCTCTTCCCCACAGGCACGTGTACCTTTCTCCTGAGGAAGTGAGCAGGGTACTGCTAACGAGGCTTATCAGCATTCTTGCCAGCATCGCTGCCTCCATCATTCCATCATCACCTTATTAGTGGAGCTCTAAGGCAGGTTGTCTTCCCCTCTAGATCATGTATGGGGTCAGTTCTCCATGCCATAGCTCCATAATAAAGTTCCACATTAGAAAAAAAAAAAAAAAAAAAAAAACATCTTTTAAGTGCACTCTACAGCCTTTATTTAAATGCCTTTTGATGTAAATTCACTGCTCATAAAATTGAGGGAATGACTGCTCTGGCAGCCTCTGGGCATCATTTGAGAAGATGAAGTGCTGGCTTATCTGCATAACTACAAGCACACTGTCTCTGACTGTGGCCTTCTAACCCGAGCTCCAGTCTTCTAATCAGAATTAGCCTAGTGGTCCCAAACTGATTGTTTTAGGGTCACAGGAAATTACCWTTAGGGTGACAGACACCAAACTGATTTTTTCCAGTTGTGACCTAATTGCAGTTTAGATTTACCATGTGCCCTCTGAGCTGCTACCTGAGGTGATTTTCACAGACTAGTGAGTCATAGCATTGCCAGTGAGAGGAGCTGGAGAAGGCAASAATGTTATGATGACTTGGCACCTAGCAAGAACAAGAAAGCTTCAGGCAAGATACCAAACCATCAATCACTGGTGGAGCCTGCAGCCCTAGAGAGAGTGCAGCAGCATACTGATGACAAGGGAACAACAGCATGGTCACCTGCCTGCCAAATGCAGAGTCGGATTTACACAAAAGAAATCATTCTCCCCTCTGCCCCGTCACATTACCTGTCTCCCACTGTTTCATTACATAACAATTAGGAATGTGAGAGAAAGAGAGAGAG
>PTEX01000268.1:353605-450672 GCA_003342815.1 Eudromia elegans | reverse complement strand
GGAAGGAAGGAAGGAAGGAAGGAAGGAAGGAAGGAAGGAAGGAAGGAAGGAAGGAAGGAAGGAAGGAAGGAAGGAAGGAAGGAAGGAAGGAAGGAGGGAAGGAAGGAAGGAGGGAAGGAGGGAAGGAGGGAAGGAAGGAAGGAGAAAGTGAAGTAAAAAAAAAGGAGCATTGGAATAAACAAAAGAGAGAAAAAATAAGGAAGGAAATAGAAAAGGAAAGAGAAATAAAATATGTGCATTTGCAGGAAACAATGGATTTTTCAACCATGATTGATTCACCACAGATTTGCCACTATCACACAAAGCCCTTATGCCACCCCCTCATTTATGACTATGAAGTAATGACACTAAAAATGTTAAACAGGAAGCAAAACAGTTCAATTATCTGCGCTCTATTTATAAARTTGTTACACCTGGCTTTAAAAAGTGGATGGTATTGAAGCTATACTGTATAGGAGAATTTGCTGAACTTGTGAGAATTCTCATGCAGGCAAGGCTGCAGCAGTCTGTCAACTTTCACAAGTTAAAAGGCAAAAGTGTCATGCTTGGTGGGCTGAGAACAAGCCCAGCAACCAAAAGGAATAACCGGAAGCCTTCTCAGTGATGAAGGATCAGCCTGTTATATGAAAGATCAGAAGTATCTGAAAAATAAACCTAAAGATAATGACCACTCCAGTCAATTAGTGAATCAGAGTACTCCTTTAACAGAGACRAAACAAGTGATAGACAAAAAAAATAAGCAGGCTAAAGGACCCTGATTGTGAAAGTTGAATCACATTACAGTAACCCAATGGCTTTATTTCACTTATGGATCGATCCACTGAAGAAATACTACTCACTGAAATTCTTGTGTACTAACCAGTAATAACTACTTATAATAATACATGTTACTTAGATTATATACAATATTACCCAGGATAGTATGTCTCATGCCACATAAGAGGATGTGCATTGACCATGAGGTCACTCCCTAGGTCCCTAGGTTTTCAGAAAAAGCAGGTTCATGTGTCCTCTGTGTTAGMGATTAAATCTAGACTTCTGTCCTGTAGAATCAGTCAGACCACACTGAAGAAGATTCAGCTGTCTGTTAACGGAAAAGATTTCAAATGACAGATGGCAAGGAATGAAAAACAAAGACAGGAAGAGTGAAGTACAGATGCAGACTGAAAATCTTTCTTGTTTGTATTTTACACACCAAATAACAGGTTGAGATATGATGATGAAAGATACTTCAGCATTTTACAATGCAATGCAACAAAATTAAATATTGGGTTTCTTTCTCTTGTCAATAGTAGAAAAGCTACTTAAGTATTAATGGCCATTTCAACATAGATGTTTAAAAAGAGTTTAGATGTTAAGAAGTTAACAGTTCTAATGTACATCAAGAAAAAGGATTTAGAAAGAGACCTGTCGTACTCCGAGAAAGCAGAAGCTGCAGAGAATGTCTACGTGACAATATCTAATTTCTGTCTAATTTTACATTACAGAGAATTTCTAGTCTTTTATTTAGATATATTTCTTCTTATGAAGACTTTAAACAATCATTAGAAATTACCCAAGAGCTCCTGTACATACGAGCACAAGAGTTATATTTGATGCCTTGTTCACAAGTAAACAAAAGAAAAATTAGTGATTTTTAAAAAGTATGAGTTTGGTAAAGTTGCCTGAAAGGTTCTCTTAAAGCAGGCAGTATGAGAGTAATGGGATCTTTTGGAAGGAACGTTACTCACAGCAAATGCCCATATATGCATCCATACCTGTGATCTGATACAGTCATTCTCATGCCAGAAAGGAAAATCTTTGGTAGCTTTGACAAATCCCATCATGTAGATCAGTCTGCGAGTTCTATCCTTCAAACAAATCAGGTAGAAATAAATTAAGCATATTAATTGCTTTCTTGAATCAAAGTCACAGCCAGGAAGCAGGGCAGGAACCAAAGCAATAAAAGTAGATGTTCAAGGCAGTCAAGATCTGTTAGGAAGCCAATTGCTGTATATTATATCACACTAAGAGTCTTCACTCACAGGAAAAATGAATTTTCAAAGGTGAGACTCACAACTTCAGGGAGTATCAATGCAAGTCTAAAGCCTGATAGAACCGAGCTAAAACTTTGGGATAGCAGAAGCCCTGAAAAGACTGAAAGCCGGAAGGCTTCCAATAAATGGCAGAGAGAGAAGGTACGGAGGTTCCTAAGTTATATCACAAATTATGTGTGCAAAAGCTCTTAGTCTTGATAAAAAGGGAATATAGGATTACTYATTTTCTTGAAACACAATCTGAGAAGCTTTATCAATATTAACAAAATAAAGCTAACTAAGATTAATTCCTACACCTTATTATTGAGAGTTTATACTTATAGTTAATAAACGTAGAGGCAGGAAAACAGTGATAACACAATTGAACTCTAAAAAAAATATATCCAATTTGGCTAGAAATAAAATGTTTGTYTAGCTTTATGACTACATTCAGGACAACAACAAGAAGAACGTAACACTTAAGGAAGAAATATTGCATAAGAAAGAGAGGGAAAAAAAGGAATTTATGGAATGTTTGTTTTAACATCAATTAAAATAAATATTTTTTCTGGTCATCTGTTGTCATTAAATATTCTTTAAAAGCTTATATTTTAAAGKGTTAGGAGAAAATATACAAACCAAAATAAAATCTTGACATTACTTTTCAGAAGTCTTTGTTCTGCCTGATGAACAAATATAACAGATTTAATTATCTAATGCTTACTTACTATCAATGTTTTATGCAGTGGTTAATTTTACATTGTAAAATTTGTGTGTGTTCACACTATAGCAAAGTTGTTTACACTTTATGCCCTTTTTATATGCAAATACAAGCAAAATAGAAATAAAATGAGGCACAAGTTATCAGAGTGTTACTGTTTTAAAAGAAAGTACACCCCTTCGCCCCCAAATAGAGAGAAGACTTTAGTACCTATTGTGTCTTTGTTTAAATATAAGCATTCTARGTGGGAAAACTACATTGACTGAGAATGTTTAGCTAGGGAATAAAAACTGATGTAGGCATTTTTATGGATGTTAAGTAACTTTAGAAAAAGAACAAAAGAAAACTTCAATGAAATTCTGCCTGTTTAGAATTCAATGACATTTTGACACTAAGTTCTGTGGAAGAATTCATGCGCTTTAAAAAACACGAACAGAGCATTTTCAAAGGAAACAGGTAAATTAATGTGTACAACTAATCAGCCACAATCTCAGTAATAAGTTATTTTCCAAAAACTAATCAGCCACAATCTCAGCAATAAGATATTTTCCAAATTACTTTGCTTTTAAAGCTACTAAATGTGTAGATCTCTTGGCCTTAATTGGAAGCTAATAAAGAAAATTCCAGATAGATAGCTTTATCTTCTTTTTTTTCCATGAAATAACATGATATTGAAGGTCATTGGGTAAGTAGAGTTGAAGTACTTGAGAAGATTTCTTTCTCTTACAAAGCCAACTAATTCAAAAACTATTAAATATTGCATAAGTATTTGTGTGTTTGAGATGAATAACATACTGAAAGCAAACTAAAGTGAGATTGTTARTTATAAAGAAAGAATTGCATGTTTTCATTCTCTTTCTGTACCTAAGATGTTTAAAAGGATAGCAGAAACATACTTGATTAATTTGTTTACAGTCAAGTGATGAAAAGTTATACTTTAAACTAGGCACATCGTAGGGAACACAGCAATCAGACTGATACACCAATCGCTTATGTATGTCACTGTTATACTTATTTATGTAAATATTCATATTTCAGGAAAAACAAGAACAAAATATCACTCTTTGCCTCTCTTTACACAGTCTGGAGTATACTGCTTTTTTTTGTGTCTATGGTTTTTTTTTTTTGGTCATGAGACTTTAATTTATTTTACCAAAAAMCAAGTCTTTAGCTGTTTGTTGTTATTCTCAAATAGGTACTAGGCATGACACAAAGGAAAACACATTAAGTTATAATTTGGAAAAAGTAAGAAAAATAAATTTCACATAGGCAAGATATGAGCATTTAAAAACTCCTTCCATCAATCAGGAAGAATACCATAGAATCTTTTCCTGACACRTCTAAGTGTATGAAACCTAAAACAAAGCAAAACAAGAATCCAAAAAAAAACAACAATCAAGAGAGCATAGAATAACATTATACAATTATCCTTTCTATCATATATATATATGTATGTGTGCGTGTAGGTATATATAGTTAAAATATCCTGTCCTCTAAAAGGGATTTTATCCTTTTGAATAATATTCTCAAATGGAAAATTAGGCAGAAGTATAATTTTGTGTCAGATCCAGAGCTAGATCTTGTCAAATTCACTGCCCAGTGAACTTGAGTAAAAAGTTGCCTCTGGCTTTTTCAGATGGCCACAGCTGTAAAAACATCTTCCACTTTTTGAGTTTAAGGTTATTCAAGTGCCATCTGAACAGTAAATGTGGTGAAAGTGGAATATGCTAAGTACTGCCCTTACAATTATCTATAAGAGAAAGGTTTGTTTTTACAGAATATTTTTACTCATTTGAATATTCTTCCTGGAGGATGAAAGGCACTTTTAAAATCAGAAAATCTATCAGGAAAAAATTTTCTGGCTCCTGCAGAAAACAGATATTGCCTTTATAATAATATCATGATTGAAAACACAAAGCGTTCTTGATAACTTGTTTCAGTCCAACCAGAAGTTACAAAAGGTTTACTATGACACATTTCCGAATAACTAATTATAATTTCAAATGTTTGCAGGTCAGAGACCTACATAAGACTGAAAWGATAAATGAGGCTTAAATTACAGTGTACATAAATGAATCCATAAGGGATCACAAACTTTAAATCCAGCATTTTGGATCATCTCAAAAGACAAATTATTTTTTGTTATCTATAGAACTGATTTTTTTATTGGACACTTTTTAAGACTATTTAAGGGAAAGTATTCTTTTTTTTTTCAGCTAAAAGCTGAGAAAAAAGAATGAAATCATGAAAATTCTCAGCAGTTAAAGAGATGTGAAAATATGAAGAAATATGAAAGCTGCATCATTCTATTTCCTTCAGTAGCAGAATAATAAGCCATCAAGAGATTCTCTAAACGATTAAATATCAAGAAATTGATTGATTTTCTTGAAGAAAATTTCAAAGAAAAAAGTGTTCTATAATTCATAGATTCTCTGGGTCTTAACAGGGCTTTTCTTATATTATTTTCTTCTTTCTAAACAKTGAGCCGATATTCTCGATAAAGAACTGACTTACATGCTTTCAGAGGTTTGCATGTAAGGCCTGTAAAATTAGGTGCAAAATGTAAAACATCTTTCAGCTGACCCAGATTGATTTTGTCTCCATGCCCTCAAACAACCCATCCTTCTCTGTCACTAGAAAAGTCTTTTGCTTCGGATTACCTACAGTATGGGCTGAGCAATCAGGAGAACAAGAACTAATAACAGCAAAACAGGAATCTGCAGTTTCACACCCCTTTTCCTATCATTTCTATGCTTCATTTATTCTATATATGAAGCAAGAGTCAGCACTCAAAATAAGAGCCAGAACTTTTACATGATTAAAACAGAAAACACTGAAACAGAAGCTATTGTTTCCTTGCTTACATCAACTGTCTAAAAGAGAATTCTCATCRTGAGAGCCACAGTAGTGCTATATTTTGACCTATTTTTCACAAGGACCTACTAAAAGCTCAATAGAAAGCTCAATAGAAAGTTCCACTGAATTATTTTATTGCTTTTTGAAGTTGTTTTATCAGGATATATTCAGAGGCATGCAGGCTATGAAAGCAACAATATGAAACAACAAAAAAGGTCTTATTTTATTTATTTTTCTTTTATATTTGGGAAAGGACAGTCCTGTTCAAGCTGCTGATTCCTCTGCAAATAATTATTAAATAACAAGTAACAACCAAGTCCTGTTAAGTTTGTCTAGTGACTAAAACACGTAATTCACAGTTAGAAAATCAAGAATTGACTTTATTATTATTATTATTATTATTATCATCATCATCATCATTATGTAAATCTTTGTTTCAATTTTCATTGGCTGGTTGAAAATTTAGATTTTTAATCACATGGRAATTATGAAAAATATTATGTTTTACAGTTTTCCTGGGGCACAAAATATACCTTTCAAGATAGAAAGATCAGTATATTCACTCAACTTCAAATAAATCCGCATAATCCAACAGTAGCACTGCATTTTTTAGGTCCTGAGGAACCCAAATGACATTGAGTTTCCAAAACTGCAGTCAGTGAATTTCACTTGACTTTGCAATGAAATGCAATTCACACTATTTTCTCTAAATCCAATATAGCCAGACTCAAGCATTGTGAAGTTCCGTTTCCTGTCCAATCAAATAAGTTTACCCAATATTTTGTTATAAACCATGCCTGTGCTATAGCATTAGAAGTAACCCTCTAGACTGAAATAAAAACATTCTGTTCAGACCATGTTTAAGAGTTGGCTGAGCTTCTGATATTTGAGTACCACCAAGAAAAAACAACTGTGAATCAAACTAGAAGTCAGTGTAAGTTGTGTAAGTGGCAAAATAAGATGTCTTGAAGAAAAGAGTAACATGGGACAGCTATATATCCAAAGTATTTTTATTTCCTTAAACAAGTACGTAATTTGCATCAGCTTAAATAATTCACTAGAAAGAATCTCAGTTTGAAAAGAATAACTCAGAATGAAGAAAAACTATCACAAACTCCTATTTACATTAGCCTRCTTTTAAAGGCTCTGTCCACTTCGGAAGAATCACTAAGAAAAAGGGAAGATGAAATAATTCAGGCAGACTGTTGGCTACCTCCAGCTATCTGAATTCAAGGACAAGGCAGCAGGAGAAAAGACAGCTGCAAATAAGACTTGTGTAGCAGCCAGCAAAGAATAACTATCAGGATCCATCCAGCTCAGTCACATGTTTCTCCCACATAAAATAAATAAATAAATATTTTTTTAAAAAAGATACTAAACAATGTTAATCAAAGAAAGTTTTTTTTTAAAATTAATTAGTATGTTTCTTCTAAGAAATATGTTCTTTCATATAGCTTTGCAGACAAAAGGAACACAGGCAATGTCCAATCACACCTCTCTTTGGGAAATAACTTCATTAGCAATGAAGGGCAGTAATCGTCAACTGATGCTGACAATTGGCTGTTKGAACATAATTCAGCTTTAGACAGCATTTGCTTAATAAACATGATGATGTGGTATGTTGGATGTTTTAAACACTGTGTTTAAAACAGCTATTTCAGTCCTTATGTCCCAAATTATGGCTTTTGTTATACCTATCCTGCTCTACTGATACCAGAGGCCTTATTTATTCAGTGATAATTACCAGTCATCTTGTTTCTGCAGGGAGAGCTCATTGCCAAAATAAGAGTCCAACAGCCTTTGAATACTCACCAGAGTTAGTATTTAGAGAATACTAACTTTCTTGTARTATGTCACTTGAATAATGGTGGAGGTCACTTACAGTGGGAATTACAGCTGCTTACCTATGTGTACAGCTCTATGACACTCTCAACACAGTGTCCAGGCCCTAGAAATGACATGATAATGAACAACATTTTCATAGGACAATGTTTGTGTTTCCAAGATACATTTAATTTCAAGTGCTTCCATAACAAGATAAATATATATTTATACTTATTAAGAAACCAGTTTAGAATCCCAAAGTCAATTTATATGCAAAGCATAATCATTAAAGAAGACTGCTGAACAACTGTATGAATAAATCTTCAATAATAGCATTAGCTAATTAAGTTAATGCAGAATTGTGGCTTGTAAACATGGTTGGTTCAAAAACAATAAGTCTATCATGCTGCAATCCTGGAGGGAGTTTTTTCATTTTCTCTGTTGTCTGACACAGTATCACCCTAGTCTTCTCCAGTGTTACAAAAAGGAGTATTTTGTAGCAAAACCCAACAACCTGTGATGCTAGCAGTTGAAAGGGGCAATAATCTGTATTTCTACAATTTTTATCCTTATTGACTTGTCTCTAGCAGATAAGATGTTACTACAGTAAAGAAAAATTTCTAGTAGGCCTTGACTGTGAAAACCAGCTCTGTGCATATTATTCTAATTATTTAAGGAGACAGTGTAAAAGGTAAATATATTTTTAAAAGCGCTAAATAAAAATATAATTCAAGTAGTTAAGGAGTATAAATTATGGATTTTTTTCTTTCAATTTGAACACTTAATGTTTCCCTCTACCAGAACAATATTTACGTCTGTTTCATAACAGAACAYGTAGGTACTCACACGTCAGAAGCCATACATCTTTAGTCACGTGGTATTAAGACAAAATTAGCAATAAGGCTCATATACTGTATAAAGTTAATATCCCCACAGACATTTTAACACAGCTGGTATATCTCAGATTCAATTGAAAGATATAATGATTGAAAGTTAATAGTGTAAAATTAGTCTGTCTTGCCACATAACTGATGGAAATTTAAAATTGAGTTTATTGCACATATGTCTCTTTTTCTGCATTGCAGTATTTCCAAAAATTAAGCAAATGATAATAAAGTGACAGAGGTGTTCTCTAACAGAGACCTTGGAACTGGAAGAAAGCCAATATCACCCCAGTCTTCAAAAAAGGCAAGAGGGAAGACCCAGGCAATGACAGGCCRGTGAGCCTGACCTCCGTCCCTGGAAAGGTGATGGAGCAGCTCATCCTGGCTGCTGTCTCCAGGCAYACAGAGGACAAGAAGGTGCTCAGGAGTAGCCAACATGGATTCACCATGGGGAAATCATGCTTGACTAACCTGATAGCCTTTTATGATGGGGTGACTGGCTGGATAGATGAGGGCAAAGCGATGGATGTCATCTATCTGGACTTCAGCAAAACTTTTGACACCATCCCTCATAGCATCCTCCTTGGTAAGCTCTTGAAGTGTGGGATAGATGAGTGGACGGTGAGGTGGATTAGGAACTGGCTGAATGACAGGGCTCAGAGGGTGGTGATCAGTGGTGCAGAGCTGGAGGAGGCCTGTGGTTAGTGGTGTCCCCCAGGGATCAGTCCTCGGTCTGGTCCTGTTCGATTTATTCATCAGTGACCTGGATGAAGGGATGGAGTGCTCCCTCAGCAAGTTTGCTGATAATACCAAACTGAGAAGTAGCTGATAGTCCTGAGGGCTGTGCTGCCATCCAGAGGGACCTGGCAGACTGGACAACTGGGCAATGAGAAACCTCATGAAGTTCAACAAGGGCAAGTGCAGGGTCCTGCACCTGGGAAGGAATAACTCCAGACACATTCTTTTGCTACTGAACAGGAAAATAAATACATTAGGTCCTAAATACAGACAACTATGTTTTTTAAGAATTCTAATTTTCACTTCTCTTTCTTCTTGCCTAATTCATAGATTCTAAGAAAGGTTTTAGATGAGAAATTGTTGTAACACTTGTGACCTTTTTTAGCAAAGGTGGGCAATGAAGGTACTTTTATTTCTTAGATTCTTAGATTTTTATGTCAGTCTTATAAACTGCCACAACGTAATATCTACAGACTACAGTTGTCTTAGAATGTATTCATCATAGCCATCTTCTGTTAAGAAAAGGTGGATGCAGCTACCAAATGTAGGCTTAGATGTTTTCTTCTGCCATCTGCAAATGTAACGATCATAGGATTATAGAAATGTTTGGAAGAAAACTCTGGAGGTCTCTGACCTCCTGATCAAAGTAGGTTCATAAGCACTGAACTGGGACAGACATGGCTGTGATTAGCCAGGCCTTGAAAAACTCCAGGAAGGTTGGACTCCACCTTGGCATCCAGCAAAACAATCTGGTCCTTCTCTGCGGGATGATCCCCTGCCACAAGGGATGCACAGGGCTGGTTATTTCTTTCTAAGGATAACACTTTGCATTTCTCCTTCTTGAACTTCATGAGATTTCTGTTTGTTTGTTTGTTTGTTTGTTTGTTTTGTGCTGTGTTCTGAAACCATTTGTACAGTAATGTTATATGTAACTTAGATCTACGGTACTAGACTTCAAAAAAGCAGTATATATTTAAGATTCTAACTCATCATAAAAATATTTGTTTATTTTCTTAACTCTTCTTGATTATTTTCTGTATAAAATATTGGAGAAAGTGAAAAATACCCAACAGGTATTTTATCTCTAACTTATTTCACTATTTAATAAGCTTTGGTAAGGCACATCTCTAACTAATACGCTTATATAAGGTTGAAAAATCTAGTACAGATGAAAGTCCATTCTATTGACAGTAATTGATRATTAAATTATTTCCAAAGCTAGTTCAAATCTTGATATCCACCTCCTCCACCTTCCGTGTCATATTTTTTTTCGCAGATTTACCTGTCATTTCTGTGCTCTTAAGATTCTAGGGAATTCTCTGGACTTAGACTTTAATATTAGTAATCCTATTAATCTTTTAAATTTTCACAAGCCTTAAGTGTGAAAACAACATATGGCTGAGCAACAGAGCACCTCTGGAGATTTTATACTCTTATAACAGCACATAAAATCCTACATTATGTTCATTCTTATTCACTGCTTGCCTGTTCGTATTTTAACCCTGCAAGTATCAAGGTATCAGTCTAATTCATTATGTTTTATTTTGYACCATCTGTACCTTATGGATTGTATTCATGGAAAATTAAAATCACCTTTCACAAGGGCAGTGCATCAGTGTTATCATGGCAACAGATCTCTTCCTAAAATGACTAGGAAGATATGTGACTACATCTTTGACCAAGGCAGTCATGACTTTGCAAGGCAAATGAGCTTCAACTGGTATAAAACAYTGTATAACACTGTATCCTGTTGGGATTATGGTTCTTGATACCTCAAACAAAAAAATACAGTCAGAGATGTTTTAAAATCTAGTGACTCACTCTCACAATTTGCTAAATGAGGAAGGACCCTTGTTTATATCAGAATGATACTACAGAATTCAGAATGCAATTTAAACACTATATTTAAAATGTTAAGGATATGTATTTAAGCATGCATATTGTTAAATATTAGTGTTTATCAATTTTTAATAATAAAAGGAAACTGTATAGATCTATATTGCATACATTAGACATGTTGCAAAATCAATGATTCAAAAGTTAGGAAATGGCAGACTTAATTAGAAAAGTTAGGAAATGGCAGACTTAATTAGCCTCCTTGTGCATAGACATTATGATAGTTTTTCCTGATGTCATATAGGAAGTCTGTATCAGAGACAGTAAGTACTAGGAAATCCTTACTCTACTTGGTTTCTGCTTGATAAATGAACTGTAAGTGGACATCTTTTGTTTTTATATAGTCTTCTTCATTCCCATATTCTTCATTCTTCTTGGTGGGAAAAAAAAAAAAGAAAAAAAAAATGGCTAGAATGAAGGAAAACTTTCCTAGAATAAAAGCATTGTGGTAGTAAAATGGTGAAAAGAAACAATCAACAGAATATTTCAYGGGCATTCTATTTATATTCCTTTGTCAGATGTGCTGCTCATGAGAATCCCATCCTTTCCCCAATCCTTTGTGAATGCTGCATGTTTCTGTAATCCTGCAGAAAAGCAATGCGCTATTTCTCAGTAGCACATTTGTAGACCTTTGCTGGGAAAGAGCATTAGTCCCTATTAACTAAAACAGAGAGAGAAAAAACAGWTTTTGATTTTAATCGTGCTAATGAAGGGTGGGGGTTTCACTTTGTTTTCACTTTTTTAGAAAAAGTTGGTGTTGCCCATAGCTTATTGTGAATTTCCAGTCTTCATCACAAGGGAAACTCTCAAACACAGATAAGACTGAGTGTAGATGTAGAGAGCCCATTGCCGCAGGATCAAGTATTTCAAGTATAATAGCAATAAAGTACTTAGATTAGTCTCATACAATGGTGCTTTCTGGGTTTTTTTTAGTTTGTTTGTTTTAAAAACAAATTAGGAGTGAAACAGAAAGGACACATTCAGAYATCATGTATGTGTAAATTACTATTGATGCTGAGAAAGACTAAGTCATATTTTTCAGAGGACCGGTCTCCTGGCTTTTACAACTAGAATCTTGGCTTCCTTGACTGGAGTAAGTATGACTTGCCCCCTTATGGATCACCTAGAAATTACAAACCCSATCTGTGCAATATTTTCCCTGTTAAAACAATTGCAGGGCATGTTTTTGCTGTTTTTACTCTAAGCACATTTCCATATATCTTGCTGAATACCACCCCTGGAAACATCTAATTGCATAAAGATGTCAGTATTGCTCAAACACTGCTGAGGAGACATCAGAAAACATAACTTCAAAATTCATGTAATAAAACAATTTTTAATGTATCATGAAACTATTTTAAAGTTTCACAAATGAATTTACTAAAGTAATCACTCTTCTGGGAGAATTAAAATCAAGTGCAAGTTTTTTAATTCATTTACTGTATTGTGCAAAAGAATTAACATAAGCTTCAGAACATGGCCTAAGTAGAAATGAAATGAAAATCCCAGAATGCTTAATGGTCATTTTTATTGCTTTATTTCTTTTGTTGGCATACATCATTAAAAAATCACCCAAGTTATTTGCTTTATGTTTCACTCTCTTCACAACAAACTTCATCAAAGATCAAAAGGATAGATAAAACAAGAAAAAGCTTGTACCTTTTTTCATAAATAGCTGTCACTAGCAACCTAAACAAAGTCACAATTCATCTTGTTCACAGTAATTTCAGCCTTTAGCAGATGTGTGCTTTGAACAAATTTATTTGCCTTATGAATAAAGATTAGCASTCTTCTGTTCAACTCTGTTGGAGAGAACATTATTCTACACTAAATGGACATAAAATTCAACAGTGGGGATATTTAAAACAAAATTGACCAGCTTCATTGGCTAAATTTGCAAAACACCACACGGGAGGGGTTCACACAAATGCTGTTAATAAAAAGCTTTAAAAATGTGCACCTATGCCCCTATTTTTAAGCTAAATTCTGTGCATGAGGAAATGTGAATGACTAAAAGAAAATGAACTAAAATGTAGCTACTAGAGCTTTAAAGTTAAAAATACTCAATCATYCCTAGTTATGCTATGAATTTATAATCCCACAAACTAAAAGCTAAATAGTAATACAAGAAGGAATATACTCACAAAGCTTAAGATTTACAACAATATGGGGACATTTCTTAGCTATTTTAATGCTAAAATGTACGTGAAAGTATAAGGGAAGAATAATGAAACGCGTTAAATTTTAGCTGTTGCTAGAAAACATTCAGTGAGAATAGCTATTGCTAACAATTTTCATTGTGTTTTAGGTATTATCTCTGTTACACCTAATAAGAAGCAGAGTGACATAAAGCTTGTGATAAAACACAGTGACATTATATGAAGGAAGTAAAAAAAAAAGGCACAATGTATATTTCAAAATACATCTCTTAAAAAAAGAAAAGGAGGGAGGGGAATGAAAAAAAGAAAAGGATTTTATCTTTACTGGTATCCATTGGCTTTTCAGCTGACAAAAAAYATCTTTCATTCATAGCAGCTTAGAATGTCAAATCATCTCATTTTATGCTGAATCGTCAAGAGAAAACCTAATGTTTGTGATGTGAAGTCGATATTGGACTTGTAAATAGGGCCGAAACTCCCAGAAAAATAAAATCTTTTTCCAAATGAAAGTACCCATAAATTAAACAAGAAGAAAATACATGCAAAATCATCCTATTTTTCTGGACAATATAATCTCTATATATTAATATTAGAGGATTGAGTCTTTATCACCAAAACCCAGGGTATTTTGGTCCCAGATGCTTATAGGGTTTTGCTTTCTCTTTTACACTTTTTTTGAGGGACTTATTTATGTTGTCAACACAAAAGAATACGAGCAGAAAAAAGGAAAGGGAAAGAGAAAGGAAAAGGAAAGGGAGAGACAAAGGAAAAAGCCTGATATCTTCGCACCTCAAAAGTGTGAATTTTAAAAATTTCAAAATAAAATGTATTTACCCCTAAGACTTTTAAATAGATAATAAAAGTAATCATAATAGCATAACGCAATATATTATTATCRTATTGCTTTCATTTCTGTTTAGGGATAGTAAATAAATGAGGGAACCACACACAATCATTTACTGTTCTCAGAAGGTCTACAGTCATTTATGATGTTTTAAATTATATTGTTGATGTGGAGAATAGGAGTTAATTATATTAGTTCTTTTAATTAATGTCCACATTACCTGCTGGCTATTACATTGTCTCACTTTCTGGAGTTAMATAAAAAAGATCTCAAGCAAAATTTAGTAGCGATTAACAACAATATATTATCAACAACAAAAAATCTGTGTCCATAAAAAAAACAGTGAATTCACTTGTTTATTAACCACTAATTTAACAGAACAGTTGATTATCTTGGACATRGCAGGAAGAAAGAAAGAGAAACCTGCGATCCAGTGATGTAAGATTGTAGCTTACATCATGTAGCTTACATAAGCTTACATGTAGTTTACATAAAGCGAACTGAGGAAGTGACAGACTATTTCTGAGGGACTGCAGTGCAAAATTTGCCAAAACAGTATGGAAGTTTCTTGTTACAACTATARGATACATTACCAGCTGTTTCAGCTACTATGAAGAATCAAGATTGAAGGGCGGGGTTTGTTTACCTTGTTTCATCTATGAATTTTCCCTTGTTAGGCTAAACGAGCTCATGCCCTTTTCATATGCAATTAGCATTCCTGTTTTTCAACTCTCTAGCTCTGATTATCTAATTTTGTACTTGATTATATTTATGAGTAATGTTAGAACTTCTATTCACTCTGTCATTTATCTCTTGTACTATTGATCTCCTGTTTATTTGATCAGAGCAACGATCAAGTGGCGACAATCATTGACTGAGTATTTTTATCTGTGAAGCTGTTCAAGAAGATGTCTGGTTGCTTCGTAGGAATTGCAGTAGTTTTCTCAGATAAGTACTGTAGAACATAAGACTTGATGAACTGCTGCCCTGTATCCTGTCTCCAAGAGAATTAGTCTAACATGTTGCAGGTTATCTGTGATTGATAGGACTTGTCTTTGGTTTTGAGGGCAGGGATAAAGGAAGAACTGTGGGACAGGGAATCAGCYACCTAAGAGGAAGGAAAACTATATTTGCACCTAAACACACCAAGGAAGGAGGAAAAGAAATCACTAGATGATCCATACACAGATTGCAGAACTCTGGGGAGGAAGAAATGGCTGTTTGGAAATTCACTCTCTTGTGCTGTTGCAGGTGATGTTTAACCACAGTATTGCAAGAAAATAAGGTGCTCTGGCTAATGATAMAAAAGTTTTTGATACTATGGTGAAAACACTTAGCTATTTCTTGATGGCTCCAGAAATGTGCCTGATATAATAGTTGGAATCTGGAACATAAGCCTCCCAGACTGTGATGAGACTGTTATTGGAATATGTGTGGTCATCTAAAGCAAGCAGTAAGTTGTGGTACGTAAGGCCGTTGCTTGCTTTTACAGGGGTTAGAGAATGGGAAAGACRAGGTAAGGAAGTTTGCAAACAGCAGCTGTCAGAAACAAAATGATGTAACCCCAGAAAAGAGCCAACCAACAAAAAGAAATGGCCAACTGTCTGAGCCAACCGCCAATTTCTAAATTGAGAAATTAGACATGACTAGCTGCTCAATTTATTTGACCCTTATTGAAAGTGGGCTGTTAACTGCATACATGCCTACCCTGTGCCTCTTGGAAGTAAAGTTGGGACTCCTCCTGAGTGCTGAAGAGTCCTGCGTGCAACAGGTAAAGTCTTTAAGGATCATTGCACRTGTTCTCATGTGTGGAACATGTAATCTATTTTAAAGTTGTGATTGCTAAGTTTTTTGTTGCTGTAACTTTAAWTAGTTAGTTATGGGACTGCTAGACATTGTGTTTTACTTTGTTTTGTATTTTGTTTTGTATGATTAGTTTTATGAACAGTGTTGTGCAAGTTGTGATTTATTCGTTTAAGTGAGTATCTATCTAAATGCAGCTATCCCTGCTTGCTCGCCTTGGGACCATGGCATACCATTTTATTGTACTGGGTCAATTTCTTGCTTGTTTTTTATACTTCTGAAATATTTTGAAATMATTTCCTCACAATAGAGTGGACAGGAAAAAAAAAAAAGACTGAAATAAATATATAGCTTTATTAAACTCATAAATATAGATAGAGATAAATTGGAAAAAAGAACAAAAAGATGTTCAAAATCACTAAGAGGAAAGAATATGATTTTTTWAAAAAAAAATCTAAAAATCACAGTTATAACTATTATTACTTTTGCGATATCTATTATCATACAGAATAACCATTTCACAGTGGTACTCAGAAAACTGGAGTACTTCTGTGAAATTAAAATTGAAAATAAAATAGCAAGATTTTATACTCAGATATACATACAGATATATATATATATATATGGCACAGGGATTGAGTGAGAGGGGGTTGTGTGCCACTGCAATTGTTGAAATTCTTGACAATTCAGAGCACTAATGAAAATGTCATGAGAAGAAGAGGAAATGCCCGTTTCCTTGTGCCTGACTGGAATGGGGAAAGGAATCGGGAGAGTTAAGTGACAAATCTATTAAGGGGCTGGTCTGCAGGAGGGATGTCTTTGAAAGGAGTCAGCCACTGACSCTGTGGAGTCCAGCATAAGCCTCATGTCCTTTTGGAGATGCAGATGGTCAGAAACGAGCAGTGTTTGGACTTYTGTGAGTGTCCTGGGAACCTCTCCYAGCCTTTTTTTGTCCTCAGCAACTTTACAGTTAACATGATTTTTTACTCCTCCTGAGTCTTCAGCAGCCTAGGGTAAAGAATTCATTTTGTTTGTTTGTTTCTCCTAGAATCAGAAAAAATGTTTATTCCCTCTACAGTATGAACCTTTTACTATTTTTTTATATACATCACTTTCTATATTCATCTGTTGTATTTGTGAAAACAYTGGAATTTTTAATCCTGCATCTTCCATTTTTTATTATGTTAAATAAATAAAAGAATTGTTTAACTATAGCACAGTTGTAATGATGAACATTTTGCAGTCTGTTTTCCAGRATATGTTCCCACTAAGCTTAGGAGTTTACACCTGCTTTGTGTCTTTCTCTTGAAGTACTTGAGATAATTTTACCACAATTATTCCAATCCACAGATGATCAAATGAACAAGACGCTTTAAAATATTATTGTAATACCTCCTACAATGATCACAGCCATAAACATTATAGCATGTACTCAGATATAATTTTCTGAATGTTACCTATGTTTACATGTTTAAAACTATGTTTAAAACAGAAGTTTTAAAGAGAAAAGTTTTTGACTGATGCATAAGAAAATAAAATCCAAMATCATGCTTGAAAGGCACTTCTAAGACCATCAGTTCTAATCAAAATTGCAGTATTTTGTAAAMCCAAAGACACTGACTTGCCAGCTTTTTCTTTTAATTTTAGGAAAGTCTTTGATTGTGGGTCAAAAGAAACCTTTGTATACAGATCACTGCCAYTGTAACACTCATGGAATAGTGCAAATGTGCTACCAGGACGCTAGTCTCAGAAGTACAAGATTAGCAACAAAAATACCATGCTTACTGGAATCTACTGAATCTCCTCTTCTACATGGCCGTCATTCATCAACACAATTCTCTTTTGGTGACCATGCACAGAAGGCACAAGCTCAGAAGGACCAGATGCTTCTTTCAGATGCTGCAAATAATTATAGTCATCATCAAAGAATACTCCGTATTTCCATTGCTCTTCCTTTCTCCTCTCTTCATGCCCTTGAAATTGTTAAACAAACAAACAAARCAAAATTATCAAATTAAGCCTCTAAATTAAACTATGTTTAAGACAGACATTTTAAAGAGAAAAGTTTTTAACTGATGAAYAAGAAAATAAAATCCAAAAGTAACAGAGGCTGAGGTCAGTTTTCGGAACCTTAATCTAAAAGTTTATTGCAATGTTACAGTAAATTACCTGTTTGGAGCAGCAAACTGCAGATACCAAGACCTACAGGAAGGATTTTGTTCATTTTAGGAAAAAAACCCACTATATTCTCTATATATTAGGTCAGTGTTAATGAACACAAAGTCAGAGACACTTACAGYGGAGCAATCTCAAAGAACTGCTGAATCAGAGATCTAGATTTCAGAGACTTGAGGCAAGCAAATTTATCACAGGATGGGCACTCTCACGAAACACAATAAAAAGTCTTCTCCATTGTGTCCCAGCTCCAGGGGCTGACGAAGCAGAGAACCAATGTCTTCTTTTACAGCATGTACATCCTGTAAAAGTTGTTTTGGATCTGTCCTTCACGGATGACCTATTCAGTTCAGAAGCAAGTCATTCACATTGGTATTAATCCCAAAAGCATGACATACTTCTCCACTACTTCAAAAAAACRCAGAAGATGGGAGCAAGACAGCAATCTATTGTTACAGGAAGCTTCGCAGTTCCACAGTAAATCTGAAATGAGAAATGAGATGGAATATTTAGAGGACTGTGAAAATTTAGAGGGCTCTAATATAAGGGTGGGTTATCACCCAAAGATAGAACCTAACTAAATCAATTGTGTGCAACAATGAGAGCATCACAGGTGGACAACACACATCTAGGTTATTTTATAAAGTTACTAGTTATAATGAAGAGAAAGAAAAAGAGATTTCAGAGTGCATGTAATTCCATATATCACATAGGGTTTTTTGGTTTTTTTTTGTGGGTTTTTTTTGTTTGTTTGTTTGTTTGTTTGTTTGTTTTAAAGACAGTTTTCCTTTCCTGCAAATCCAAGGAACTACTTAGGGAACAAAAAAGCAACCAAACAAATATCAAAAATCCTAACAAAGCAAATGCAATTTCTGCAAATCTGTTCTGTTTCATTCATCTCTCTGACTGCCACTCTAAACCCCTTTTAATAGCATTTGTTTTTGCTGTACAGAAGTTTCTGTTCTGTTTTAGAAGCACATATTTCTGCTTCAAATTCTTAAAAACAGTTATTCTGAATTATTCAGTTGCTTAGTTATTTAATTAAAATTAGGATTTGTTTCACACTTTTAGCACAATCTCATATTAGATTAAATTTGACTTCTACTGTCCCCCTACTSTTGATCAAGGTATACACTTCCAGAAAACAATACCATCTCGTCTATATTGTTATTTGAAAGAACCTCTGGCAATGCCTATTTCTTTCCATTCCTGAATGACGGAGATTAAGCAGCTAATTTAAACTAGATGCCTAAGTCTCAAACACAGTCTAAAAGTCTGTAATAATTGCAATAACTTTTGAGTTATTATTTTAGTTTAATTTTAGTTTTAATTAAATTTAGTTTAAGCATACATACTTAAACWAAATATTTTTTACTTAGTTCCTTTAGGTAGTAAAAATAATTAGAAGTAGAAAATAACAAAAGCTAGAATTGTGTAAATTCAAGTTTCAATTGCTCACATGCTATAAGAAAGGGTTTAAAACAAAAATATATTTATTMTGAGTGTCTGTCAAACACAAATGCAAGAGTGATTAGAACTTGCTTGTAGAATCTGAAAAAGTAAAAGAAAAGCAAAATCACCTAAATATTTTTTTTTATTACACATACCCATTTACAGACCTGTTTTTATTGGTCATATTTAAAAGGTCAGATGAGAAATTTAAGAGGTCTAAACTCMCTAAGATTATCACAAAACCTGAATGTCAATAATTACTGAACTTGAATYCCAGAAATAACATAAAGAACCAAAAGCAAACGAACAAAAAATCCAAAGTGTTTCAATCAAAATTTCTACTCAAAAACAAAGTAAAATGATGGAGCTTTGTTGTTGTACTGACAGTCTGTAACTTCAAAACATCACGCTCAGTGAAAGCCCTGAGCTACCCTTCTTGTAAACCCTAGTACTATGACTGAAAATGTAGGGAAATAAAGTTAAGAGGAATGCTCATGAAGCTGATCTCTGATATTATGCATTTTAAGGACTGATGTCAGTACTTTGAACTGCATTCTAGCTTCTTCAAAATATTGATGTTATATTTAAATCCTACAGATKCACAACCACTGCTAAACTTGTGACTGACATGCCATGAACCCGTCTTTTCTTATACTTTTGACTGATGTCTTTTCATCAGATAGTATGGACTTTTCCCCAATGAACATAGAATATCCATTTCTGCAAATTATGATTGTACCAGCATGACATTTTTGTCACCTGATTTTGGCTTGACAGTGAGAAACTAGATGCTGTTTAAAATGCATTGAAAAGTATATTTCCGTACTGATTGAGTGCATGAMTTTCCATAGCACCTTCACATGTTTGTAAATTTTTAGAGGTAATTAAAATTTTGTAAAACAATACTCRAAAATGAAAAAGAAGATTGAAAACACATAGTAGCCCATCCATTTTATGTGGCCAATTAGTATAGCCAAACTGTACTGACTGCAGAACTGAAAGCAATAACTATGTGACCGTAGAAAGAAAAGGGAATTAACACAGTGTATTATTGTATACATACAGTCTTTATGTATTACAATCCAGGTCAAGTTTAAGCAATGGTACCTTTGTACTATGGATGACATCTAGATTTTCTTGTGAATCCTTCCTTCCGCTTCATCTTGCAAAATAATAAATATAGTTGCTCAAACTATATTTAGTTTGTTTTTGAACAGTGATTGAACATCTAATCTCAATGTTCAAAAAATTAATGACTAAAACTTGTAGTTTAGAATTTGTTTCCTGTCGTAAGAGTTAGGAGCATTGAGATGACAGCTAAAAAAAATCAAAAAAAAAAAAAAGAAAGAAAAAGGAAAGGGAGAGGGAGAGGGAGAGGTTAGGACTTTCAGTCCCCAATAATTTGCCAGTCTTTTGTACCACGACCTTATACAATGCAAAAAGAAAAAAAAAAAAAAATGATTAAAAAGACTTGACAGACTACCCATTAAAACATTAATGTTCAGACAAAGGGTTTCCACATGATTTTGTCATTTCTTCCATGAACTGGCTGGTAAATGTATCCAGGATGCCTTATTAGACCAGACAATCTAAAATGCTTAAATACTAAGAATACAAGTCCCCTGTCTTTGTAAGAGGTTAATGTCAAACACCGAACTGGAGATAAAATCTTAACCATTCTGTATTCTTCACTCTTATTTTTTCATTCCAAATCTAAAAGTAAGCTTCAAAGAAGAGTATATCACAACCCATATACTTGCTTTACTTGATCTTACTGTGTTTCCTAAAGGGACTGCTCAGACATCTAAAGCATAATAAAAGCTGTATAGGAAATGAAGAATCAAAGAGAGAAGAGACAAAACGATCAATGTCATATAAGGTTATCAGCAAAAATAAATAAATAAATAAATAAATAAATAAATAAATAAATAAATAGGTGGATACATAACTTAATAAATAAGACAAAGTGATCTAGGGAAAGAAAGATGAACTACTATATCAAGAGAAAAAGAGAAAAAGTCGATTCATGAATAAATAARATTGAAAAGCAAATAAATATGTTCTTTTTTTCTTAACAAACTTTTTGAAAAGAAAACATAGTCCCAGGTATTAGATAATAGATAATAAAAAATATGCTTGCATAGTTAACTTTTAAGAAAATAGAAAGGAAGCACAATTTCTCAAGAAGCATCCATATTGAATAGCGGTTGTGTCATAGTGACATAATGACAAAAACTTTTCCCAAAAACCTAGATTGTAATTGTAAGAGTGGATGGGTGCTCTCTGAGTGTGAAAGTAAAAAACCAGAAACGACAAATGACAAGGAATTCAGAAAGCCATCACAGTAGGCAGCTGCAGCTCTGATCTCACATCAAGCTTCATCTGATGATCCCGAGGAAGTCAGATCAGACCTAYGTACTCTAATACAGGTTCAAAAGCATGACTGACTAAGTAAAGAGGAGCTTCAACACTTACAATTAGATTTATGAAACTACAAATTATCAGTCTAATGGAGAGCTCTTTTCTTCCTGCTTTGTAGAAGCAAAATCAAAACACAAAATAAGAGCACCAAAAATAATGATGCAATGCATCTTTGCAATGAGTGAAGTTCCTATTTCCTATCTCCTCCCTTCCCACAAGAGTTTGCAAACAGGAAGTTAAATGCATTTGTTGTGTGGAAGCCCAAGTCAAGCTTAAGAATGGCACTTGTGAATGCTTATGATCCCACGCCCAGGGTCTTTTTATGATCTTTTGAAGGAACATTCCAAGATCATCTTTTCTTCTTGTAATATAATAAAGTACAAGCGGTCATTTGAATCTGAACCCAGCACTATGAGCTTCTACTGCTTCTGGCACTTCACATTCATGCAGTTATGGTGCCAAACTCCAGGGAATTATCTTGCCTCTCACAGAGAAGYAACAAACCTATAGAACATGACCTGTGCTAAGACTTTGAAGTGTTTGAGGYTGGTGAGATTTTTGTTTGTTTTTGTTATTTAATTCATCTGTATCTGAAAAACTGAATATGATGTTTCTGAGGCTGACTTCCCCTTAGAATACTGCATATGAATGCAGATGTTTTGGAGAAGGTAAGTTTAAGAACATACTATATCTATTTCACGGTAGCTATTGGGGACGTTTTTCCTCTTTTGGAGATGTTCAGCAGTTTTGAAAGGCTAGAGTGAGGAGAAAAAGGGGAGAGAGTACCATTAAAAATTACCTCTGCACCTAAGAGGAAAAATAATCAGCTTTGAACTCAGAAAGAGATAAAAACAAGAGTGTTGAAAAAGTCCTAAAGTAACAACAGATAACAAGTCAAATATTATCTTGCAAACACTATAGAAGCAAGAAAGAAAATAAAAATAAAAATTGTGTTATCATTTGTAGGAGGGCAGCCCCAGAGGATGCTCAAGGCAGATGTGGTTTGTGTTTTGTTAATGATTTGATGTTAACRTTAATGTTCCAGTTGCTATGTGTGTTGTTGTATTTTGTATTGTGTATATAGATGGGGGAAAAGAAAGGGTTGCTAGGGCTGGACACCTGGCACCTTCTGGAAGGGTCGATGCACAAGTTTTGTAATTGAGGGCCTTCCCACAGYCAATCAAGCTGTGGGAAGGGAGGGCTGTTYGGGTCTCAGCCAATGTGGGGTGAGGGAGGGCCCACCTTCACCCTATCCCTTTGGCTGTCTCGGAGTATTAGACATATATAAGCTTTGTTGTGAGTTGTAATAAACGGTTCCTGCTTGTTTGAACGTTCCTTTTGGTCTCTGCTTGTCTGTTTCCTGTTGCRGCCTACCCCTAGCAGTGTGTCTGGTGAGAGAGTGAGAGTGTGAGTGCCCGGCGGAACYCCCCTCTCTTCCCTTCTCTCGTTCCCTCCCCCTTTTCCCTGCCTCCTTATTCCTGGATCCCTGAGCCATTAATTCCCTGTCTACCCCACTTTGCRGCTGGAGGTTGAGACAACGCAGAGCGTCACCCTCTGGCAACGGATTTGCTGGAGACAGCCACCACAGTCAGTGGTGTTGGCTTTCCGGTGTGTGAAGGGTAAGTGGGTTGCACCACTGTGGGGCTGCAGCCAGCAATCATTTTAGCTAAACAGAGATATGTGCATCATAAATAAGAAATGCAGTCAGAACTGCCTAAATGAGAGAGTTGTAACTTACTCCACATAATGCTGAGCTTTGGGCATTTACAAATTGAGGAGAATGCTGAAAAGAGAAACAGAAASAGAAACTACAGCATTGCATGGTCTGAACTTTGAGGATGGAACCAAAAAAGGTATAAAACATACATATCTTGGCTAATCTGTGTCAATGAGAAAAATCCTTGAACAGTGTATTTCTATCAAAGTAGAAGGAAAAATGCTTAAGCTGGTCCAAGAGAGCATAAATAATAATAAAAGGAAAACTCTGAGGTAACATATAATTTCATAACCTTGAAACATATTCAGCTGTACAACAGTCCTCCAAAGGAGTGGAAGAAAATCTATCACTCAAATAAGTATAAGTTCTCTAGTCGTAATATGATATAAATTTATCTCAGATGTTATAGCAAGCCTGTTATTCAGCAGAAATGATATTCAGTATGAACGAGACACCCAAATCTAAGATTTTAAAAAATCACAAAAAAATATTCCTGGACACATGGTGGAGGATAATATGCTATTAACAAAGAAAATGACATGGTAAACAAGTGGAAATATTGTATTTGTGACCAACTACATTCATAATTCTGAACTTCTTACGTAATGCTGTATTTGACTGCATACTATGAACACCGATCTGCAACTTGCAAAAAATGGCCAACATTTATTGTAGATGACTTTTTTTTTTTAATTTTAAGATCTTCAGTGCCAGGAGAGAAAGTTCATAAGGTCACCACAAGGACAATAATATATATATATATGTGTGTGTGTATATATATAATGTAGGTATGTATGTGTGTATATATATATATGTTTTTGCCCTCTTCTGTACATAAAGAAAAAAAATCACATGGGGAAATAGGCATTTATCCTTTTCTATCAATGCAGGTAAGATTTTTCTTACCTGGCTAAGAGATGGTGTTGTACAAGTCAAGTAGTCAGAATACAAGGAAATGAACTGAAGGAAAAAACACTGCAGAAATATTGAAATAGTGCTGCAGCACTCAGTCAAACTCCATACGCGATATGCATACAAACACCAGCTAATATAATAGAGATGTTYGATGAAACAGATAAATGAGACAGAACAAACAAAAATACAACTTTTGAAAAGGCATTTTTCTCTAGCAGGAGCAGCTTGTTCTCTTGTCTCTCAAAGGAAAAGCTCAGTAGTCTACTCCGCTTCAACTTTTTTTTTTCTTCTTTTTAGTGTTTATCTGATGTTTGCATCCACTGAAGTTTCAAACTGAAATGAAATCTGTTCAAAAATACCCTGCATGGCTACAGATTCTGTTTTTGGGGTTTTTTTCATTTGACAAAAATAGGAGCAGCATCCAATACCCTATGGACTTCTGACCATAAGGGCCCCTGAGGCAAGAACTGCTTGTGTTTATGCAGATGTGAGACTTATTGACTTACTTTAAGGACATAAGATTACTTTACAAAACTGTTTTAATGAAAAAGAACTTGAGATTCAGACCATACTACTTTTCCCCTTACCTGCTCCAAACAACCACAAATGAGAGCAAGCTTTCTTAGATTTAGTTCTGATCTAGATATAACCAGAGTTTAGGAATTCAAATGACATGAAATAGGTTCTAACAAAACAAGTGGAAAATTTTCTTCTGTGCAGAGAAACATTTTGTGCAAGGTGGGCGAAACACACCTTGGACATGTTAAAGCATAGAGCTACACAGGAAGCTAGACAGGAAAAACATGCCAAGATAGACAATAACATGAAGTAGATTTTAGACAAAAAAGTTATCCTACATATTGTGTCTGAGATTAAGAACTTATATACACGTCTTAGTTTCACTGACTACATTGGCCTTGTGACATGTCCAGAATAAAAGGTCTGTTGACATTCTTTCTCAATACTCCACAGACTTTCATATGTAAAAACAGTATTATATGACATTTCTTCATTTTTGTGCCTTCTTTCTTCCTCCTTGGAAGGAAGGATGCTTCATCATTTTTGTGCCTCTTCCTCCTATTTACATCTGAGCAAAGACACTGGAGAACCAGGCCCAGAAACAGTGATGTATAAAGACAACTAAAGTTATAAATAGCAAAACAGACAAGTAAAGCAGCTTGATGCCAGAAGGAAGCAGTGCACAAAAAAYCATTTGTGCATGCCTCCATCATGAACCAGAGTGTAATTTAGGATAAATACAGTGTAATTTGGACTAAGATATCTTTTGTTATAGTGAATGAAAAAATAGAGTTTCCTTTATCTTGGCCATCCCACATCTAATATAAGGATACATGTATATAAATAAAGTGTATTTACAAATGTAAGAGGTTGAAAGCAAATTAATTCTTCAAAATTTCTGCTTATCCCCTTCACTCACTAGAACGTTTTAACCAGATTGACCTACAACCCATAATCAGACAGTTCCATTAGGACACATATAAGATCTTATCCATTTCATTGAGACTCTAAACTAAGTACTTTCAATCACTTTAATCTAATTACTAACAGATGAAAAATTACTTGTCTAGTACAATTTCTGTCAAAGCAAATCCAGACCAGGGRTCTAATTTGAGCTCTGTAAAAACAGTCATGGCATCCTAAATGTTTGCTTCTTACACAACAACCTCTTTATTTTGAATTCATTGGTAAAATATTAAAGCCCTAGGCAATACTGTATGCTATCTTTGCTTAAGTTTGATCTTATGGACCCTGGAATTGGACCTGTATGCACACAAACTTATTAATCATCTTGTCCATTTTGACTGAATATTGAAGTGATTTTGGTACTGTATTCCTCTTCGATAAACAAATAATCAAAGCACCTTTCAAAAGGGCACTCTTTTGAAGTGCCCTCATGTGTGTATGAAGCACATACATATAGGAAGCCAAACAACCTTCTTTCACACTGTCATGCCATGCTAACCGCTAACACAATCTTCAGGCTTTAAATTGGGTGAAGATAAGTTTAAAACACCCAGCAGTTACTCTGCCTATCTTAGATCAGACAGCCTGAACTGGCCATTCTAATTAAAGATTATTGTATTTCAGCTCATCTTCTTGTCTTCTGTGGTTCGCTTTGTAATTCCTTAAATTATCAAAATAACTGCACAATACTTACTTGCACTTAATCATCTATAAACTTGTATGGAACTAAGAAATCTTTTTTTGGGAGTCCAGCCCAGGAAAGTTCCAACTTCTACCCAAAGCTCTACAGAATCTTAGCAGCAGCAGTTGCTCACCTGTTAGGATGAATTAACAGTGCCTCCAGCTGCTCTAATAGCACTTTTGCCTTTGCTAGAATCGACTGAYTTGAAAATCATTAGAGGGAAATTACAAAAAAATTGTACAAATTTTCCTCTTTCTGCTCTCAGCCATTGTGGGTCTTTAGACCAGAAAATTTCAAGGTTAGATGAATTAGTAAATTGAAAAAGATGAGGTAAAAGCTGGGAGCGGTTTTGGATTTTGATGACAGTCTTCTTACAAGCTCATTTCTCTTGAATGTTGCTCACATCAGTGCTCTTCAAAGTATATGGAAGTGTATCGTAAAAAGTGAGTACAAGCAGAAGACATTTCTATGTATTTCTATGTATTGACAGACAAAGCTAGTTGCATAGCCAAAGACAGCTACAATGAGGTTAAGGAATTGTCTATAAAATCAGAACTGTTATATCTGAGGTGATAAAATTCAGTTTATGCTATAAAGATTCAAACCTATTCCTACTGTAAGGTCACAAAAGCAGCAGAGATAATGTTTCAGAGATAATGAGGCATTTCTTTTATACTGATACAGTACATAAGTACATAACTTATGTTCTTCCTGTGTGCACACCATCAAAGAAGCAAATCTCCCTTGTCTCTGCTCTTGCACTAATGACAACTTATGATTGATTTCTATTTGTGATTCCTATACCTAATAGTAAATTCTGAAAATGTAGAAAAAATATCTCTGCTGCTTTTGTGATTTAAGCTTGAGATTAAAGAGCTATGTAAATACTTCTTTGAATATAGGACTTACCTTAAATTGGATTTATAAGTATAAATATTTGTTAACCTTTCTGTTATCCATTTTCTCATAAGTTGAAGAGCAAAATCCCCACTTTATTTCCGCAGTGTCCAAATGGATTAACCCTATCAAAGTCAACAGAGCTAATTTAGATTGACTCTAGTAGAGTAGGATTTCCTTTTTTAAAYGGAACAATAAGAATTTCAGAACAGAGCTTTCCAGACATTCACAGAATATACATAACATTTTTGTGCTTAATTAAAATATCTACTAATTTGACTATTGCAACTCTAATTTTTCAAATTCACCAATGTTATGCCAGAATACAGTATAAAATTTTCAGAAAATATTCATATTCACAATATAACATTTTTTTGTCTGCAGTAAAACTTTTGAGATGAAAAATAGTGGGAAATCCTGAAATATGATTTAGTTTTTCCTTGGATCATAAAGTAACGAAAAATGGTGTTTCACAAAATCTATCTTTAACAGAAGACATTTATATCTATTTAGCTGGATATGCATATAGGTTGATGAGTATATAACTTAGACTGCTATGATTCTTTCTGCAAGCCTCCTAAGGCATTATAACTTTTACCTAAGGTATTACACCTTTTAAAAATATTTTGCCTGTACATTTGTCTTTTCCTAAGCATTTAATTTTTCATTGACTTACTTAAAATTAAGCTGATTCTGGATTTCTGTTTTGGGGATTTATTTACTTTTAGCAATAGGTGTAGAACAGAAACTTGCTTTCCCTAATCTTCCAGAACACTTTTAAAATATTTATATTATGGAAAAATAGCAACAAATATAGACTTTAATTAAGCAAAATTAACTAGCCCATAGAGAAGGAGAGAAAAAAAATCCAAAGTTACATAATCATAAGCAAGAAATTAAAACAGATGTATGAAATGGGTTGTTATAATAATATTAATGATTCATATGAAAGAGTAGCAGTGTAATATGAAAAGGCAGCAAATCCCAAATTCAAATCGAAGAACTGCTATACCTTGTTTCCTCAAAAATACTGCTGTGCTTCTAAGAGTCTGCCTCCATTTTATCTTCTTCATGTTATTTATAGATTTGTTTTTGTCTGAACTGGTAATTTCTGACTATGTGAACTTTCTGTTCATTAACAAACCCATTCTCTGCACACATTTCAGAGCTGTTCATGCATTATGCATGCAATGTGAAAAAGGTGGTATTGCTAATATTTTCATCTCTAACTGCCCATAGTGGAAAAGTATAAATGAAAATCAGGTGTTTAAACTGAATCTTCTCTATGTGGGTGGTGACTTATGTGTGATTTTGAATTCAATTTCATAAAAATTTACCTGAGAGGAAATGAGGACATACTGTTATAGCTGACTTTAGATGGTATATATAAGAAATATGATAACTCCTTATGAGACTAACAAGATTTAGGTCTCATATTAAAAAAGAATAAGAAGAGGATGAACTACCAATTAACAAATTAGCAGAAGTTAGCAGTGGAAAGAACTATCTCCTGCTATGGTATGCTTACCACAAAAACAGGTCTACTGTGATAGACTTTGTGTACAGCCATGACAGCCACTTTGAGCTACACATAATTTTAATTCTGGCCCTGACTAGTCAAGAGCTGCTTTAAGTTGTGACCATTTGCAGCAAAACTCTACTGAGGTTATGATAATGTACAAGAATCATAGCTCTCATACAAGACCAAAATATATGAGGTCAGAAGAGTTCTCTCTATTTAATTCTCTTTCATTATGACAGTAAGAACTGCCTATTATGTTGGTAGAGAGACATTCTAATAGTTTTTCAAAATATGTTTAAATATCATCAGGATTCTATACAGCCATGATGAGGTCACACTGGGATAGCTGCATCCAGTTSTGGGCTTCCCAGTACAAAAGAGACGTGGAGCTACTGGGGCGATTCCAGTGCAGGGCTACAAATTTGGTTAGGGAGCTGTGGCCTCTCTCCTGTGAGAAGAGGCTGAGAGAACTGGGCCTTGTGAAGACTTCTTCTCTGGAGATATTTAAAACCCACCTGGATGAGATCCTGTGCAATGTGCTTTCTAGGACCAAAGGACTCTTCAAATCTCAACCATTTATTAACATTGCCATAAAATATCAACAACTCATATTACTAATATGAAGAACTCAAATGATTGTTCAAACTTGATTCTTACTTGAGGGCACAACTTTTTTCAGAGCTAAGACTCAAGAAGTGGACTTATAGACGTGGAAAATATAATAGAAGTGGAAAGGTTCAGAGGAAGGTGACCAACTGGATCCTATGCCTGGAAGAACTTTTGCATAAGAAGCAGCTAAATAAGCCYGAAGAGGAGCTAGAAGAGAGAACTACAGGTATATTCTAGTGCGAAAAAACCAAGCTGCTAATATATGCAAAATGAACCAGCTAATCAAATCAGGATAAGAGAGAAATGAAAGAGAAAACTGAGAGTTGTTAAAAATACCAGCACCACTCTTGGTAGTCCTTGAGTTGGAAATTATTGGAGGCTGGGATAAACTCGGTAAATTATCATTCTTTAACTCCTTTCTCAAAAGTTGCTATTAGACAATGTCAGACATAGGATGCTGACTTTTTGTATGATCTGGTATTTTCCATGCTTTAAATCAATGAATGTAAATCAAAAAGAATGAAAACATTTAGAAGCATGCAGATTCTCTCCTTAGGGTTCCCACTTCTGAGCATATATATTTGTACTGACTTTGGCTACAGTTATATCACACAAAATTACTTTGGATCAAATCATTTTCATTAATAAAAAAGAACAATATTGCAATTTATTTTAATTTTCTGACACTCAAATAGATTAATCTAATCTATTTTAATGACACCTGTCTGGATGAATTAAACTTCAATTAGATTAGAATTTCAATTAGAAAGAGATCACTAAAGGACTGCCACTAAAGAAGAGAAAGCAAAATAGCCAAGAGTACTGCCCTACAGAAGAGCAAACAAGGCCCAAACCAGAGGGCAGAGCTTTTCCTTGTTATTTGTAATGTTTGTGTAATTGTAGCATCCTCTAAAATACACACTCTTAAGAATTATGTCTTTGATGTTTTCAGCTTCTCTATTCTCTTGTGATGGTATTTTCTATCATTTTCTATCCTACAGCTTCTTGAAATCTTTGCAAGCTTTAAGTCAGAATGTATATTTAGGACTGCTCTATATAGCGATGGATTGTTCCCAGTAAGTTAAAAATAAATATGATAATTAAGACTTCCTAACTACAACACATAACACAAAGAGAATATTAAAAAACTGTGAGGAGATAAGGCAAAGCAGCAAAAGCATATACACCTTCCCTTAAGGAGGGAGGGTAAATGGTTAATAGTAACACAGTTCTGATCTAGTCTGACCAGGACACAAGTGTGACAAATAAACTGCAGCTGAACCTTATGTGCAATTGTGTTCTCATACAAATATTCCTCTACCTGAATAGGGAAAAGGTCTGGTAAAGGTCTGTGAGAAAGCATATACATAAAGCTCACATTACAATTGAGCAATGTACAAAGAGCCAGGTACTTCAGAGATTTTTCAGATTAAGCATMCAAAAAACTTTTGAGTGCTTACAGTGAGTTTTGAACATTTTTTTTGCAGCAGCAGTTAATTGGACAGCTTAGATTCTTGGCTCTATGTCAGTTCCTGAGTTATTTCTAAATTGCAGCACATACATCTATGCTTAAATTCCTTTGCTATTGAATTTATCTTTTTCAGGTTTGATTTGAGAAATGTGGCTGACCTGGCAGCTCCTTCCTGCTTGATCTTACTAAGCTTTAATTCTGAATAGCCATTAAAATTCTGCTTGCCGTACACTTCCCCGCCTCGTTGTCACAGGCTCACTAGAGAACCACTGCACCGGGAATCTCTGCCTGAACAGCTGAGATTCACTAACAGCCCAGCTGGAGCCCAAGGCTCTGTTTATATCAGCAAGTACATTTTCCTACAGGGAGACTGGCAAATGGCACACACACATGCAAAGAAATGAAGCTGAAATTAATGCCGCAAAATAACTTAATAATATTTTGTATTTACATGATATCTGTCATGAAAGTATTGTTATGCAGTATTTAATCCTAAAATCACTTTCTCAAAAAGGTATTATCTTTCCCATTTTTCAGGTAGATAAAACTTGGAGAGGATAAGTAATGGATTTTCTAAGAATTAAGTTTACATTTGGGCAGCTATTTTGAATATCAGCCTTACCTGGCTAACCAAAGGCCAATCATGATACAAGATATGTTTAGAAACAGAAGAAACTTGACCTAAAAGCAAATAAATCTAGTAAAAAATGACTCTAAAACTTTTATATCTTTTAAGAAATTGTTAAAAGAATGCCCAGAATTAAGAGACAGCCTGCTTTGCACAGCTCAATGGTAGCTATAGTTAAAATAAAGTAGAAAATGTAGTAGTTTCTGTGAGTGAAACCTCACTGTTATTTAATGATTGTCATCTGAAAAGGAAAGAGAGGAAGTTGCATAAGGAGAACTSAATACAACTGCTCCTCATAAAGGTGCAAAAAAACTGTGTGGCTGATGAGAAGATAGAAAGTGGGTAGAAGTAAGAGAGCTACTCAAGCTTCCGGTGCCTAAGACATAATGAGATYGGTGAAATGCCTAATGCAAGTCTAACTCTGTACAATACTAGCTGAAACACTGAAAGTGTGTTTAAAAAGAGGATCTTTCTAAGTCCTTCTGTTTMGGTAGACTTTCCTCACCTATCTATTTCTACATGCAGGGACTGTTCTATTATAGAGCACAGAAACAGCGTCTGGGAAACTGTCAACCCTTGATTCAAGAGCATCTATCAATAGCACATAATTGGCTTTGTGTTGATTAAGCCTAAAGAAACAAAGGCAGTCTTAATTTATAAAATGATTTGTTAATCAATTCTTTACTGGGAAAAGAATTAAAAGCATTTGAAAACTGAACATGAATTTGAATTTTCTGTATGCTTGAAATTCTGGATGTTCCTCTTTTCAAGTTTTTTGAGAGACATTAAAAATAATCTCCAAAATTCATACAAATTGAAAACATTAATTAACTCACATATATGTGAAAAAGAGTTAAAAGTTATCTAAACAAAAGCAATGAATTAAGGAAGGAAGACAGGTAGCCTAATATTACTACAAATATGTGGAATAGATTAAATTCTTTCTCTGAATTCTTTAACATTTAATGGTTGATACCTAAAGTGTAATCTGATTTCCATGATTCCAAATAGTCCATGTGCTCACTATGTCATAGAAATTAAGGCAGAAGTAATCACTGGATCATCTGATCTCACTCTCTTGACTGTGGACCATTACAATCCATTTATATAACTCATATAATTAGAAAAAGATTTAATAAATAAAAGATAAAAAAATGTATGTCAAAAATAGAGTAAAGAGGGATCAAGAGTTTGGGGTTTTGGAAGTTACTTTATCAGGTTTTCTTTTCATACATTTCTCAAATGCTGTAGTTCTCTGTATGTAACACCTATGGTCCAGCGACAAAGGGTRCAATGCATTTGGGAAAGAGCAGAACAGAGGCAAAAACTGAGGATCAGCAATGAGGTAGTTTCAGTAAAACAAAAATGGACTGCAKTTAGGTCTAAATCCAAAGCGTGGAAAACCATAAGGCTTTTTTGATCAGATCAAACTGTTTTTCATTTTATGTTAGATTTGCAGTTCAGAGTTTTTTATGCTGAATGATTACATACTACACAAAACATAAATATTCATAGCAATTTTGCCAAGCAGAATTTATTGGTTAAGATTCTCCAGAAGAACTTCTTGGGGAGGTGGGATGAGAGAGATAAAAAAATAAACAAAACAAAAAAATAGCATTATAAATATAGAATTTTATTTTCTCTTTTTTTCCCCTCATTTTCAGGTTGATTTACTGTGATTAAGATATTTAACAGAATTCAGTAAAGTGTAAGACCTATCTATATACCATATAGCATCTTGCAGGCCAGAATATAGTCATATTTCCTGTCTGTTGATTGGACCAGCTCCTTAATGGTGCACAATGAAGAGYTAAAACCCTGAAAAGCCATCTCCCCACTCTCACAACACCTTAGTGACTTTGATCCCAGAGCAGTTTCCTTGCTGCATGGTCTTCCAGGAGCTGTTCCAGGACAAACTGTTTCAACTCCTGTGCTCACTGATGACCTGAATATGCCGAATCGACTTTACTTGTGGCAAGAAAAAAAAAAAGATATGGATAAAGTAATTTGAGTTCAAAAGATTTTAATTCTCATTTCAAATAGAAAGAAACTAAATCCAAATCACAGAGAATCACAGAGTCAGAGATTGGGTAAGGTTGGAAGGGACCTTKAGCATCATCTGCTTCAATCCCCCTGCTCAAGCAGGGCCAGCTAGAGCTTATGGCACAGGGTCATATCCAGGCAGCYTTTGAAGTTCTCGAAAGGAGAAGTCTCCACAACTTCTCAAATCATAAAATAAAAGTCAGAAAAAATACAATAAACAAACAAACAGCGGTGACTATATGTCTCAGAATCTTATTCAAAAACTTTTTCTTTTCGAGTTATTGATCTGATGTTCACTGCAAATCAGAGACCCTCTGTAACCTTCTAGKTTTACAAGGAGGATTTGATTTGCACACAAATTTAGATAGTTTATTCATGCTTCTATTTTCTTCTCACAGGATATTACAGTTATAAATAGTCAAAGAGTGAAAGCTGACTGAGCAGAATTAGTTGGTCTGTGAAACATTTCTTTTTAATCATCACATCAAGAAAACAGAATATTCTAACTCAGAAAGAGTTTAGATGATAACACTAAGGACAGGTATGGACAAACGTTACTTTTAACTTTATTTTTACATCTAATCAAAGTACTTCCTGCTTTCCAAACATTTTCCTGTTTATTACCACTTTCAAATGAAGAGGCTGTGCTGTCATTTCCATATTGCTTGCAAAAGCAATCTGTCCATAGTCAGAACTGAAGTTTATCCAAAGAGAAAAACCCTTCACAAGAGAGAGAGACGTGAATGTTTTTCTATGTATTTACTGACTTTTCCAGACTATTTGGAAGGTCACTTTGAGATACTGATAAGACAGCCAGAATTTGCTCAATAGACCAACCTTGCCAAGACCTCTTCCCCTTTTTCATTTACATATTTCAGAATCATAAAGATTTACTCAAATAAGAAGACACGTTACATTTAACATTGTGCTCCACGCARTATGTTTCAAAATACTTCAAATTAATGATGTATGACTAAAATGTATACAAATATGTGCAAATATCAGTAAATTAGATTATGTACATTAACTAAGCGGCTAGATCACATGAAGTCTTGCTATGCATTGTTCATTTTTCATGTTCATATGTTCATTAACATTTGAAGCACACGTAGGTATATGGAACTGAGACTGTAAAAAGGGCAACTKTAACTTCTAAATGAATTAGGTGCAATAAATTAACACACAAGGAGTTTGCAGTAAGCTGCTTTTATGAAAAGTTCAATAAACATTTATAATAAAAATGGTAATAGGCATGTTAGTTCAGTAAATAATGACAAAGAAAACAGATCATAGGTTTTATTGGACTAATTAAGAAAAGCTTTATAGGATCAAATAGTTTTCATCAAATAAAAGAAATTTCTTTTTGGAAGAAAAATGAGAATCATTTCAATTTTTCTGCTGAACTCAGTAAGCTACTGAAAACTGGAAACTCATTGAACTGTAGCTCATTCCACAGACTTCTTATGGTTCTCGTAAGGTTCTTTTTTAATGGGACTTTCATTTATTTAAGTTGTAAGCTACAATGTCTCAAAAATCCTATAATCCTGTGGAAGCACAGCTATTCTATATTGTACTCCACCGTCATATATGAAAGGGCCACCAGCTTTTGAAAGAGGACTTCTCTAGAGCAGAAGAGATCTTTTCTGTGTTTGAGAAAAGTTTGCTGCCTGAATCAATGCCCAGATATGACTTAAGAAATTCATTCAGTATGGACAAATGTGCAAAGGAATGTATATTTGCACATTTTAAAGAATAGGAATGAAATTACTTCTGTGCTTTTCCTCAAGTATTGCTTTGCTCAATCAAGTGGAAATAGTTACCCTTGGAAACAAATCTTATCTCCCCCTAATTAACTTAAGACCAACTGTCAAGTACTCAGAGAACTCAGAGAAAATATTTACCATGTCACCCTTGTATTTCATGATCAGCTGTTGCTGGCAAAGAATGTCCTCATACATTCTCAGTTTCAAATTATTTTCTTTTAATTATCCTTGCTTGAAGCCATCTGTGACCAATAGAAATAACTGTAGCTTCAGACTCCTTTCATCATTAAGCCTGAACTTCCTGTATCCTGTCCAGAACTCTGATTGTTTACGGCACAGCCTGTCCTAATGACTTCCAAAACCATTAGGTCTCTCCTGATGTGTAGGAAAACCAAAGCACTAGAACAGACAACCTATGAGATGCAGACGTCTCCGAAGCATTTATGGCGCCATCACTCAGGCAGAGTTCCCAAGCTGCTTCCTCCTGTTTTGAGGAAATAAAATATTTCAGACATATTTTTTTTCTTTTTAATTTCTTATCATCTTGTCTATCAACTGAATTTTATTATGCCAAGACAAGTGTCAAGTTCACTCTTGCTTGTATGGGACAAGGGAAAGAGATAAAGGAAAAGGGTTGCTTTGCAAGAAGTGAAAATGAACCCCAGATTCTGTTTCTTACACCTTATCACACGCAATTCACATTCTTCCAAATTCCTTAGCTATTTGATGTACTAGACACGTATTAGGTATACATATAATCCTCTGTTTAATACAGCTGCAGGCAACAAGATGGTCTTTTATATCCTGATAAATTCTWGGTTTACAGCTGTTAATCACAGGTTAGTTTTTCTTCTGACATTTGGCTGCTTTGCCACATCGCACCCCAGGGTAAATCAGTGCAAGCATTAGCTCAGTTCAAGCATTAGTTCACCAGTCAAACCAGTGGAAGAAGAAACTCTGATAGCATGAAACAGGCTTCACAGCACTCCTCTTTGCTCTTGCAAGAGGAATCAGTTGAAAGGAGGCATAAYTAGAATATTTGTATGCAGAGCTGACCTTCAGGTGTATTTCTGGCTGCCATGGAGAGCGCYAGCCATATGGAGCATGCCAGCTGCCATAACAGGAGAGCAGTCCTATAAAGCAGTTGCATGGACAGTGAAATGGATACATTATCTTCATGTTAGGTAGGTATATCATGCCGTTCTATCAAAACGCAGCATTTGGCCTTACAATACCAAAAAGCAAGAACTGCTCTATTAAATGCAATTAAATTGTAGCTGGAAATGTCAGGTATTGCTAGGTTGTGCCTTTTAGGTGGTTTAGCCAAAGGAAAATAAAAGTGCAATAACAACATTAAAGCCTGATATTCGATTTCTTTTAAARAAAGGCATCTTCTGCTCTAGCCAATATTCAAGGAGTTGCACAGACAATAAAGAATATATTTCAATGTAGTCTAGCCTGCAAGGAATATAAATTAGCTTTCTGTAGCTTTGAGTCTCAAAATCACATATTTAAAATTCATAACTTTTTAAATTTTGCCCCAGAGTGTTATTGTCTAATTGTCCATAACGTCCTCCCAAATTAATACCAAAATATTATTATTCTCCTTTGTAATCAACTTTGCTTTCGTTCTGGGCCCAATCCATGTCCATTTAGTTTAATGAGAGTTGGAATGGGCTCATAATTTTCCAGATGTAATTTCTTAAGTATTGCTTTTTTTCAAAGTATTTTGTTTTTCTTCTTTTAGAAAAAATATGCTTTTAATCAACMCCAGTTTTTCTCTAAATCATGTACTAAGTTCCATTATATATCAACAGCTAGGAAATCAATGGATTTAAAATACTGTAATTATTTTCATGCGCTTGTTAAAAAAAAAAAAAGAAAGAAAAACAAGTCTCTCTACAGTGACATTCTAGAGCAGGACAGGGAGTAAAATAATTTGATATTTTTAAAGAAATGCATAACAAACTTTCTGTTAGTAAACATATGAATATGCATACACACACACACACACACACTCAGGAATCACCAGCCAATTTAAAATAGTAAATTCTATAAATTAAGTTAAAAAGGATAAAGATTTAAAATTATTTAAACTACCACTTTATTGTGCCCATATATAGTACTGTCCCTTTAAAAAAATATATTTTTTTATTATAGTTATATTTAGATAGGGCTGATGACCACCTTATTTAAATTGCTACTCTGTGCTGGGCAAAAGAAAACCTCTTCTAATATTATATAATCTTTATTAGTCAAAACATTTCCTATCATTGCAGAGATCTTAAATTCTTCAATGTTTGCGACATGGTTCAGGTAACTTTTTCTTCTTTACAAAGTATTTCAGATTTATCAGACATCTTGCTTTTGCTTGCAAAATTCATTATGAATCTCCACCTTCATCATTTGTTCCCAAATTAGGTTCACGGATTCTCCTTAGCTATTTTGGGTCCACAGTGTACTGAATGAGCTTCTCATATATTTTAACTTTTGGCTTAGTTTCAAGCAGTTCAGTGTGCTGAGGATAGTGTTTAACATTATAGCAACAAAATGAATGAAGGTTGGAACATGGTTTTTAAATGTTCTGAATTAGAAGAATTGTTTAAAAAAGAAATCTATCTGCATGGAGGTATTTTTAACAGGAAAATTTGGCTGTTTGAATTTGCGGTTCTTGAGCAGCATTCAAAGACAATCTTTATATTAAGGAGACATGAATCCAAATATTGTCTTCATACTCATAAATTATATAAACTTTATATTTGATCTGAGTGTAGATTATATTAATTCATAGTCTGTATTCATATCCTATAGTCTTTGATATGAATATAAAATATATGATTTCGTATTATGTATTCATATTCCATAGTCTTTGCATGTTCATCTATAGAGATTATATGTGTGTATATATTAAATCATACTGAAAAAAGTTCCTTCTCCTCATTTTTAACAGTGTAGGCAGAGTTTGGGCAAGGGAAAGGAAGTTTCACTGGAATATATCTAGTCTTGTGAATGTTTCTACTTGCTTGAAATGTAAGCAGCAATTACTACACAAGTGCTGGTTATTTTGTTTGCTTGATTATTTTCATTTTCTTYTAATAATTTATATGAGTTAGTAAAACAAGGGAAAAACTGCTTTCCTGAGAGCTTTTTCCAACCTTTCCTACTAGATGCTTTGTACCCTATGGGTCTCTTCAGATCAGTAGCTTGGCATAAGAAACTGTCCGTCGTGTAGCAATAATATAATTCATATCTTAATTTGCAGCCAGTTTGCCCCACTTCTGCTCATGTCCATGAGGAGAGCATAGTTGAGTAATAAAAGAGGAAGGCATAGCTTCATTTCTGGTATCTGTAGAGTGACTGGAATATTTAATACCTATGTCTGTCTTTTTGTTTCCTGAATCTCTTAACTTGTCTCTGGTAAAGTACAGAGGTATAGTAAATAGGGGTAGTAAATTAGATAGCATATAGGATTCAATAAAATATTCCTGTCCATTCTCCCAAAATTAAAAGAGGAATTACTTTCTCAGTATCTGTTGCAATGGCTGCAACCAAAATCCAAAGCACAATGGACCTGACGTAAAGGTAAATGCAAAGACATTTAATTTGCCGCCCACTATTCCACTACATCTCTCTGAGAAATATTGACCTCCTGCTATTTCCACTAATTTTCCATAAAAATTTTCCTTTAAATAGTTTTCTTTTTTTTCAGTCCCATTGGCCCACAATTCTCAAAGAAAAATCTTTCGCTATTTTCTACCTTTCTGCCCATATCCAAGTGACGGTACTTGTCCACCAGAGATAGCATGGCAGATTTCATCAGGATTATGTTAATTCTACTGCAATTCATCAATGAAAGTTTGCATCGCTCTTCAGAGCACTTGTATAAAGCTTGTTATTTTTGCCAAAGAATGTTTTAAATGTTCATACTAACCGTTTTTACTTCTACTTCTATGGTTTTTATTAATATGTATTTCATAAAAACTTCTATTACTCAATTTCCCCAACACTTTTAAAAATATTTTCTTAATGAAAATGAGAAATAAAATACACTATGCCCAGGATACAGCACTCAGACAGGTGGAAATGGGGCAAGAGCACGCCTGCAAAGCAGATTCGAACCAGGAAAGGAAGGTGTTGTTAGCCAAGGCCCTACTTTCTGCAGAAAGGGAAACACAGTTGGGCATATCTCTGCTGCTGCCCTAGTTAGTAGAGCACTACTAACATATGCTTTCAGCATGTGATAAATTGAAGTGCCTGTCACGAGGGGTATTTCCACAAACAATATATGTGTTTATGTTATGTATGCTGTACCTACAAGATTCTATTCAGCCAGATGAAGTGGGAATATCATTGATCATCAAGTGTAAAGACAGATACACAACTATTTCTTCCTGACATATATCTATTGTTTCTCATTATTAATTCACTTTTCCTTTGATCTGAGATTTGTTTTCTTTTCTTTTTTCCTTTTATTTTTTTTTAATTTAGACTACTGAGTTTTTGTACACAGGATTAGGAAAAGATAGTCATTTTTAGATTGGAATCATTATTCACAGCTATTGCCCTCAGATGCTTCAACATGTGAATTTCTTCCACTGTAGTCTGAACTAGATAGAACTTTTGAGGGCAACCTATCTGCAACTGTTATTCTTTTCCACCCTAGGCACAAAGCACAGCAACTGCTCATTTTCTGTATACRTACTAATAATATTTAGTGACCAAGTACTTCTCTGTCAAATTTTCATGTTTTCATGTTTTCATGTTTCATCTCTTAACATCTTTTCTCTGTTGCTATCCATGCACATTTCACCTAGCCACATTGAGAGTCCAACAATGAGAATCATCCCACAAGCTTTCAGTTATGATCACTAGGTCATGATCACTGTCATTTAGCCACATTCTAGTTAATGATTTTTATTATACTTCAGTCATTTGAGTATGATCACTTTAAGAAAATGAGTATGGGTAAAATACACTTATCCTTCGCTTGCATAATTAAAGTTCACTGAATCTTTTACCCTGGAGCTGCAAAAAGTGATAGTAAAGAACTACTTTCTTCATCGTGCCTGCTTTAGAAGCCTTGTAACAAATACTATCGTTCTGCATCTAGGAGGCTGATGTTGTCTCTGTATAATAATCACAAGTTTAAGTCAGAAGTCAGTTATTTTTCTTCAAAGAAATCAATCCAATAGTCAGAGAAACACAAATCATCTACACAAGCTGTTTGTAGGCAGTATACATCTTGCTATTGCTTCAAGTCTGGGAACAACACTATATTATCATACTCTGCCTGGTATCTATTTCCTTTGAGCAACTTGTGAGAATTTGTCACCAACATTCAGGAGTTAGTATACTAACCCTGGAAAACAGAGCACAAACATTCTAAATATTGTAAACATCTCTTACTTCACTCTATTTACCRTAAGAGATGTTGCCAATGGGTTGCCTTAAAACAATGCTTTAAAAAATTTTTTTACATCTAGTAAAACCAGTGAAAATATGTTTCCACAAGATTCATCAAAACAGCTGTGTGCCACTATACCTGGCTGTGTAGGACTTCAGGGTGCAGTTCCACTCCCATCTATTTTTCTGCTTGTGTGTGCTGTAGTAGAAACAGTGGAGGTCTTTTCCCTGGATGGATTCTCCCTTTATCCTCAGGTGTGGGTATATCGGGGCACTATATATACATATATATATATACAAAATATTAAAAATATATATAAAAAGGAGAAAGAAGAAGGGAGAAAATACGCTGCAAAATGAAGAGTTAGCTATTATTCTGCTATTGTTCTGCAATGCATTCTTCTCTCCTCCTGTTATACCTTATTGCAGTGACCAAGCAGAATAATACTGGAACTTTACATGTGTATTGGTAAAAGACAGAAGGAAGAGAGTGTGTAAACTTGGTATCATCAGCAACAATAAACAAAAGGTATGTCTGTGCTTTGCATTTCTACATGTTTTCAGATTTGTTTTTTCAAGTATTTTACAAAAAAAAAAAAAAGGAGAGAAAAAATAAAGAAAATAAAGTAGAGAGTGATTTTGTATTCCCCAGTACATGCCCTGTCAAATGCAAGAATATGCAATAATTCAATAAAAGTTGGTKGGTTTAAGGTGAGGTATTGTGGTGGGTGAGATCATGTGAAAAGTGTTTTTCTAAAACTGATTTTTCAATTATTTATCTTAAAAAAAAAAGGAAATAACAAAGGGATATTTAGTAATAATAATGCTTCACAACACTGCTGGATCTGGGTTCTAATTCTTGACTAAGTGATATGAAGCACCTCTCTTACCTTTGTAACTCTTCCCGGTTTATCATACTGTCATACTATAAGAGTGATATACACTCTTTCATTTATTGTTACTGTAAACATTTCAGAGATTACTGTTGTCTTGGACTCACCCTATTTAATTAAAATTCCTGACTGCTTAAGTTAGGAGCTTGATCACTTTAAAGTTTCTTTGTAGTCAAAGAGGGAAACACTTCCAAATTTGACAGTTATGAGGGGACTTTTAAATTCCTGACAAAATGGGAACTTTAATATTAAGATTGACAGACTACTACTTAACACTATTAAAGTATTATAATGTTAATTCAGATTGCTAATACAAATTTTTAATGCACCTCTTCACCAAACCAAAATCATTATAAAAATATGCTCTTCTGCCAGAGACCTTTAGGAATATACTCAAGAAATCACTTTGTTACCAAGCATGCTGTTTGGAAGGAAGCAAAGGCACAAAAATTTCTTTCAAAGAAAAAGTTAATTAAAAAAAGATTAATATAACAATGTGAACCTCTTCAGGACACTTCAAAATGTTATATTCAGTGTTGTTCGTATCATTTAGTGTTGAAATTATTATATTTAAGTTGACTTCAAACATATCCACTCTTAAAAGAAAATGAGTCATTAACAATGCCAAGAGATTTTTACTGTCATATTCAATGAAATTAGGGTGCTAAGAAGATAACATACATATTTATGAGTGCAGTTAATACATTGAAGAATGCTATCAGCTCCTAATAAAAAGGAATACTTACAATGCTAATAGCTCCTGATAAAAAGAAATACTTACATATTTTTATGAGGTATTGAGTAAAGAATTAAATGTAGGATAGTAGATATGGGCAAATAAACCAAAAATAAGAAAATAGAAAACTTGTTTTCTATTTACAACAATGCTAYTCATGTCACCTGTTTATTACAACCTGCTTCCTCACCAAACAGTTGAGCAACATAGAGCAATACTCTAAGACTCAGAGGATGCTGTCAGTTAGCAACACATAAATTCCGTCTCAGTGAATATAACCTGTAGAAAATAATATACTGATTCTGTTTATTTTGCTTTTATTTTTCCATTTAATAAAGTCCAAAGTCTTCCTAAGTATAAGTACTGCAGTGAAAGTATATCCTTAAATGTGCATAAAACCTTTGCTGCTATTTCTGCTTCTCCTAAAAATAGTATATTCAACAAGCTGTTCAAGCTTCATCCACTAATATACTTCATATAAAAGAATCTATCCTTGTAGGCACTCCCTCAAAACATACACATACCTTACTCCAAAGCCGCCCATAGAGTAGGAGCAATTAATGAAGGGTGAAGTTTTTCTATGGAAGGATTTTAGACATACAGGCCTGAAGGTGATCTTGAAAGGTCTTCTTCCATGTTCAAAAGCAAAATGTATTATATCCATTTTTTTCGAAGTTTTGTCTGAGCTTCCCATCATCCTGTTCCAGAATTCATTCTTCTTATAGTCAGAGTTATCTTTTTCTGATTCATATTTTGATCAATTTAAGCCCATTTCTGGAAAATAAACAAGTTGTCTTCCTTTCTGTAGCAAAAATTTAAGGCACATGAAGACTTATTGCTGCACTGTAATCCTTTACACCTGGGCTTTCCCTTTTTAGACCACAGATATTCAGTGTTTTCTCACAGGGTGTCTCTTTAATTGGTTTCTTTTTTCACTGTCCTACTCTGGACTACGTCCAGCTAGAAGGACAGTGCCAAAAATGGATACAGTATTTCTTCGAAGTGTTGTGGGAATGAACAAGAGGAGAATAATTACTTTATTTGTCCTGAGAATCACCTCTGTGTTTGCCACTCTTTTGTTTACATTCACAGTGAACTCCCAATCCTGTCCACAGAACTGGCCAGCTGCTCATGGGCATGTATCTCTACATTTCAGTATTACTTAAGTGTTGTCCCTACTGGATTTCATCTAGCTTTTTAACATCAATTTCTCCAATTTGTTAAGGTATATGGAACCCATTTCTATCCTCCCAGCAGACTTGTAGCCTCTCCTGCAGATTTAATAAACAGATTTTCCATTCTGTCATCCTGCTTGCTAATGTAAACATTCCCAGAACTCCAGAACTGAAGGCAGGACAGATCCCTTTGAAATCCTATTCAGAACATCCTTCCTTTCCAATTATGAAGTATTACTAAGTCTGAACATTTAATCCAAATTGTGTTCCTCATCTATACACATAATATTCTGGTGTATTCTTGTCGTCTTAGAAAGATATCATAGGAGAAAACATTGTAAGATTTAACAAAACCAAAACATGGCACCAAATGCCTCGCTTTTCTGTAAAGCCTATTATATTGTTGTAGAAAGAAATTACAGTTGTTTGACATGATTTGTCAATGATAGATCCATGTCAGATCCGAMTTATCACCTTGTTGTCTTTCACATTTTGTACTTTAATTTTTGAGATTCTCTTCTACATTTTTTTCTCTCACTAATCCTTACACTGCAAAAAAAGTACCTCCAAATACATTTTTGTAGAGAATTTGTAAAGCCAAATTAGAGCTCTACACTTCACCAATATTTACCTTTTGCAAATAAATTCTAGGAAGAGCTTTTCTTTCCCACTGACTTTTTTTCCATTTTTTATTTTCTACCACAGTCTATAGTCTAGATTTGAGAATATTTACTTCCTTTTACATCCTTACTTTGTATTCTTCTCTATTACTAGTTCTTTTTATTTTTCAATTATTTGAATTTTGCTCTCCTCATCTTCCAGTATTTTATATATCTGGGGTTTTTTTATGAGAATAGCTTATCCACGCAAATTATCATAATTAAACAGTGGAAAGCTTTCTACTATCCAGAGTATCTGGATATTTGGATGATATGCAAGTTCTTATAAAAATAAACTCCGTTCTATTCACTGTCCTAAAGAGGAACAAAAAATATTGGTTATTACTGCTTAAAATCACATTAAATCCCTACTACCGTTTCTTACAAGACAAGATTATTGAATTAAAACTTTTCTGTGAGCTTTAGACAGTTAAAGAGAAAGTTCTTAAAAGCATAACTTAGCCAAGGGTACCATGGATACTGCTGCAAAGGCAAATGAGAAGAAAATGCCTGTCCTACATTTCACTCAACAGAAAAGGACTTTTTTTTGGAGGAAGACAGATCTTCAGCATCAGTAAAAGGAGCTTTGTTATGTAGAAATCAAATGGCATCCTCCTTCCTCTATATTCCTGCTGCCCTGCTGTACTTCCCCTCATACCTTATTTGCACTTCTTTTTGCCTCAGCCCTGGGTTCCACGGTTGATACTGGGGAGGTCTGATGTTGGATGAAGTGGAGCCACCACAGTTGTGCTATACAGATGGTGCTGTCCTTCACATGGTATGGACTGGTCCAGTGACAAAGTACGATCCCTTTGGTGTCACCTGGGATGGGCAAGTAGAGTGATCTGATACCTGACATTAGTAACATGGTCCTTGTATCTGTAAGAGAAGTACAAAAGCAAATGAAGCACATCTTAATGTTTTAGGCATGAAATTCCTGTTATTTTAGGACTTGATTGAGATTCATTAGAAATTTACTGCACTGGGACTGCACTGCTCTTTGGTTAATAACAGCAGGATTCTGACAGCAACGCTGTCTGTGTTGTCTGCTGACCTGTTGTAGAGAACACATAATAAAATGGCAAAGAAAAGAAGATGAACTGAGGGACTAGTGAGTCTGTGGACTTGTTTTGCTTCTTCTTAGCATCAAGAAATAATGAAAACTATTAGGCTCAAGCAGGGTAAAACAGCTATACCAGACAACAATGATAGATATACTCAGTTCACTGTTTAATACACATATACCCATCCTAAAATGTTTAATAATTTATTTGCAAATTGAATGCTATCTGTTCCAAACTCTGCAGCAGAAAAGGCATTTTATTTATAATTGGAAAGCTAGAAGACTGAAGAAGCCCTTATCCTTTTTTCATACCACAAGTGACATAAACTGGAGCTACTGTAATCATAGGGCAGGGAGCAACCTGTAGGCAGCTTACAACTGATCTTTATCATATGCAAATTATCATCTACTCCAATGAGGTAACAAACTTTCTGCTACTCCTCTGATATTATGACTATTACTCCATCATGGTGAATAAATAGGGATATATTTCTGAATTTTAAAAAAAAAAGCAAAACACATTGAGTATTTGAAAAACAAGGTATTGCTCTTTAACTACTCCCTATAAGAGTGTCACAAAAACGTCTTGAATATCTATATCTATAAAGGCTGTCACAGCCATAAGCAATATTAAAATATAGTACTTTAAATAGAGGACACACATGCTCGCACAGAGGCAAAAAAATATGCTTCATTTCTACTGCACCAGTTCTGCAAGATTTTTTTCACCCTTTATTTTCTTTGGAATACTTTGAATCACACATTCTAGCTCTCCAAAATGTCATGTTTTATCTCTGAGTTTTCCTAATGATCACATCACTATCTGGGGATTTGGTTCCTTGTTAGCCTTTAGTCCTAAATGGCCCTGCTGAGCTCTGTTGCTTTCTAATTATTTTAAGCATATCAATTAAAGCTTCTCCTTACTGTTTACATCAGAGACTTCTGTGTAAGAATGGAAGAAAACCTTACAGAAAGTCTTCAGCTCAGTTTGAAGACTGAGTGACAAAGGTCATTAAAAAAATGTCTGAAAAAGAAAGGTTTCTTTCTACACAATATTTGAAAAGGAAAGAAAACATAACAAGAAAACTACTCCAAAGATTCACTTTCTCAGTGCTAGCTGCAGCTCTTAAAAACTCCTGATTACAAGGAAGCTATTCAAGGACCTTTCTTTTAAATGGAAATAAAATAACACAGAAAAWGAAAATATTATCCCTCCTAGCAAGAAGGGGGAAATATATATTTACCCCTAATGAGAGTCACTGTGCTTGGCCAGAAGATGCCACCTCTRAGAAGCATAATATGAAAAATAGAACAATAGCTTTCCTTGAACCATTTCTGTGGAGAGTTTGATTTCCCAGGTGGAATGAGACAGGGAGAGGTGTGCTAACACAAAGAGAGTCAAGCTGATTATTTTATTTCAGTGTGCTTAAATTTTACTGCAAATTTAATTAAATTCTGTTGAATCTGAAATCCATTCTGAAGTTCAGTCTAATTATATGTTTATTATGCACAGAATAGGGACATAAATAGGGATTTTTTTTTTTTTTCTCTTAGGCATTCCCAGCCCTAAGCCTCTCTGAGATGTAAATTGGACTGATTATGATAAGAACTTCCAGGTCAAACAAGAGTCTCAGATCATGTCTCCTGTATGATTAGGAATGGATTTTTGCAGAATGGTAGAGTGAAASAAAAAGCATAGACACTTCTCTTGATGAGGCGCTTTTCCTTTTAGAAATATGAGGTTTTAGTCATGCCTACATCACTGTCTTTAATAGCCCTTAATGAGACTTTYTTCCAATAGTTAATCTAATTGCTATTTGAATGGATTTATATTTTGGCATCCAAAACATTCTGCAGCAGTGAGTTACAGAATTCAGTTGTTTATTGTAGGAAAACCAATTTATACTTCTTTCTAGTAATTTACTTGGATGCTCTAGTTTTTGTGTTACAAAGAATTATTAACAGCTCTTATATCCTATTCCTCCTGACATTCATTACTTAAAATATTAAAATAAATATTGAAATATTAAAATATTAAGTCATGAGTTATACCATCCTTTGTTACTCCTTTCTTGACTTAAATAACCTTGCTTATAAAATCTCTTCTCTAAGGAAGTCATTCCTTACGGTTTGTTATCACAGTCAAAATTGCTAGTTCTATTCTGAAGGCCACAGCTCTGTAGAATAGTGAGTTTTACTGTCCTATGGCAGACAAGATGTGGAAGACCAGGAATTTCTCAATGTTCTGACTACAATTGTTTCCTAATACGTATCTTTTGTTTTAGCTCTTTTAAACAGTAAAGAATTCAGAAATATTTCTTCCCTATTACCTCATGGCAACTTAGCTTCTCRAACAGCCTGGGAAATGGACTTTATCAAAAGATACTTGGAAATGCATGGATATTATACCAACTATGTCAGCCTTGTCTGTGTGCTCAAGTGCTTCATATAACTAATAGATGTGGAACATGGATTCCATCTACAAAGTCACATTGCTTTATCCTTTTTATATATCATCTATTTGTATATTTTGATATTCATTAGCATTACAACAGATTGATTCAATCTGAAGATGTGATATTTTCTCACCTGTAATTCTATGAATCTCCCGGCTGTCATTTTAAGGATTGTGACCTTCTATAACCACAGCCATTTAAAGTCATGGGCTAAAAATTGATTAATTTTTTTCAGTCATATCATGTCTGATTTCTCTTGGAACTCCTTGTTGAAAACCTCACTGATTTATTACTATTCATCACCAAATGTCTACTTTTTTTTTGCTGATATTGCAGTTTTAAGCTAATGGAATAACCTGATGTCAGAACATCTTTAATTTGTATATATACTGTGAAGTCTAGCTAGGAAAGGAGAGGGAAGGAGAGGACTGACAATTCCTCCTTACCTTTGTGCTCAGTTTCTGGTCCAAGTGCATGCTTTGGTGTTTTTTTGTTTGTTTGTTTGTTTTGTCCCTAGAAATTAAGGTCTATTTTGATGTTACAAAACATCAAAYATCATTGTTTATTCTTTTTTTTCTCTTCAAACACAAATCTTTCTCAAGTGACTGTTGATATGATTTTTATGCACGTAGATTGAACACCTGCTGCAATGTTCAAACAGATGGTTCAGACTTACCTTGCTATTATCTGCAGTTTTCAATAGACATAGAAAAAAAAATCATCAATTATATTGCATTTAGATTTCTTTGAATTTGAGGTTGAGATATATGCAAAATTATTCTCAAGTCTTGGTTCTCAGACAGAAGTCTTTATTCTGTKTCTTACCTGACTTTAGTAGAAGACCTTGTGTTGTGTTTGCTCAGCTCCACTTATTCACCTTCACACATAGTGGTGTTTAGCTATTTCCAATTTTTTATCTGCTGATCCTAATTATGCTCTGGAAAGCCAGTCATATCAAATTTATTGAAAAATAGAGTCAAAATTTACTATCGAAATTAAAAAGCTAATAAAGTTGTAACATTTTGATCATACACTAGGTAATTATACTGTCAGTCTATTATTAGATTTCTATATAAAGAAGCTATAAGAGAAGTCATAAGGATGTTGCATAGCAAACACTACAAGTCTTAGTAAATATACACACCAGAAATATTTGTCAGTTAAAAAACAATATTACAATTTAATGGTTAATGTTCTAAAAACTACAACCATTAGTATTGTTTTAATATTGTAAATAACTATAGTATTTTAGTAAGAAATGTACACTTAGGGGTTATTTTTGAAAAATCTTATTGTTTAAATCATACTACTAGTAATAATTTAATATATTTCATTAATCTCATTAATAATTTACTTTGTACTCAGAAAAAAAAGAATAAAAGACAGAGATACAGTCAGGGACAGATTTCATACTACTATATACTTAAATTTTAGCAATTATCCAGATACTTAACATATACATAGTTTGCTGTAACTAACAATTCATCAACACAAGTCCACTAGTGTGTCATTACATCCTAAAATGTATTACAACCGTAACACTCTTATCCTCAGCTCCAAGTGTTGAATTTCACAACCTGGTATCCCTTTTGTGTTTTAATTCAATGATAGCTTACTTAAATTRAAAATGACCTCCTTTTGCTCCAGGATGTCACCCCTTGGTACTGTTTAAGCTGCAATTCATATCTTAATAAAAAAGAAATTTCATCATATGCCTATTCAATTTTAGTAGAATTATTTTTCTTTGATTTCACTTTTATTCACTTAATGCCTCTACACTTCACACAAAACCTTCTCACTATTCATTCTAAGTGAGTTTTTACTATCTTACATGCTAACAATTTTTCTTATTCAGTTTCCCTCTATTGCTTTTTTTAAGTTGTGCTGGTCATCATTTGTGGGCCTTTTCATTGCAGTAAAAATGCAGTAAAATACTGTAGTATCAATATAGTTTCTCCTTTAAAGAAAATATATATTGTTTTTCCCCATTCTCTTCTCAGGGAGATCATCCAGGAAAGAAGGAAGAAAGCAAGGAATGAAGCAAGGGAGGGAGGGAAAAGGAAATGCATATGACTGGATATGACTTAACAAAATTGGCAACAAATGCAAGAAATGGAGCCACAGAAGGCCTGAGATATGCTCAGGGACATCTAGGATCAGACTGTGGCATTCACACATTTAATGGTACATAAAGCATTTTAAAGTAATAACCACTTGAGAAAGACCAGAGCAGTTTTGGGTCGGGCTTCTCTAAGAGCCTATACAGTGCTGAAGTAAGGAGCAGGAATCCAAAGCAAGCATGTRTACAACTTCAAACATGTGGCAGGGGACTAGGACATGACAAGTGAGGTGAGGAGCACCATGTAGGTGGCAGTTGTAGAAGGACATGACTGGAAGTGGGAAAGACACTAGTTTGGAAATGGACTTGGAGAGAGATGCAGCAGAACACAGCGGAGGGTTTCTAGCTCAGGAAGTTTGTGGGTGCACCCTAAGGTACATACTGAGATGTATTCCTCAACCAGGATCTGCTGCTGTGGTTGCCCTGTCACAGTCAATGGGATGACAGGCACTGATAATACAGTATTTTCATCCTCTCAAAACCTTAATWAATGTTCCGGATTCTGAAGAAGCATAGCTGAGAACCACCACAGTAAGCTYAAGAAGTGCCACTAGAGGGCATTAAAAACACCATAAATAACTTGCTGCTAATAGCACTTCAAAGCAGCACTTCAAAAGATCCGTATGAGTAAAAGCTGCAAAGAATGACATGAAGGACAAACAGGAATTGCACAGGGCCTACACAACATGAGCTCATAGAAAGAAAACTGAGCTGAAGATCCTGAAGCTCTGGAGCTAACACCACAAGACAGCTTCCACAGAGAGGACAACAGTTAATACTAAATTTTATGTCAGCACTCAGATAATTAGCTAATTTACATATTTCAGCCTGTAGGCCGTCTACTTAATGACTAGTGAATGTTATAARAAGATGACAAAAATTATGTTGCATACTGTACCTGAAGATCAAATGGTGATCTTTAACTTTGTTCAGGGTAACAGAAGCAGCGGTAGGTAGCAAGTGCCCTTCTCTCGTTGGCAGCTGTAGTGTAATCGTGGAGGGGTCTCTGCGGGCTGAGCAGAAGGGCAAAGCAAGTAGCCGAAAAGCAGCATTCTCATTTTTGTTGTAGGATTTAGACACTCCTGCCTTGCGTTGGCTCAGCTATGCAGTGGAACAAGCACAAAAGAGGAGGCACCTTGTATGCAACAAGGTCTGTCACTTAAAGAAATGTGTGCCAAGTTTTCCTGCAGGCTTACCTCAGTGCTGGGGCATTTTTTCCTCAACATTCTCTGATTCRCCTTAGGAAAGAGATCCAAAAAGACGTGAGAAATGCTGCCAATGATGAAGTCATAGCATTTCTCTTTAAAGGCTCAGCTCCCAATGGGTCATATAAACTGAACCTTCCTACAATGGTTTACTCTGCCTAGAGGGTTTATATAAAAGATTTATTTACTGTGAAGAGATATTCTTTAAGGGAGCAATGTCTCTCAAGATCATTTTATTCTGTTTTTGGTCTGAAAAGGTCTTTAGGTCCATGCAAGCATGTTATACAGGACAAAGCCAAGTAGGGCTCAGCCCTTTAGGCCTCTAGTCCAAGCAGGATCATAAATAGTTCACATGGGAGAAAGGAGTTATAATGCAAGACAGCCACAGCTGAGTTTAAAAAAGAAAGAAAAAAAAAAGTTTGGTTACAGTAGAAGAGACAAACTGACTTATAGTTGTGAATATAGCCTTCCTAAAAGCCAAAGTCAGCTGTGAAATTCCAGTTTGCCATGTACAACAGATCTCTGACTGTTGCTAATGAAAGAAAATTAAAAGAAAGCTTCTTCCACTGAAGGAGTCACATAACAGAGAAGTATCCTCATTTAGTGAAGAAGAGATTAAATAAAGAGCTTTAATATATATTTGAAAATATTGAAGTATATGAAAAGATAAATATAGCTGAAATCAATACGAAAAGTAGAGCCACTTTGATTTTAGGTTTTAATACATGACTCCTTCAAACAGAAATTATATTTATCATATCTTTTATGTTTAAAATCAGCTAATTTTTGCAAGGAGTAACTTTAAAGCTGAGGGGAAATTTCTTCTGATATTTGATTTTTTTGCTGCTTTCTTTTAACTAAATTACATGATCTGCCATAACTGTTTTCACATGCATTTTTATGCATTTTCATAACATTTCAGGCTACAGATACTCAAAAATTACATAGATACAGATAATACAAAAATTAGAAGAAGGAGTTATTTTAATTTTTGTATAGAGCACTGAATGTCTTCCTAGTTCCTAACGTTTTGAAAATATTTTGTTCAAATGCAGCATCCAGCAGAGACCTTTCAGTTGGTGAGGAATCTGACCGAGAGAGAGAGAGATGCTAATAGATCCCTTTTTCCCCCCTTACGCTATCCTTTTTTTTTTTTTTTTTTGTATAGAATATCCGCTCTGAATTTTTGCTGTTTCACAGTTCAAAATGTTGCTTGATATTCACATTTCCTCATTTACAATGTATGGTGCTAGCAGCATGACTGCATTCCCTGACCTGCACTGGGAGCCCTGGCCTGCATCAGGTGGAGTGTTGCCAGCAGGTTGAGGGAGGGGATCCTGCCCCTCTGCTCAGCTCTGATGAGGCTGCATGTGGAGTATTGGGTGCAGTTGTGGGTTCTCCAGTACAGGAGGGATGTGGAGCTCCTAGAGGGGATTCAGTCTAGAGCGATGAAGATGATTTAAGTGACTGAAGCTTCTATTGTATGAGGAAAGACTAAGCAAGCTGGGCCTCTTTAGCCTGGAGAAGATGGTGAGGTGATCTTATCAATATGTGCAAACACCTGAGGGGTGAATGTTGAGCGGAGGGGACGAAACTCTTCTCAGTGGTGGCCACTGATAGGACAAGGGGTAATAAGTACAAATTGAAACCCAGGAAGTTCCTTGTCCATGTGAGGAAGAACTTCTTTCCTGTGAGGGTGACAGAACCCTGGAAGAGTCTGCCGAGACAGACACAGCGATCCTGTGTCCTGTGCTCTAGAGGTCCCTGCTGGAGCAGGGGAGTTGGACTAGATGATCTCTAGAGGTCTCCTCCAACCACAACCATTATCATAGGTGTATATTATCATAGGTGTATATTATTATAATACCACTTATCGTAATTTTCCTTTAAAGAAGTTATCATAAGCTTTAAAATTGGACATGACAGTTATTTAATAAATATCACAGTAATAAAATTTATATAATAACAATGTGTATAATTAACTCAGCACATTATATATATAATATTGTTATCAATATGAAACCCTTTACAATGAAATCATTTGTGATTTTAAGCATAGTCATGACAACATCAATATATTCAAAAATTTCTGCTACTTCATTTACAGTAGGGAAAATACTATTTTGTCTGCTGTAGTTATATAAATATAGAATGAATATTAAATATTTTCAGAAATTGATAAAACTATAATTTTAAAGGGACATTAGTCCACAGTAAAATATTTAGCTGTTCAAAATACAGACTTTCTCTTTTGATTCTCAAAACACCTTTCATACAAATGAGCTTTATGTAGCTTTTTTATCAGATTTTCAAGCCTCCAACAATCTTTACGATTTTTTATATAGTCAACTTTTTGAAGAGTAAGGAATTGAGTCTAGCTCTGTTAGGTAGTTTTCTGTAAATCAAAACAGAAAGTCATATTTTGGAATATAATGTTTATCACTGAGTCACATCCTGTCCATTTTTTCTCTATTTTGTTGTATTTTCAGATGTGCTGTCATTTATGATCAACTAATAATATCAAGTCTTTGTAGTCATAACATTTAGCAAATAAAAAAAAGTATTATATTCGTTTTATAATGTTAACCTTGCAGTGATATTTCCCAAAAATGAAGATTCATACTAGTAGGCACAAAGTGACAGTACAAAAGATTGTAATTTTAAATACTGCATGTATATAATAACATACTGTGTTACAGTATGTGAAATAGTTGTGTATTAGATCTATCAATATTCCTGTGGAAACAGTAGGCTGCAGAGAAGAATATTTCATCTTCAGTTGAACTTTACACTGGTTCAAGCTGTTCAAGAAAACAAAAACATGAGAGATAACATTGAAAGGGTTTTTGTTTTTAACAGAGGCTTCATATATTTAATGATTACTCAGTGTGAGAAAGTAACACCGTTTTACTCTGGCAATCAGAAAATACCTTTCAAGTAGTATGGCGAACACTCTTTTTTTTTTTTTTTTTTTAGTCAGTGTCTTCTTCTCTATTTTTTTTAATATTTTCACAAATATTAGCAATGGCAGCAGTTCAAGAAGTTATGCACGATGAGAAGCTATCCTAGAATTATTTCAAATAACATTGTTTTTATACAGCCCTAAAATTGCAAAGATTTTTTAAGCAATTAAGACTACTTATATGAACAACAGTAAGTTTGATGTCAAGCATGGCTACCTTTACTGTTCCATGCAAAAATGCACTTCCATTTATCCTAACAACTGCAAAGTCTTTTCTTCTAGAGCACCACTAATCCTTGAAGAAATATTTCTTTCACTTCAGAGTCACAGTCCACCTTTCTGCCCACCTACCTCTAACATAGTATTAGTGTTATTAATTTGTAGGCTTAACCTTAGCTGACAAATAATTGTTCTGCCTCTCTGTTCCTTTGTATGAAACCAATAAAATGTAGTTATTGCACCATGTTCATACAACACATGAAAAATATATGAATTAGCATTCTCATTAGGAACCAAAGGGATGATTGCACAGGATAAATTTAGTTCCATTCCCAGCTATTATTAAAATATATTTTAAATATATTGTTTTGCCTCTCAGTGGTGTTTGCTGTAGTTCTACATTAAGTTTGCAAAGAAATGTAAGATGATGTTTTCAAAAATATTCTTTGTTTTATGGAGCTATTATGAGCAAAGGTAACACTGAATCAAGCAGTTAGAGTCCCCTGAGGGAATGCGAGAGTATTTCTTTCAGTCATTTCTCCCACAGCCTGACCAGCTTCTTGTCTTCAAGTAGAAGTTAATATCAGAGGGAATTGAGAGCTCATATTTCATGAGAGCATTTTCCATCACAGTTCTGCTCTGAAGCTCTTATCTGCATCTTCTCCAAACTGCAAGGAAATTTACTTCTGTTTTCAGCATTGTCACGATATAACACAACACAATAACACAACACAGCAAATAGCTGGAGCCTTCTGAGGGTCCAAGCAACCAAAATTCAGGAGAAATCTCCAGAGAGAGTTGGTAAGACTCTAAGACTCGTGTCTTGTCCCTATCACTGTCCTAACTAGACCAAAGCACCATGTGACAAATACGTAATTGTCATGCAGATAAGCATTGACACTCATACTTTTTCTTCCTTGTTTGCCATTTCTTTACTAAGTTTACAAATACAAAATTAGCATCTTGGATTATATCAGTCAGAAATGGAATCACATTCATAATTTCTATTTACGTGTGCAAGTAAAAAAGCACTAGTGAAATTTTGATGTTATTTTGTTTCCTTTTTCCTTTTGTTTCTAATGTTTAAGTCATTTACTCTTGAAAGAGTAATCTAAGAGTCATTTCCATTGCTTAGATACTAGTGTAAAGGTATATTTTCATCTGAAAGTTGAACTGATTTAATTTTCCCTTTACTCATTAGGCAGAGCAAGAATTAATTGCAGTCCTGTGACATAAGAGATGAACAGTAATCTGGGAAATGGCTAATGGTAGCTTGAAGGATGGTTTCCACTAGAACAATTCCTGGGTTCATACATGAAATACTGGAGCTTGGTAGTTGGTACTTTTAAAGACAAATGGAGGAACACAGGGGTTTACAACCCTCTTGCCAGCAGTTGCCTACTATCTGAAAATCAAGTTTTGAATGAACCTAATAAGCTGACCTTGCAGATTTTACAAATTTCCCTGCTAAAGCTGCCTACTTCCCTTGAGACCATAGAAGGAAAAGCCATAGCACAAAATCCTCTGAATCACTTTTTCTTTGTGCCTCAGTGCCACTGAAATTATATGGATAGCGTGCTTGGAAGCAATATCCTTTCAGAAAGTTGCTTTTCCTAACCTTGCTACATAAGAGATTATTGTAGTAATGAGGGATTATTCTAGTAATAATTGCAACTTGTGCAGGAGTCATAAGCAGGAAATTTGGCCTCCTTTTCTGCAGTATGCAGAGGTATCAGAATCCTTTTTATCATCCTTTCCCATCTTCTCCCCAAATCTTTTAGAAAAACAGTTGATGAAGTGCTTTTAAATTTTCAACAATTGATGCCTCTGAATTGATGCTAAATAAAGATCAGATAAAATAATTTTCTGGAAGCTTAGCTGGTACTCAGACTTCTTAGAAGCTGTGTCCTTCTGTCAGTTTTCTTTAATAAATACTTCAGCTGCAAGAAAGACCATGATTTTTCAAAATATTAACATCTGGAAAATTTTCCTAGCAAGATTTTCTAAACAGAAGAAGGAAACAGTCAGAAAGGTTTTCCTCATTTGTTTTGTATTCCTAAATAGCTCAGCATTTCAGCCATAGACCAGGCAGAAAATAAACTACCTGTTGACAGAATTACTTCACAGAATAGCAGTTCAGCCAGAGATATACTGCTGTCTGCAAACTATTGGATTGAAATCATTATTACTGGCTTGATAACTGCTACACAAAGCAAACTTAACCTTATTAAGGTAAGTATATTTTCACAATGACTGCAACAGCCTTAGTCCAGATTCAGATCTATTACCTCTGCCTTATGAATGCTGCTAACATTTTTCTAAAGATGTCGGTTAAGGGAAAAAAAGACAACTAATCATCACCACTAAAACTGCCTCTAATTTTTATTATTGGAGTTCTTTCAGATTTTTTTTCTGTAAGTTCAACTTCAGAAATCTGCAGCATGTAGTAATTACAGCCAGACAGGAGAAAGTCCTCCATAGCAATACATTGCAGTCTAAAAATGCACCTCCAGAATACTGATATAGAGGGGAAACAAGAATGAGAAAACAAATATGCCAATATTACATACTTCTGCAGTCCCCTTGGTGGGCTATATGATACTACTTCATGAATAAAGATGGAGTAAACTACATTTGTAGCGTAATAAGAAAAGGTAATTAGTGCCATCTATTCACCACAGTTAGAATTTGACTAGAACAATTTGATTACTTTTATCACATTTTAAACTTTGAGTAAGATTTTGAGCTCTGTAATCCAGTTAGTGGTGAAGTGTGGAGAATATAAGTCAGCTTCCCAATATGATTGATGAGTATCTGCTGTGCAGGATAGGACTTGGAAAAAAATACAGAACTCATAATATAGACACTGTCTGCTTGCTTTAAAGCAAATCTCTTCTAAATCAGTTTGAATCCTTCAACTAGACTAAAATATAAGCTTAGCATCTTCTTTGAAGAAACAGGAAATGGAAAACTATTCATAGGGAAGAAAAGCTCTTTTTGATTTCAATTTAACAGTATGATCCTTCAATAGTTATTACATATAATAATAGCTATTTCTCTATTTTGTTTTTATATTTACAAACATTACATTTACATTATATTTTTCCATATTTATATTCTTACAGTTTTATGTATGCTGCATATTTTACCTATATTTATATCAATTTATATAATTTACAATATATTTTAGTTTTGTTTTTAATTTATTCCTTTTTATAATAATAAACTCAGAGCAATACATTATTTACATTCCATTAACTCCCACATTTCACTGAGAATAGGGTTCTATCTGTGCTGAGCACCATACAAACTCAGAGATAATTATAATGATACATTATTTCAAATTCAAGCATAAATTTATTGGTAAAAAGCTGAGTGATAGGCACTGAGACAGTGACAGGCATAGAGGATTACAGCTTAAGACCCTGATCCTCATTACCACAATTGAAAAACAGCCAATGGTAGAGTGAGCAATGGATTTTGCCTCCAGGGCTTGTACTACTGGTGTTCCCGAGCCAGCAGCTCTGCTGTTGGGAGCTTCTCCATCACCATGTGGAGAAGGTGGAGTCCATTTGTGGCTCCTTCTCCTGATCCTGGTCCACAGAGGATAAACCTCAAATAGCATTGGCAAAGCAACCAGACAAAATCCTCAGTCTCTTTGAAGGAGGGGGGAACTTTAACCCACTGTCTACCTCCCACTTCCGAAGTGTAACAGTGCCATGAAGTTCCTTTTCCTCAGCTGTGCCTACTGAGCCAGGTCCTCTCATGAGTAAAAAATTTTGTGGAAAAAAGAGCATGTCACACTGAGCTTTGCTTACCATACTTTCAAACTTCTCTTTGTGTTTCCTGCAAAATTAAGGTTATTTAAGGACTTTATTATTGTGATGATGATAATGCTACAGCTTTTTATTGTCTCATTCTAAGGAAGAAGATTTGTCTATTGATGAAAATGTGGAAGCTTTTTCTAGATGATGAGATAACTAGTTATATTGCATCCTGTTATGAATAATCACACTGTTTTCTGATATGATTTTTTTAATAAACATTCATATGGTGTGTAGTTTTGCTCTGATGATATAGCTTTATGTGCCAGAATACAAATTATATTTCTTTATAAAATATTTAAAATGCTGAGGGATTACTCTTTTTATATTTAATTTCCACTCATGGTGTTTTGTGGACTTCTTTATGACAATATTTTTATTTTTTAAAAAATATTGTGGAATATGAGAACTGATATTTTTCCTGTCATTTTCCCTGGTGTTTTGCAATTTTTCTTTCAAAAGATAAACTTACAAAAAATGTCACTAAGGGCAAACACTCATCTGGGATTTCAGTCTGGAAAGTGAAATGTGTGGATTTAAATTAAATCCGTTTGTGGATCAGAATTCTGCCTAAATAATACTCCCTACCTGCAGCAGGTTTGGGGTTTACATATCTCTGCATCTGCAGGGAACCTCATTTCTTGGCAAGTGCTCTGATCTGTCTTTCAACATTCTTCTAGCACTGAATGTTCAATGCTTTTTCATCCAATAGTATGGATGTCTGTAACACAAAGTAAACAGTGATTTAATTTCAATAGATAGTTAAATAAGTACTTTTGGTGTTAGTGATGTTTTCCGTTCAAGGATTTCAATGCACTTTTAAACCCATAAAAAAAAAAGTCAGTACTTGCCCAAAGTAGGTGTAACTGTCACCTTTTTGGAGACAGAAAAAAATGAAGCTCTGAATAATTAAAGTGATGGATCCAAAATTCCAAAGGAAATATGAAATATTCCTAGTAAAAAAATGAAAAAGCAAAACTCTAGCCATTCACCTTACATACATTTAAGGCTTTTCATTAGCTCTGCACAGTTATGGCAGTACCATAATAGGTGATCTACAGATTAAAAACATAGGTGACTGAGGTGGAGTACAGGCACCTTCAGTCTAAAAATGAGACTTTTGAAACTGTTGTACTCTTTCCTCCTATCTCTGAAGGTGCTTGTCAACGTTCATTCACTTTGGCCTAGATCTTAAGTACTTTTTTTTCTTTTAAAATAGAGTAATTTTCTATAGGAGATGATGCCAAGCTGATTGTCTGATAGTGCTTTCCAGGGAGAGGAACAGAGCAACTGAAGAGCTATTTCTTCAGCAAAAAGAGGAATTCCCTCTTTTTGCCTTGGAATAAATTTTGCATCAGAAAAATGTGGACTTAAACGGACTATAGTAGCTTCATATTACCTTAGGAGGGCACCTGAGCTCTGAAGAAAGACCAGTTTTAGAGCACCTTCTCTCTTTTTATGTGTATGATCTGTCTATCTACAAACATTTTAGTGCCTCTGTTCAGCATACTGGTTTTGTGTAATTCCCCAATGAGAGTTCTGAGTGCATTCAAGGAAAATGGCAGCCAAAAGTTAGGTGCACAAATGCAGGACAAAATTATGGAACTTCTACAAGTAAAGAGAGTGAAGAATTACTATTGTGCCAAGTAATTTAAAGTAGTTCTCCTTAATCTTTATGTGGCCACTAGGCAAACTTCAAGACTGACATAGAAACTGGTTGACTGAAAGGCAAATCAGTGGTGTGTTTTTTTTTTTTTTAATCAGTCATTGTCAGCTAGGATAGTATGCAAATTGCTAATGATTCTCTTCATGACCTTGGACAGGTTATCTTTGCCCAGAGTCTTTCTTCTTTCCATTAATCAGATTTTCTACTGCACTCAAATATTCATATGAAAAAAATGAACAGTCTTTAATGCTGAATTAATATTTCAAATGCTCTTGGGTATTACTCTGATAGTTTTAAGGTATAGCTCTGCAAAATATGAGGAAGGGTCAATTAGCATACTGTAAATCAACAGCGCATGTAATGTGGAAGGGAAAAGATTGTAAATGAATAACAGGTATCTGCAGATGGAACAAATCCCACTAAGCTTTATAACTGTTCTTTCCAGAAAGACATAGGATTTCAGAGGAAGACGTCATGCTAAAGGTTCTGGTGACCGTGCTACCTCGTGCAGGTGAATGTAATTTGGAATCATAGAATCACAGAATGGTTAAGGTTGGAAAGGGCCTCTAGAGGTCATCTAGTCCAACCCATCTGCACATGCAGGGTCACCTAGATCATGTGGCACAGGATTGTGTCAAATCATAAAACTTTTGTACAATTAAAGGAAAGAGGTTCTTCCCATGAGCAGAGGAATTAATTTCATCTCGCACTGAATCATTATTGGTATCAGTCTGGAAGATCTATATATTCCACTGRGCTCTCCACCCCCATGAAATAACACTGGAAAAAGAAAGATGGTCACAGAAAATGATTAGAGAATTGGAAATATTTGTTAAATATTGTTTATTACTGTAAATTTGTTAAAATATACAGTTTGAGGCTTGAACATTTCCATCTTTCAATCTTCTCTTTTTTTTAACAAAAATAAAAGTTTTTTAAAAATAAAATTGCTTACAAGTAACAGATGGTAATTAAAGAAATTTAGTAGAAAGGGGGACATTTCATAGCACAATGCAGTGCAGTGGACAAACTGTTTAATGGCCTGCAAACTGGGTACATGATCAGAGTCTGTGGAAGTCTAGGTTTGTGGAAAACTAAGGTACACTGGCTTGAACAAATCGCTAACTGCCAGACTGGTTTAGGTGTGCAAGTTTATTTGCATACCACCAAGTTTTATACTGCTGTAAACCATGCAAGCTCATTACTGAAGTACTGCATACTCCGGAAAGGATTTGCTCAGAAAATTTCTATATAGGAAACACAGAGCTTCTGATGAATTGAAGAGCAATTTTCAAAGTATTCTTTTTTGTGTATCAGCTCATTCACCGAAGTAGAAATCCTACCTCATTCTTTTTTTTGATACATAGACCTAAGTAAAATACATTTAAAAAAAAAATTTACTTGAACAAATTACCAGAAGAAGTGGTGGCTGATAGATTTCTTGAAGTATTCAAATGCAAGCTATCCTTCTTCCTCCAAGATATGTTACTGGGAATAATTAAAAGGCAACTAAATAGCTTACTTCAAAAAAGAAGTTGAAATAGGTAAATGTGACAGATATGCTCCTTCCCCAGCCCAACCGGACTGATCCTGGTAGTTGCCTGCCTGACTTCTTCCAATTTTGTGCTGACGAGGACATATGACTAACTATGCATACTTCCATTCAAGTCAAATAACAGTCCTGTTGGCTGTGTGCTAATGAGGAGAGAAGGCTAACTGTGCCTTATATGTGCATTCATACCAGTGAATGACTACAAGTCAATCATCTTATCCCATAAGTACGGTGAGAGCCCATTGAACTCTCCTTGCATGGCAGCGGGCTGCACGCCAGGATCTCCCCTTGAGCAGGGACGCCTCTCCAGGATACTCCTCAAGGTTGAGAGATCCCTTCCCACAACAGACTTGTGGTAAGTGAACTATAGCACACCATCTTTACGAACTTGTTATGTCTATTTTGTAAAAGTGCATGAAAATCCATTAGCCATAAACTGTTGACCAGGTCTGGGACTAGGATTGGATCCAGCCGCACCTAGACTCCTCTCAGAAGGAATTTAGAAAGCAAGGGGGTCCAGTCTGAACCTCGTGACCAATAGAAGGGCATAGAATCATAGAATGCTGAAGGTTGGAAGGGGTCTCTAGAGGTCATCTAGTCCAACCCCCCTGCACACTCTCCTATAGGATGTGGCACAGGGCGGTGTCCAAGTGGGCTTTGAAGATCTCCAGAGAAGGAGACTCCACCACCTCTCTTGGCAACCTGTTCCAGTGCTCTGTAACTCTCACTGCTAAGAAATTCCTTCGCAAGTTCCTGTGGAACTTTTGGTGCCTCAATTTGCGGCCGTTTCCTCTAGTTCTATTGCTGGCTACCACTGAAAAGAGGCCGGCCCCATCCTCCTCACTCCCTCTCTTGAGATATTTATATACATTAATCAGGTCCCCTCTCAGTCTTCTCTTCTCCAGGCTGAAGAGGCCCAGCTCTTTCAGCCTTTCCTCATMGGGCAGATGTTCCAGACCCCTAATCATCTTTGTGGCCCTGCACTGGACCCTCTGTAGCAGCTTCACATCCCTCCTGCACTGGGGAGTGCAGAACTGGACACAGTACTCGAGATGCGGCCTCACCAGGGCTGAGTAGAAGGGCAGAATCACCTCCCTCGACCTGCTGGAGACGCTCTTCTCAATGCACCCCAGGATCCCATTGGCCATCTTGGCCACGAGGGCACACTGCTGCCTCATGGTCAACTTGTCGTCCACCATGATGCCCAGGTCCCTCTCTGCGGGGCTGCTCTCCAGAAGGTCGTTCCCCAGCCTATAGGCGTGCCTGAGGTTAWTCCTGTCCAGGTGCAGGACCCTGCACTTGCCCTTGTTGAACTTCATGAGGTTTCTCACTGCCCAGTTGTCCAGTCTGTCCAGGTCCCTCTGGATGGCAGCGCAGCCCTCAGGGCTATCAGCTATTCCTCCCAGTTTCGTATTGTCAGCAGACTTGCTGAGGGAGCACTCCATCCCTTCATCTAGGTTGTTAATGAATAAATGGAACAAGACCAGACCAAGGGCTGACCCCTGGGAGACACCGCTAACCACGGACCTCCAGCTGGACTCAGCACCACTGATTATCACTCTCTGAGCCCTGTCATTCAGCCAGTTCCTAATCCACCTCACTGTCCACTCATATAACCCACACTTCAGAAGCTTGCCTAGGAGGATGCTGTGAGAGACGGTGTCAAAAGCCTTGCTGAATTCCAGATAGATCACATCCACTGCTCTGCCCTCGTCTATCCATCTAGTCACCCCATCATAGAAGGCTATCAGATTAGTCAAGCATGATCTCTCCTTGGTGAATCCATGCTGGCTACTCCTGAGCACCTTCTTCTCCTTCATGTGCCTGGAAACAGCAGTCAGGATGACCTGCTGCATCACCTTCCCAGGGACAGAGGTCAGGCTCATTGGCCTGTAGTTGCCCTGCTCCTCCTTCTTGCCTTTTTTGAAGACTGGGGTGACATTGGCTTTCCTCCAGTCCTCTGGCACCTCCCCGGTTCTCCAGGACCTTTTAAAGATGATGGAGAGTGGCTCGGCTACGACATCCACAAGCTCATGCAGCACTCTGGGATGCATCCCATCGGGACCCATGGATTTGTGGGTGTTGAGTTTCCTCAGGTGCTATCTAACAGAATCTTCCTCTACCCGGGGCAAGTCTTCCTCTCTCCAGTCCCTTCTCATTTCCCTAGGGTCTGGGATACTAAAGGGCTGCTCTTGATAGCTGTGAGCCCTATCTGGGCTCTGTATTTCCTGGGGACCAGCTCTAGCAGAGAAGACTGAGGCAAAGAAGACATTTAGTAACTCTGCCTTCTCCGCATCCTCCATCACCAATCCAAGATAATTCTGTGTATTGTCTTGAACTTCCATGCAGTAAATAGTAATAAGTGATCTTGCCACTCGTGAATCCACTCATGAAACCACTGTCCATATCAATAAACCTATTGCTGTTTCTTTCACCCGAGTGAAGTGCATTGTGTCACTCACTCCCCACCACCACTCGTTCTGTGACAGTAAATCACTGAAGTTCTCTACTTAAAAAATACCTACCTGAAGTTATCTTGAGATAAATCCCCTCTAAAGCCCCGGACAGGACTACAGCCCTGACTACATCGGTATTCTGTTCAATACCGATGAGCAATGGGTACATGGTTTTGTCCATATTGGCTGAATTAACATTGCTGTCTTTATGTGCATGGCATTTTCTTCCATCATGTTTTTATAACTTTGGGTTATATACTGGAGCCAGGAAAATGCTTTTGGCTACTGCAAGCTGGTCTGAAGACAGGAAGAAAGTTTCACAGTAAATATTGTGAAACAGAATGGTAAAATACAGTGGTAAGGAGAGATTTCAGAAATGTAGATCACAAATTACAAAAAAGATGTGTAACTTCCATACAGGGAAAGAAAGGCTTGATTTAGAGTATAACTGTCTACCATAAACACAGGGGGAAAAAAAAAAAGCAGATAAAGAGAATGGCAAAAAAAGACTTCTTTGTGCTCATTTGCCAGAAGTGAGGAAACAGCAGGGATATATCTGAAAAATAGGAGGTTATTGAAAATTAGAAAAATCCAGAGCAAAAATATATACTGAAAAAGCATGGTCAAACTGAGAAGTAAAGAATTATTAATCAAAATTCTTCCTCCTCATATTAAAATTTTCATCTCTATTTAACATCCCAATAACCGAATACATGGTCTCATTAAGAAAAGTATGAATTAGATTTTTGAATTAGCAAAGATTGTTACTATGTTGCTAGTTCCCATATTATTTTCTATCATCACTAATAATATTTTTATAATCTTTCACTTACTTTTTTCTTCCATCGAGAATCAGTTTCTGGTCATTATTCCTCAAAAACATTTACTTATTATCCTTAGAAAACTTTGTTAATGTTTGTCCATTGTTTCCTATGTTCACACTCTTGTCATCAGTACAAACACAAAACTTGTGCTATGTATCAAAAGATGTAAACTTAAATTAATGTTCTTTCATCAACTCTACTGAGTTTAATAAGCCTATATTATTAATAAAGTAGACAAAATGCTAAAATAAATCCTGGGTTGTGCAAAACACTTCTGCTGGGAAGCTGCACCTAAGTCAAAGTGCTTTAGGCTGTAACAAACAGAATCATTGCAGATCAAAAGACTTGAACTTGCCTTTGGGATTCACACAGACTACTTGTCTAATGCAGATTGAGGTCATCCATGTGATTGCATATTCATTGGTAGTATATAAAAACCCATGCATGCAACATTGTCTTGCCTGTTCCTTTTATAAAAATGTGAAATAGAAACACCACTGCAAGATCTAATCAATATGATTAAGCTATGTTTTACAGAGAAGAAACAAATGAGAACCAGATGGCTTTCCTCCATGGGGATTAGACTTTGCTTAAAAACCCTTAGGCCAGCAGTCAGTGTGAAACACAAAGATAAAAGAGCAACAATGACTTAAATTTTAGGGCAGGTGCTGTGTCTGATGCAAGCAAAACTGATAAACAAATGACTTTTATCAAGATACAACCTTAAAAAATACTGAATGTTTCTGCTGCTCCACTGAGGACCTTGACCTCTACTCTTTAAGGAGATCTATATTGTACTTGCTTCTTGCTTCTAATGCTTGCCTTTAATAGAATAACCTTGAAAGTAGGTCAAGGTTGCTAGTCCAGCTGGGGGTCCCAACCCACTGTCCTCTCTACCATTCCTGAAGTATCTGATTCTGTAAAGGTTCAAGACACACACCTTCAGCATGCAGACCACGCTGGGATTATCTGGGTCTATTGCCAAGGCAGAAAGATCAGATGCACATCTTTTGCATTCCCTTTATACTAAATTGGCAAATTCAGTATATAGATTAAAAACCAGTGTATTTGCATTACAAAATATTGTGTTATACAAAAGTTTTTATACAAAAATTAGACAGCTTTAATATATTCTTTCAGCCCCTAAGAAGAAGCTTTCCTTTATCGTACACCAGCAAGTCTTTTGATCACGTGCATATATTTAAAGCATACAGTCATTTTGTTCTGGACATGTCTAGCCTGACTGGGAAAGCAGTGAACTGATGGAAGACAAGATTAACATCACTGGTAATTATTCTGATTTAATGGCTGCCATTTTCAGTAAATTTTAGAAAACACTTCTAGATTAATCTGCTATAATGTAGAAACTTTCTAGGAAATAAATCCCTCAAGCTTTCTGATTCTTCTTTTTTTTTTTTTTTTTTTTTTTTTTTTGGGGGGGGGAGTGCTGTTTTTTTTTCTTTTTTTGCTTGTAATATATACATATAGGACAAGTGCTGAATTCACTGGTCTTGGAAGAAAATCTCTTTTCTTTTTTTTTTTTTTGGCTTTTTTGGTTTTTTGTTTTTGTTTTGTTTTGTATTTTCACAGCAACATAGGCTTATAATCAGAAAACAGCCCTACTGGCACACAAGTCTTTGGTGTCTATTGAGAACACATATCAGCCCACAATATCAGCCATTGGGATGCTAATGTTTCCTAACTGAGGTAAACTAAAATTCCCAAAAACACACCTTGCATAGATCAGTAGAATACTATGCCATAACACTGTATCTACTTGCTGCTCCTGGCAACAGATTTCATATTTAAACAAACAAAGAGATTATCTGACTTCAGTGTGCAGCTGATTTCAAGTAATATGTCAAAAATATTTCACTATTTTCCATTTGTTTACTAAGCAATATTTAATTAATCATATGCTAGACTGAAGTAATATCTCTTATACAACTGTTGAAGCTTTTAGAGATTTTGAAATGTTAGTTCTGTAAGAGCAATGCTGTTACTGTTATCAAGTGCTTAAGTTTTAAATCACTTCTTTAGATGAATGCTGCTTATGTCCTCTAAGAACATCAAATGCTACATACCATTCATGCATCTGGAAGTGACTGAAAGTTTCTTTAACAAATACAGTAATAATTGATCTTAAATATACATGAAAGATTGCAATGAGTCATTTTTTGTTTAATTAATAATTTTGGTGTTTCAGGTTTGAACTGTGACTATCAAATGTTTCTGGAAAATCTGCAGAACACATTGTTGTGTCTACAAAGGCAAATTACTGCCTCTGTTTTTTTGCTTCTCAGAAACTACCAGCCACTTAACTACCTTTTTGTTTTGAAGACAGAGGACATCAATAATGCGTAGTAAAAATTAGGAGCTGCAAATACTTCAAAGGCAAACATTTTTATCTTGTGTTTTATGATAACATCATATAGCAAATATAGAGCTGAGTGTTGTTTATCTACAAAATAATATAAATGTCATAAAACTGCTAGCTTTATTGAAATGATCTAACAATACAGAGACTCAAATCTATGCAGTGGACATGTGAATGTGCCAGAATAGATGTGACACATCTGAATCTTTGTCTAAAGACAGTGGTAAGGCATGGTTTGCAAAAGTAATATATTTTATTAGCAGTTGTTAACCAGTGGAGCTGAAGAAAGCAGGCAACTGTCTACTGAAACAGAAGCAATGAACATTTTTATATAAAATATGCAGCCCCTATTTAGATGTATTGTCTTAGGAATGTTGGTAATATTAACAGGGCAGTAGGCATTAACAGTGAACAGTAGGTGTGCAGCCTAAATTCTCATTCTGTAACTCTGCTGAGCACAATGGATTTACACCATTTAAATATGAAGCTTCTTCTGTTGCAGATAAAAACACACCAAAGGAATCAAAAGTCTGTCCAAATAAGTCTACTTGACAGCATATTTTCTGAATCTAAATTTTGCAACTTTATGAAGGAAATAACCCAAACAGCCTTGAAACAAAAAGCCTGAGCCAGCACTGTGAAAAGAATGAGAAGGCTGGTAATTTGTCCATGCAGCATTAGACACTGTACACTAGCAAGGAATATTAAAGAGATTGCTTTCATATCTTTCCTGATTATATCAACTGGCAGATTTCACAACATTTATTTTTATAAGGCTAGAATCAAAGTCCCAAGTCAGAACCAGAATACCAACATCTCAGGCATCAGCTGCTGCTAGCAAAGACTGAAATTGTATAATTCAACATAGACATCTTTAATTATACAAGAAAATTAAATTTTAAAAAAACAATGCTCAAAGGAGAACTCCAGTGTAATCCAAGAGATAATCTAATTACAAAGGAGAGTAAGTTATTAAAAATGAAGTATCTAGATAATAAAGAATAATTAAGAAACAAGCAGATAAACACAACTCTCAATTCTTTGAGGAAGCAGAATCAGACTGATGAAAATGAGTGAGCTGGTGTGCATGCTTACATAAAAGAGAAGGTTGAAAATTAGGCAATCAGGTATGGGATTAATGTAGTCTCTCTCTGTTGAAGTTATCTTTTAATTATTATTTTAGTCATCTAAGGGAACAAAGAATTTTCATGCCAAATATTTACTAATTTTCCCCAACAGAGATTTCTCGCACAAATTTTTCTATACCAAAGAAACAAGTGAGCATTTCAAGTCAAAAGAGCTTAGTGAGTTTTCAAAACTGACTAAAAAAAAATCACTCTTCCTAATACTGATATATAACATTTAGATTTAACTCCAAAGAAAGCACTATGACCTGGAAGAGCATTGACAGTCTAAGGAAGGAAAAAAAAATCCAAACCCAGCTTTCATCCAACCCTCCTGGGATATGACACTTTTCCAGGAGTGGGGTTCTGTAGTCACTTCATATTAACTTATGGTCAAGAAAAGTAATTTTATTAAGCTGAAGACAGCTCTAATACAGAGCCCATCATTGCCTATGGAGGAATTCCATTGACTTTGGACTAGATCAGTTCATGTATTACTGTAAATAATTCATTTATCTAATAGGACTGCTCAGAGTTAAAGGTCCTACATTTGGTTGCATCTTTATGACTAAATTTCTAGGTAAAACATATTTATCAACTAGCTTAGTTGTAACTCATATTTATTTAACTGACTAAGTTTCTACAGCTAGTAAAGTTACAGAAAAATCTCCTGATAGTGGTTTGTTTAGATAATATAAAGCTAATACTTTCAATTCAGGACTACTTTGAAGCTACAACCAATACTGCAATTGTTGTGTTAAGATGAATTAAGAATGGATCAGTAGCTCCAAATGTGAATTCTCCAAATTTTGAGAGTCCCCAACGTGGTATTACTTAAACGTGGAATTCAGTGTTTTGTTAAGAATTATTTGTGCACTTATGCATTTAAATCAAACATTAGAGTCCAGTTCTTCCATGAGATGAAGGTAAGTCGTCAGCATATCTTTAATTAATGCACCTGAAGGACTTTATGAAATAATTTATATCCACATTGTTATACTAATGTGAATATACTAGCAGTATTTACTGCCACTATTGTTAGTTATTAACAGAACAATTGGGCAGCCACACAACTTCTAGATCAATAAAATAACAAAATGGAGAACAGAAATACCTTCCAGGCTCTGCACTCTGTTATCAATTTTTACTAAAAGCAAATAATATTTTATATTTTTTATAAAATAATTGATACTCCAGGCTCTCAGATTTTCTACAAAATATCAATTTGCATTAGTTTGGCTTTGGATGCTTGGTAAAGGTGCTTCTCATTAGAAGATCCAGGGACAGAGGTTTCTTGAAAAAAACAAAATAAAGAAACCTGTATTTATTTCTGGATTCTCTGAGATTCTGACAAAGAAAGCATGTGTTTTTGTGAAATCAGCTCTATTTCATGACATTTTCTCATCACCGATTTGCTACAAGACTCTGGGGAGATTACAGTACCTTACAGAGTTTTAATTTATCCATCTGTTCACCTTAACTCTTTTTTTTTCTTTTTTTTGGTATGGCCTTTTCCACATGAATCTTATTTGAATGAGTGATCTGTCCACTATTATATGTGCAGTAAGGAAGTGGCTGTCGCTTTGCTGTAATGGCTACAGACATGCTAGAAGTCATGTTCACTTATCAATTTCTTATATTTCCACATAGGAAATTGAGCTTTTAGGTATAGGTTACAACAGGTTGCAAGAGCAAATCTTTTTTCTTTACAAGATAATTGCTTTCTTCCTGACAACAGTATAATGTCCTACTAATCTTTTTCGTGTCTGTTTCCATGAGGATGCTCTTTACTAGATTTTTATAAGTGTCTGAAATGAGCAGCAGCATCTGGGTAGCATAATACATATTTCATATAGATTTTGAGTTGTTTGAGAAATTAATATTTATAACGATCACTGAGCGAAATGTTCCATGTGAAAACTGAAATGTTAAAATGTTGTTGATTTTGGACTTCCATCAGATTTGTGAACATGAGGAGAATCAARAAAAAAAAAAAAAAAGGAAAAATGAAATAAAGTGCAATAAAGAAGGTATTTCATTCAAGAGAATTTTATCTCAATGGTGTTTTGCAGAATAACGTCATACAAAAAAGTTGCAAAAGCAATCCCCTCAAAGTATAGGGTGGAGAGGGAGATGGCTACAAAACCATTTTGAAAACAAAACTCTAATTTTCTCACATTTCAACTTCAATGTAGAACACTGAAAAGCAATTGAATCAGGTAATAATAATAACAATTTTTAAAAAAGGCAAAAAGATAAAATCCCAAGAACCACAGAAACAGGTAATGTGAGATAAAATCACCACAAAGTATAAATCATTGTTTTTAGTGGAGTACTATGCCCCTCCCCCCCCAAAAAAAAATAAAACACACAGAAAGTCATTTTTTGACAAAATCGTCAAAAAAAAGGTGTTTTGATGATGTTTCCAAGCTAGTACTTTCTCTCATGCTTTTTTTTTGTCTAACAACACTGTTAACTGACTTCCATCTTTTTATTATGAATAACAATGAAATAATCAAATCACCAATAAAGTATTCAATATCTGAATATTACCTCTTGAAATCTAAAGTTATGCTTTGTTCTCAAACAAAACCGAGTAGCAAAATCATATAATCTCAGAGGTTTCCTGTCTTTTTGGTTTGGTTTTGTTTAGAATTCTGCTGTTCTACAGAAAACTCTTAATTCTCTACTAATTTCCAGATGCTTTTCTGGAAATGATGGAAATTTCTTAGAAAATCAATATTACATTTACAAAATCTATCCATCTTGTGTTTCCAGCTGGGATCCCTGATTTGCAGGAACACTGAGTATATAGACAAAATGTTATTGTTTTCTACATGGGTTGTTATCTACTCTGGCATAACATAAAAAAATGCTTGCAACCCTTTCTATACATATGCTCTAAGTTAAGAATGGCAAAACTCAATGCAAAGAGACTCCACCATGATGAAGCACCTGCTGGAAATATTCAGCATGCTGGGGCATCATTCTCTTTTAAGAACTGTAGAACAGTGAAAATGTAATCTCTACCTTCCTGCTAGTGCAAAGCATTGAAATTCAAAGAATTGAAATTCAAAGAATTAAGTTAAAACAGTAAAGGTGTCAAAAAAAATAAAAGTAGTTATAGCTGTATTAAGAAAAGCAAAACTTGAAATTAAATTATCTCACAATCTATAGAGATTTTTATGATGAAATTTATAAAATGAGTACATTTAATCTCATAATAACCCTAATAAGCCACTTGAGAATTTCAAAGCACTATCATACCATCATCAGCTATTTCAAAATTCACTACACTTAAAATGCAGCAATAAAACCAACAAAGTCTTGATAAATCTAATTAATTAAACATATAATACATGTTACAGATAAAAGTATATTTTGTTCCTTATTATGTCTGCTACATATATATGGGATTTTTTTTTTTTGGCATATAGAAATGTATATATACATATCACAGGAGAAACCTCTGAAAGATGTCTAGTGTAAGCAGCCACATGAGATAACTACATGGCCAAGTCATCAGCAGCTACCAGGGATGCAAGGATGGGTTTTGGACCAGCTACCTGCTGCAAGGTACTTACACTTTGACTGAGAGATGTGCAGGATATGACATTCTTGGTCATCTGACTTTCTGTCTCTAATTGAAAAGGAAAATTTTTGAAGTTTCAAAAGTGAATGGAGAGCAAATGGAGCATTTTTATACCTCAAAAAAGCTTACTCGCACTTAAAAGAAACTTCATACTCGGTCTTTGATGTAGCATCTCGTTTGGAAAATATTAGTGAATTATTTTATTACGTTTTCTCAGATTATTGTCTATGTTGCAGCAACAACAGTTGACATAAACCATGCCAAAGCTATCTACTTGTAAATTCTTCTCTTAATCCTGACTTTCTCTGGAAGAGTAGTTTGCAAAATTTTGTCACATAAATTTGACAGTCATGTCACTATAAACAGACATAGTCTTAGCAATGGATTTTTTTTCTTGAGATTTGGAGTTACTTTCTAAAAATTAAACTGATAATTTTCAGGATGTCTTTTGGGCCTGTCTTAATATAAAGCAGTTGTTATTTACAAGAGTTACAGAAATGTGTGCTATCCCATTATGCTTGCATGAGGAAGAGAGCAGAGGTATCAGTGACATTCATTAAAGAAAGTAGAATTATGCTCTAAATCATTAATTTAAATTAGGATATTCCATCACACTAGTGTCTGTGAAATATGTTTATTTAGTGGCAAAGAACTATCAAAGCCAGACATGGTACCTGAAACAAAAAGGATTAATTATGTGTTAAGCAAAACAAATCTATGAAAAATACTGTGATTTAAAAGATTGCACTGCAATCTAAAAGACTAATTATGATCAGTAATTTTAAATACAAAGGCCTGATACTCTTTAGTCTCTGCCTGAAATAGCAATTTTCAGCCAACTTATCTCTTAATCTAAAAGCTTCAAGTAAAAGTTGGTTTGTACTAAACTATTATAGAAAAAGTCTACCAGAATGAAATGATGATGCCTAAAGTGGCAATGAAGCTTACCTTAGTGTGCAAGTCATTGACCTTTTTTACTATTTTTATTTAGGGAGAAATACAGATAATTTGTTAAGTCATTGGAAATGAAAAATAATTTTTATACTGTTTATTAGCAATCATTATATAAGATTAATACACAATGTTGGTTTCCTTCGTATTTAATTATATAATTTTTTCCCTATTGTAGATTTAAGATACAAAGCATAAAGTTCAATTTATATTGGTCCCTGCTAGTCCAACATTTGCATTTTCCTTAGAAGCAACATAGTAATTCCAGGAGGAGGGGAAACAACAAAACTGAACTGCATTGGAATATTTTTGTATACACCGTAATCACAAAGGCCAAGAAGTAATACTCAAATGCTAAATGTTCTTTGGAAACTGTTCACCATTCCTAAACACTATGATTTGCCAACACTATTCCCAGTTAGACTATGAGGCAGCCAATAAGCAATAAAACTGAGAGTATGCAGTCTTGTAATGAAGTTGAAATTTTTCCCCATAGATATGAAAGAAGAAATTATACAGAGCAGTACATTAAAATATTCTTATGGATCATCTCTCTTTAGTAGTTCTAATAAAAGTTCTCAGCCAGTGGAAGATTTTGATCATCACAGAAAATCATAGTGACACTTAGGAAATTATTTCCATATCATGTGGAAAACTCTTGGTCTAATCATTTTGCTGTCTCTTATTTTGGTCACTGTTCCCTTTCCTAATGCTTTCAAGGACCATTATCTCACATTAAGTCTTATATATTGAAGAGCGAATTTGGCAACATTTACATTAAGCCAATCTTTTGTCCATATTCATCCTTTGAGATGAGCATAAGCATTTGCAGGCAGTTCTACGGAGTTCAGAGGACAGGAATTGCCTCCAGCTTGCATTCAGGTGCAGGCAAAGTGCCTCCCTGCACTAGCAATGACTTCAAGCCTTCTATTTGTAGCAGCTATTTGTTCATAGTGAAAAGTCCAAGTCTGACCTGTACATTGCCATGTCGACTCACGAGCAGAGTGAGGTTCTGATGCATCTCTTCTCATTCAGGTACTTCCACCTTTGGATGATATTTTACTTTATTCCAGTCTAAGATAAATGCAAGTAATACATTAGCTCAACTCTAGTTCCACCAAGTGATTGCATTCACAACAGAAGACTGACATATATATTTATAGCACACGTAGATATATTATATATTCTGCAGGCAGTGGTATTCCCCAGGGGTTAGTGCTTGGCCTCGTGCTGTTCAATTTGTTCATCAATGACTTGGAAAATGGCACAGAGTGCACCCTGAGCAAGTTCACTGATGCCACTAAGCTGGGTGGTTGACACTCCAGAGGGCTGTGCTGCCATTCAGAGGGACATGCACAGGTTGGAGAGTTGGGCAGAGAGGAACCTCATGATGTTTAACAAGGACAAGTGCAGGGTCCTGCACCTGGGCAGGAATAATCCCAGGCACTAGTACAGTTTAGGGGTTGACTGGCTGGAAAGCAGCTCCACAGAGAGGGACTTGGGAGTCCTGGTTGGCAACAAGTTAACTATGAGTCAGCAGTGTGCCCTTGTGGCCAAGAAGGCCAATGGGATCCTGGCCTGCATCAGAAGGAGCATCTCCAGCAGGTGGAGAGAGGGGATTTTGCCCATCTACTGAGCTCTGGTAAGGCCGCACCTGGAGTTCTGGGCTCTCCAGTACAAGAGGAATGTGGAGCTTCTAGAGAGGGTCCAGCATAGAGCAACAAAGATGATTAAAGGAATCTGTTGTATGAGGAAAGACTAAATGAGCTGGGCCTGTTTAACCTAGAGAATATTGAGAGGGGATCTTATCAATACTTACAAATACCTGAGGAGAGAATGTAAACAGGATTCGGTCAAATTCTGTGGTGGCTAATGACAGGACAAGTGGTAATGTGTATAAATCAAAACATAGGAATTTTAATCCCCATATGATGAAGAGCTTCTTTCCTGTGAGAGTGACAGAGCCCTGGAACAGGCTGCCCAGAGAGGCTGTGGAGTCTCCTTCTCTGGAGATCTTCCAAACCTGCCTGGATGCCACCCTGTGCCACGTGCTCTAGGGGTCCCTGCTGGAGCAGGGGGTTGGACTAAATAATCTCTTGAGGTCCCTTCCAACCTTAACAATTCTGTGATTCTGTGAATATATATTAAAATACTGTATTTTAGCCACAGATATTGCATAGGAAAAATGTTCATTCTTATAACTAGCATGTGCTTAGTCCACAATTTAACAGAGGAATTTGAAAAATATATTACAGTGTTCATGTTTAAGCCATGGTTTTTCTCATTTGCTGCAATTTCAGTGCTGAATCTTGAACTCTGAAGTTTTTTTTTTAAAAAAAAAAAGTCAAATGAGTTGGACCATTACTATTATTTTCATATTCACAGTGTCATATTCACAGTGTCATATTCACATCAAGACTTAATTTCATTTTTAAATTAAAGAATGTGCATCGTAAAATAATTAAGATGTTCTTCAGTGTTTGGAGACCAAACTACAAATCTTTAAAGTAACCCAAAACCTGACAACACATTAAACATTTTGCTTTCACCTGGAAGATGATTTTAGGTGATTTAAATTTTAGGTCTACTTTAGTGTTAAAAATGCTTGTTATCTGACATTAAGAGGTCTCATCTCAGGAACATTACTTCATAAAATGCACATCCTGTAACACAAGTTAAGAGAGAAGGGATTTCTTATGTTAAAAATACTTATACCTATAATTACTCACTGCGAGCACACCAGTATATCACTCTACAGCAAATAATAAAAACAAACCAATAAATAAAGTAGACACTGATGTGATTTGTATAACAACAAATCTCTCCAAAATATCAATGCTAACACTGAAATTAACTTTGGAATGGATTAAAATTATAATACTTCTACATTTTCAAGTATGATTTTGCAATCATTTCTGTCATCTATCTGCAAGGAAATTCTTTCACAAAAAGCCAAAAACTCTATTTATTTTGGAAACAAAATGATGATCATGGTGGGGGCAGGTTGTCTGCTTTTGTTTTTCTGAAAAGAAAACCGGAAAAAAGAGCGAGAGAGAGAAAAAAGAAAAGAAACTGGGAATCACACAATTTTTTTTTTTTTTTTTTTTCAGAGAGTAAAGTGCTAGCAGTCCTTATGATTATTTAGATGGGGATGAATGGATATTCATCATAAGAATATTAAATAAAATTTTAATTTCATTTTTAAGCAGATGTTAGTCTATTTCATCAGTCTAAAAAGCAACTGCATTAAGCCCATAGTACTGCTATTTGCTCACTGACCTTTGGTAAGGGTGCAGTATATAAATATACTAAATACAGTATAGAATACAGCACAGAAATTTCCACTACATTTCCCAGCCATGGCTATTCAGTCCTTCAGAGTAAAAGATAGTTCTGAAGTATATAAATAAACAAACAAATAATCACATTCAGTAAAGGTCCCTGAAAACTAGTACCAGATCATCAAATGTTATGATTTACTTACACTACTCTCAGTCAACAAGATCACTTTCTATAATTTTCACTGACCTTCTAAAGGTTTTGCACATAACTGTTTTTATGATATTTTAAAGTGACATATAAAAATGACAATCCCCTAAATATTTTTTTCTTTAGCATGTCTTGCTGTCACACTGTTGACCAAATCCTGTATATAGAACAAATAGTTAAATATATAAACTCAGAGCTCAGAGAAGTGTATTTGTTTAACTGCTTCATTCTTTATTGTGTTTATTTCAATGGCTTCCATGAATTATTCAGTATGTTTTAGGATAGCCTAGAGAAAATGTATTCTTTTAAAAGGCTTATTTCTCAGACGTTCTTTTAAGTGAGTTAGATGGCAACAAAGTTCTGGAAAGTAGATCTATAAATATGGAATGATTTTTTTAAAAACTAACACATTCAAGAGTAAGCAATGCTATATTAATATGAAAAGACAATCAGAACTCATGACCCAAAATCTTCTTCTTTTTTTTTTTTAATTGTCTCAGCAGAATTCACTTTCTTCAAAGATTATTTTCATGCCTAAAACCAATTTCTACTGAGAGATTGAGAAAACTCTGATGGGGAGTACAATACAGCAATTGCTTCAATTTATGCCAGGCTCTGTATTGACCAAGGAACATGTATAGTGGCAAACATCTCATCAAAAATTGCACTGAAATTCACCTTGGCATGCAGTTGATTTTTTTTCTGCACCAAAAGGATAAAAATAAGGAGAAATCCAAGAATTTTTAGCGTTACTCAACAGCAGCAGTATCCTCAATCCATAATTGAACATGTTGCAAAAATAAAAGTCAAACTTTTAATAGACTTCTTATACATTGACAATTTTCTTCCTCTCATAATCTTAAGCATATCAAAATTATTTTTTTTGTCCAAAGCTTGAAAAAACACATCTATTTTTCCACTTACGATGTTTTGTGTTATATTATAGATAAAAAATTCCTGCTTTCCAAAGAAGTGGAATTTTTAGGGATTTTCTTTTTATAAGCTTGTTTCTTGAAACGCACATTTGCTGTTAATTTTGATAGGACTTAATAATCAAAAAAACCCCCACTTTCTTCATACAGACACTAATAACACTTCCTACAACAGACCAGTTATTTAAACATCAACTATTTAATCCCCAGAAAGATCTTGAGTTTGATGCAAGCTTGGTTCAAATCTGCTTATCACTTATTTTTATCTGAAAACCCATAATCGAGAGACTCTGACAAATACAAAACAATGCTTTTACATGGTAATTAATATTCACCTTCAGATATACAACTCCATAAAAAACTGTATAGCTGCAGAGAACCAAAAGAGCTGATATCTTCATATTTCCCACACTTTTTTTCTTTTTAAGGAATGGGTGCAACTGGAAACACAGGAAGTTTGATCTCCATATGAAGAAGAACTTCTTTCCTGTGAGGGTGACAGAGCCCTGGCACAGGCTGCCCAGAGAGGCTGTGGAGTCTCCTTCTCTGGAGATCTTCCAAACCCTCCTGGATGCCACTGTGTGCCACATGCTCTAGGTGTCCCTGCTGGAGCCCAGATTCATGAGCTAAAGAGATTCCAGTCCACCTGTGGCTAAACTCAGGAAGAGATTGGTTTACTGTAACTTTCGGAATGAAACGCAGACTTGCAAGGTCAAAGTAAATACTGTGGCAAAGACATGGATAAAATCTTGAACTCATGACTTCTGCTTCTGGAAAATGAAAAGGACTGGGCAAGAAAATGATAGCAAGTATATTCCATGTTTATACACTGCTTCAAGGGGATTGTTAATTCAGATTCTTTCGTTAGTGGATTTTTTAAAATGGTGAATTACAAAATCTTTACTATTGATACTTATCTTTGAAATCCTTCAGGATTAGCTTGTTTTCGGACAGTTTATCGTATCTTAATCTCATCTCATTTGCAATATGAAATGTTCTAATAAGTATGTAAAATCATAACTTATCAAAATATCACAATAGAAGAAAAATGGCTCAAGTTTTGAATAAATAGATTTTATATTTAGGTTTTGAATAAATAGGTTATGTAAGGTTTTTGATAAAACTTACATAATTAACTCACTAGATTTTTGCCATACTCATAGACCCAATTTTTAAATAGCTGAAAATACGAATTTGTATCTTATTGGTTAACCATGGTTACCAGGCAGTCATGATAAATATTAACTTTGCTGGTACTCTTATGCCTATATTCAGTAGACATCTCTAGCTTAAGACTGCAATCATCTGAATTTTTGTTATATGTAAATACCAGACAAATAATTTTATTTCAGTGAAACTTGAGCAATAAAATGCCCTTCTTTGCTCTTAGATTTTTAAAGCCAAGCACAATACACTAGACCCTGTGGCAAGCAGTTAAGTTTTCCTCCTATCATTTTAATGCATGAAGTCTTTACACATTAAGGTCATAGTTCTTAAATAAAATTTGCAAGTTGCAAATGTCTAGTTATGAATTCATGAGCTGGAAATGTGCAGTCATAAAATTTACTAGTCCCACAGCTGAACATTTACAATGTGTGAATCTGAGAAGATTTATGAAGTTGTGTGGTAGTCTGCAGCAGACATTGTCACCTGTCGACTTTTCATTATGTTGGACATTTAATTTTAAAGCCACAGTTGCCATTTGTAACAAATTACTTTGAAAAGGTATATAACTTGGGGAAGCATGTGCGGGTGGGGACAGAAGAAGGAAAATGGCTGGACAAAGACACTAAGAGGTAAACTAAGTGAAGGCAGATCTTTTGATTTTCTTGACAGACACATAACCAAGTGCTCTGAACCTGAGTTCTGCTTGTCTCCCATACCTACTGTCTCCAAAAATCCTAATTCTGGTAGTATTCCTTATTTTAGTGGCCAGCAGCTCAAAAATTTTATGTAGCTTACTAGTTGACCCTGAGCCCACCTAAGTTCTAACAGTGAAGTTTCTTAAGCTTCTTCTATCTCAACACTCTCTCAAGCCTGTTGGTGCACTAGGTTTAATACGCAGTATGTACTGATGGATAAAAACAATCTTTCAGTTGTCCCTTCTTTCTAATGTTATTAATAGCTGTTAAACATTGCAATTGTCCATTCTTAACACTCATCTCCTGTTATCACAGGTATTCCACCATGGTGCCTTAAGAAGAAACTTTCCATAACTGGACTAGATAGGGTCCTTCAATAAATAAAACTATAAGCAACACACTGCCCTTCTGGAAAAGTTGACCAAGATCTCATAATTAAACTGCCCTTTTTACCTTTATTTTATTTTTTTATTTAAGTAGTTTTACCTTTATTTTATTTATTATTTAAGTATTTATATATTTTATTTAACTTTTGAAAGAGTTCAACAGTGTGGGACCTTATTGTATCCTCCACTTTCTACCTGCATATTTATATTTTTACTTCAGAAGTATCTTTGAGACATTTCAATGCTAAAATATTGTCAGTTAAAACATTACCTATATTTTGATATACACACTGAAAACATTTACATTTGGAATAACTTTTAAGCCTTTTTCTTCTTTTTCATTTTAACAGATTGCTACCAGTAGATATAGATGGTGAATACAAAAATATACTTTTGCATGCCTGATAACATCCTTTTAGGTCTCCAAATCAGAGATTTAAAGTGATGATAAAGATAATATGATTTTACTAAGAAAGATAATAGGTTTTTACTGACACCAGGCAATAAAAATTTTAACATTTCACAGATTATTATATTCATTCCAGTGGAAACTTTTTGAAGTTACAATATAGGATATGCCTATCAAAGCATTTTCCTTACACCAAAATATTTATATTTTCCCTTCAAATACATATCAGTTCTTATCAGGCTTTTAAAAATACTCCTTCCACTGTGGTCCACCTCATTACTAGTAAAAATACTTGTCAATTGTGGTTTTTCATATTGATTGTTTTCAAGGAACTAAATAAACTACATCCTCTTTTAGTGCTTCTTGATTGCTAATAACACTGGGCAAAGTGTTTCTGTTCCACAGAGTCTTCCACAGACACTTTCTTCAGTTTCAATTCATTTGAATTTTCATCAAACTGTAACTTTATTGCAAGTGTCATTTGAACCTCAGGATTTAAAGCAACAATCACTGGAAATAAATGAATTTTTCTCCTTTTTACATGAAAGCTATGTAAATTGATGATAGGTATTTTTCTATTATTATTATTTCTTACTAGGGAACAATTGCTATGTTTATTTTATTCTTCCCTGTTTCTCTTTTTTTTTTTTTTTTCCTTATCTTATATAGTGAAATATTGTAACATACACACAACTTTCACAGAGAGGTCTAATATAGAGTGGATAATTAATATGGATCAAGAATATGGATCATTAAAAATACCTGTAAACAAATAGATATCCAGGACAGCAATTTCAAGAGCTCTGAGGATTTTGCTGCAGAAAATTTGACATGGAAGATCTGCTACAGCAAGCATTTAAGACAGGAGATGCAGAATACAATATGTCCGTGACACATGATTCTGCAAACCACTTTAAAGTCATTAATTTAACTTTCCTCAATCTCACTGTTCAAAAACATATCTGGTCTGTATTAGCCATAACGGTTATCTTTGCAAACTCCTAAATCTCTGCACTTGTTAAAGGTCTGAATCATCATAGGCGATATTCAGAAAAACAGTGTCTACTCAGGCTGCTTTCTTTTCCCATAACCCCCTGCTGGCAATCACCATATTACCGAACATATATATTTCTATCTGGATAGTATTCTTAACATAAACAAAGCAAAATATTTCTTTATTTTTTTTCAGTTAAAAAAAAAGGAGTTTGTGTTCCCAGGGGTCATATATGCATGCAAGACAATTATTTGTGAAGGTTGCTCATGAAACAGACTGGATTTCTCTTGTGAACCAGTGAACCACAAAAGAATATAAATAGGGAAAGGCCGTTGTTTTTGTTTATTTGTCTTCACTAAGCTTGAGTTGTATTTTGCACTTACTCTTTTTTTTATTAAATTTTTAATTCACCTCCTTTTAAATATAGTAAAATTATTCTTTCAAAAATACTCCTATTTTTCTAAGTTCAGATACATTTCCCCTCTTTCTGACCTATATTCTGGCCCAGATAAGCACAGCTCTCCAACATAACCAAATCATAAAATTTTCTTTCCATCAACTCCCTTGAGAAACTTTTTTTTTTTTTAACGTCCTGTTTTTAATCTCCTGATACATCATCATTCTCCAAATCATCATTCTCCAAATAAGATCTCACTGGTCTGTTGCAGGAAAAAAAGAAAAAGTACTCTTGAGTGACCTCTCCGCCTCCTCTTATCCAAAGTTTTCCCCTTCTATGTATTTCACAAACACAATATATTGATCTCCCCTTATTTTATTAGTCATCTGACTGTCCCAAAATCACATTCTAGTTTCTGAATTCCATTGCACTCTCTCACATGTGCTCCATCATTACTATAAGTTGACTCCTATTCTCAAAAGCCTCTTCATAATTGCATGAATATGGCTTAATCCGGCAGATGGTTTTCTTCTTCAGCAATTTCAGTTTGGGGACAAATACACTCTCTGACATAAAAAGACACTACCTTTTATTGAGCACACATTCTTCTTGCTGAGTCCCTTTCCTCATTTCAAAAACCCAATCTTGCTGATAACTTGTTCCATTTCAAACAAATTCCTGCTTTGTCTTAATGTCCCATGGTTCAAGAGACACTCCCTATAAACATCCACTAAAATGACTCACCATAATTCTTTGCATCTCTGCTTGGTAGACTGCTTTCCTGTGATAGCCAAGAAAAAGCTAACAGAGCTGCTGATGCGCTGAGATCACTCATGTTGATCAATATGTGCTCATCAGCTCCTTTCACTCCTCTTGTTGATGTCCTGACTGACACCTTTCATGTTATGCTTGTGAGCTTTATGAGAAGACAGAAATCTTTCCGTTCATATAGTTTCAAAACAGCAAAATTTTAGTCGATGTTTTGAGACTCAAACCATAGAAATAATATAAATTATAGTATTTTACAAAAAAAAAAAAAAAGCCATATACTGAATAGGTGTTTGTTCAGGGCATTCTCTACTGTGTAAGAAAATTGTGTGCTTCCACAGTGGACCTTGCAGAAAAGAGTACAACCTTTCCAAAAGTCACACCAACTGAGCAGTCTCTAAGCAATTATTATAGCACTGCTGTCTTTACTCTTAGAAATACCAGTCCGAGTTACAAACAGCCTAAATCATTCAACTCCTTCAATCAATATTATTACCTAGATAACTGACTTATCAACCAGTCAGGTGGTAAAACTCCATAAAGCAGAATTACACTTACTGTGCCTAAGTAATTACTATTCAGTTTGAAGAAGTTAATTATTTTTAGTTAATCATTATTTTTAACTAATAATTAAATTATTTTTATAAAATTAGTTGTTTTTATAATGGAAACAGAAGTCATACATTGCTAGCTACAGGAAAAGGTTAAAGGCCAGAAAGTATCAATTTTACTAAGCACTTTTTTGGACAGATTATCATATCTAAGTATTCTAGTCTTGCAGAGGATTTGCTTTTACTGAGCGTTTGAGCTTTTATTGAGTTATTCCAGCTCAATAAAGCTAAAGCCATGGACCTCCCACTTCCAAGCTGAAGAGCAGAACCAATGTGTATATTTCCACATCACTGCAACGTGTGGAGCAGAGTTTTCACTGCCAGTACAGATCAAGCCACCCATGGCGCCAGGAGCAGCACAGCTGCATGAGTGCAGCAGGCTGCCAAAATACATTACCTCTGAGAGGCAGAGTTTTGCTAATTTACCTGGATTGCTTTGGAGCCTCAGTTGACATCAGTGTGCTGGACTGTATATCTAGGCTGGCTTCAGACAGACGCCCTTCAATATTGCACACTACAGACAAGCAAATCACTCTTGGCTGTAGATCTTAATTATGAATAGCCTCAAATCAAACCATAGATTTCTACAGTCAAACAGGTAAGGCATTATGAGCTGACATTTTCTTTTCCTGCCTTTTTTTTAAAAAAAAAACTTATTTTTTTAACTTAAATCTTCCCTTCAACTCTCACTGAAGTGTCAGATTTGAAAGACAAGGCTGGTCCTCTTCAATATCTTTATCAATGACCTGGATTAGGGGATTCAGTGCATCCTCAGCAAGTTTGCAGATGACAGCTGTGAGGAAGAGATGATCTGCGTGAGCGTAGGATCTGCAGAGGGATCTTGACAGACTGAGATTGATGGATATTAGGTTCAATAAAGCCCGTTGCTGGGCTCTGCACTTCACTTACAACAACCCCCGGCGCTACAGGCTTGGGCCAGGGTGGCTGGAGGGCTGTGTGGCAGAAAAGGATCTGGGGGTGTTGGTTGACAGTGGACTGAACATGATAAGCCAGCAGTGTACCCGGGTGGTCAACAAAGTCCACAGCATCCTGGCGTGTATCAAGAACAATGTAGTCAGCAGGACCAGGGACCTGTACTCGGCACTGGTGAGGCCGCAGCTCGAATACTGTGCTCAGTTTTGAGCCCCTCACTACAAGAAGGACATAAAGGTGCTGGAGCATGTCCAAAGAAGGGTAATGAAGTTGGTGAAAGGGCTGGAGCACAGACCTTACAAGCAGCATCTGAGGGAACTAGGATTGTTTAGTTTGGAGCCTAACAGGCTCAGGGGAGACTCTACCACCTGAAAGGAAGATGCAACAAGGTGTAGATCGATCTCTTCTCCAGAACAACTACAGTTAAAACAAGAGGACTTGAGGAAATGGCCTCAAGTGGCACCAGGAGAGGTTCAGGTTAGATATCAAGAAGAGCTATTAGGCTGTTCAGGGAAGTGATGGAGTCATCATCCCTGCCAGAGTTCAGGAAACGTGCAGATGCAGCACTTAGGGACATGATTTAGCAGGCAGGGTGTTGAAAGGCTTATGGTTGGAGTCAATGATCTTGAAGGTCTTTTCCAAACATAATGATTCTACGATTCTGTATTTTGGACAGAAAGTAAAATCTTTGTTTTATTAATGTAAAATACTTTGATATATACAATACAGTTTCAAATAGCAACTAGAAAGTTTAGAGACTTTGTTTTATCAAAGTTACTCAAATCTTGCTGACTTCTTGCCTTGTAGACATGTTCAATAATGCCATAATATGCAAGTTGACATCTCTGAACGAAGAACAGTAAAAGAAGTAGAAAAATGATTGCTTCACTTTGGTAAAAACAAAGCAACTATGAGTAACTGGTCAAGAGACCTACAAGGAATTAGCATTGAGCTTTGATTTGGAAAACAAGCCCAAAACGAAATTACCTCTGTATGTTTCTCTAAGTTTCTATATGTTATCCACAGAATATTCATTTCTCCTCACACAAAAGGCAGATTTCCAAAATCCTCCCTGAATCCCCTAGTCCTTGAGACCTGTATGAATTTCACGGCATAAGGATATATACTATAAGGATAGTATCACAAAATTCACATCTGAGGGTTTCTCTAACTCTTGTCTGCTGGTATCTGAGCAGAAAAGCTTCTGTGAGCATGAAGGACCTTACCAGCACTTTTTCCAAAATCTCTTTTAGATATATGATTCTTCTTTTTTGTCTCTGTCGCTGTAAGGTTTATATCCATAGTTTGAAAGCATTGTTTTTGGAAGACAAGGCCTCATTTAATTTCGTAAGAGAAAAAAGAAATCGGAAGACAACCTGTTAGGTGTGACCAGATTTCTTGCATCCAAAAGGGAAAGGGAAAGGTTTTCACTAGCATTAACTAAGAGTTAAATAACCTTGAGATTTTTCAGTCTGTATGAAATGCAGAGTGACAATGTAATTAAAATGGTGTGATGTGTGATTTGTATAGACCGCACTGAGAGCTGTAACCAGATTAACTACATGACTTGCACACATTGCCTGCAATGAGTTATACCACTCTAAATAATTACAAGAATTAAGCTCTAACACAGGCTGTCTACAAAATATATTGGCTCTGACCAGATTAAGTACTGGAATTAATAGATTTACACTGACTATGCCGACTAAGTGGAAGTCCCTTGCAATATAAAATAAAGGGAAAGTGAATAAACTGCACAGTACAACACAGTCACAGCTCTGTAAGTCTCAGTGGGTTGACATGGCACACTCCACTTTGTGAAAATTGATATAGCTTCATCTGTTTAAACAATGACATGGTGGTATTGCTTAAATATGATTTCATACAGGCCAGTGTAAGCACAAAAGTGCAGGACATGCTTAGCCTGCCAAAAAACTTAAATCTCCACTTTTCTCCTAGGTCTTAGTCCAGAATAATCCATAGAATGGCTTCTCCCTACAAGCTGTAAAGATAAAACTGCCCCAGATTTCATTCTCTTTGACCAGTAAAATCTTCCAGTGCTATGCTTGCTATCCTAGCTTTGCACCATCAAGCATCTTGACATGATGGTAAAGCATCATAAACACAACATTCCTTTTGTTTCATGCAATCAAAGCACTGCTCTGATGAGCACAGTGCATTATTTTTACCACTTGGCCTGAAAAGAACTCACAGACATAGATGTTATGTCTCAGTGTCAGTGTGGTACACTTGAGGAAGAATGAAGGTCAATCACGATCACTCAGCTAGGCAGAAGAAAGTGCACAGGAAATGAGAAAAGTAAACAAGAACTATGTGAAAATTAAAGATGACTATTAGCACATAGTAAAATGAAGGGACATGACCCGCGTAACTGAAAATCCCAGAGTACAACATAAGTTTAATGAGAAAACCAGGGTATACCGCATGCTTATACATTTTTCTATGAGCCTGAAATAAGTCTAGCTTTCCTCACAAGTCTGTAGCAGATGCTCATATAAGGGTAAGACTCAGATGCCTACCACCTACTATCACTTGTGTGCTTATTCACTGTGGTTATCTATTCAGACTCAGTGTATAAACACTTTTTACTCTCACATAATCGCTTTTTTTTTCATTTGTTGCAAAATATAATGTGCTATAATATTACCTTTAAGGTAATGCATGCACAAACAGAATGAAAAATAAAATGAGTAAATTAATATGTTAACAAGGTGAGCATTCAGATAGCTTTTCTTCTAATAAAGGGGTTGAAGGTGAGAGAAGAGGTTTAGATTGAGAGAGAAGGAAGTGATAATGCTGATGTTGAAGATGTTCATTCTGCTATCTATAAAAAGAAATAAAGATGTCTGGGCCATAGCAGCAAAAAGAGTGGAAAAATAGAACAGATTTGTAGATATGGAAGCTGTGTGAAACTCATTTACCCAGTCTCTGTCATCAACCCCACACCATGGTGTGATAAAAGCCTAAAATACAGGTATAAATCACAGAAAGGAAAACTGTCAACTATGATATTGTTAAAATGAGCATAAGCCAAGGGAAAACTGAATTATGGCTAGACACTTCAACTACAGCTTTTCTCAATCCATGTATCAAAGAAGAGAGTCTATATCAGAAAAACTGTCCTATACAATACAGAGAGGAAAAAAAAAAGTCAAATTAGTTTTAGGAAGATTTCTGAGTTGCATAGAAACTGAGGCTAAAGACAAAGTACTTTCTTTAGTTTACAACTTTACATCACTATAATGCTCTGTGAGTCTGCAATTCTCATGCATACTCATCCCACAGAGCTACCTCGTTTCTTCTTAAAGGTAGTTTTGAGCCTGTATGCTACAGTAATTTCTAGTCACCAGTGTTTTATTTCTTTCTTTACTTACCTATTACAGTTTATCCCTGATCTGTATTTTTTTCTTTAAGCCTCTGTCACTAGCCACAAAGTTAATTCATCAAAATTAATTTTCCTTGTTGTCCTCATTGACCAGCTGTTTATCACTGTTGCAAAAAMAAAGGACTGGTTACTGAAAAGAACTAAAGAGACTATAATGAACTACACATTAATCCCCAGAAAGAGTCCAACTGACCCAATTGACCCGTGTCTCAGGCAAACCTGAATGACTGAATCAAAGAAAGGCAGACTCAAAGCAAGCTTTACTACATCATCCATATTTAGAAACAGGAAAGACTGCAGGCTCCACTTATTCATTACCAAAGAGGAATGAACTTCTGGTGATAAGTTCTTAWTCTGTCTAAGGAGATTCTGCTGTAATATCCTCAAAAATTCTTTAGTTGATCTACGTGTCTCAGTTCCTAATCTGTTAAGCAAAGATAGTAACATTCATGCTACTTCACAGAGATTTGACAAGTCTAAATTCATGAATGTTTCTGAACTTTCTGGATAATGTGATGATGAGCAAATATAATAGGCATTATCTAGTACAATTCCACCTTTTCCAAAAACAAGAATGGAAACTACTAGTAATAATAAGAAGGGAAATGAATTCAAACTAATAAAGGCACAACTTAAGCGGGTAAAGTGAACAAAGTTATTTGGTGGAGCTCTGATTCCCCAGACATATTCCCAATTTAGAATGGCTMTTCTCAGGAAAACATAGTTCATTTTCATGGTTCATTTTTTAGGATTCAGGTTCAAACCCAGAATTAAGTCAGTGTGAGCTGAGAAGAGAAACTAGAGCAAGCAAGGGAATGGCTAGTCCAAAGGTTGAAGAGAAACCAACCCCTGCCTCACTAAAACTTCCTTTCAGATAACTGTAATGAACAAAAATATCTTTCCTCAGCCTCCTCCTCTTCAGATTAAACAGTCCCAGCTGCCTAGCTGCTTCTCATAAGGTCTTCACCAGACCCTGCACTAGCTTCATTGCCCTTTTTTGGACATGTTCCAGAACCTCCATGTCTTTGTTGTAGTGAGGGACTCAACACTGAATATAATATTTGAGGTGCAGTCTCACCTGTGCCAAGTACAGTAGACGTTCATCTATTCATCAAGAAAAATCTTTCAAGATTTTTCAAAACCAAAAATTTTTTCTTGAAGAATAGATGGACATCTCCCTTCCTTTACTGTCTACCTACACACATGTTTACATTCCACACATGAGCTAAAGAAGGCCTAAACACACTCTCAACTTCCAAGCTAGCAAAATCTGTTCATATGCCTGCTATATGAGAGGAGAAATATTTTTGCTTTTCTACATAGCAGAAGATGATCCATGCATGATCTTTAACATAACAACCTAAAACTACTTTTACTAAAGGCCAATAAATACTGGATCTATTGGCCAAGATTTGGAAGAGTGGAATCTGAATGCAATGACAACAAAATATGAAATGTAAGTGCTCACATAGTGATAACTTTTACAGTTCCTTCCAAATATTCCTTAAATTTAAAATATTCATATTTTAATTTTTTTAAACTAGAAGACTTGATAAGTAGACATCACTGCTCCGTTATCTATAAATCTATAAAAGCAAGGTTCTATGTTTCACAAACATTTTTTTAAAGTGCACAGAAAGATAATTGGCCAAAAAGTGGCTTGTTTTCCACAACCCATCTTTAGTGTAGGGTAACAGGTGCCTGCCAGAATGTTTGTAAAACAGATGGTCAAAAGCCATGGTCATTAATTTTCGCATTGGAAATATCCAGGTGGAAAATTTGTGGCTACTCGTCCACATTCTTTTCTGAAGATCATTTATTTCTGAAGGTGTTTATATTTTCTATATAAACTTGGTATAGGTTATAGGATTATAGATTATAGAATCAATGACATACCCTTTTTTTTTTTGGTTACAAATGTATTCTGTTACATCACGATGTGTCAAGATAGCTAATAACTTCTACAGTGCAAGCACCATGAGGCAATTTAGACACGGTATCCAAGCCACTGTACAGATAAAGTGTCCATTTGGGAGTCTCTGCTCCATCTGAGAGAGAGGTACCTTCAAACCTGCAGGAGAGCACAAGAATAAACAGCAGTTATTTTTCTTCTTCCATCATTTAGGCATACCTGCAGTTTGACAGTCCCAGATCTCTCATATGAGAGAGGAGGATTTAATGGTGGCTGTTTATTTTCAAGAATGGCTGCTGTAATGTTCCAGTGCACTGCAACCACGGATAATGTTTGATTGGTACACACCTATGCCTCAGGAGTGCTAAATTCAGTAAATTTATTGCAGCTTTTCCTGATCAATATCAATATGCATGACTCTGCACAACATAGAGTTTTCACTTTTAGCAAATCTAAACTCAAATGCAGAAAAAAAGTGTCTGTTAATGATTCATAATAAAGGCTTTCTGGATTATACCCGGTGTAAACATCTCAGTTCCTTAAGTGCTCAGTGATTTAATATTTGGGATACTGAACATGGTTCTGGGTCCAACTACAAATCTACTGTTTCTCTTGAAAGGTTAGAGCATTAGTCAATTCTAAATATAGTTACATAATCAGTCAATTTTAAATATAGCTATATAACTAGTTGAAACTGCTTTTTAAACTACTTAGGAATACCTTTAAATAAATAGAATTATAAACTAAAAACACAAGATAGGCCAGTCTCTCCAAGAGAAGCAAATAAAAATATATTTTTTCTTCTATGCAATATCCTTTTTCTTGTGCATGATAGATAGGCAGCAGCTGTCCGTACACACCAGGAGACTGCTGTACTCAAAAGCCACACTTCCCTCAATGTGCGTAAAGGAATCATTTTAGTTCTGAGCCTAATGAACTAATAATCGCTGGGACAACAGGTATAATTGCTGCCAGCTATAACCTCCATACCCTGTTGGAGTATGTGATTCTATTTTGATTGTTCTTTTTCCTGCTTGGCAGATGGCAAATTGTCTTAATTACCTACTCACACTTTAACCTCAACCAGTTGCCTTCTTGAAGGCCATCAAGCAGAAAACATGTTCATCCAACTACGCATGATTATAAATGCTCTTTCTAATCATACAGCAGTTTACACCGCAAAGCAGCATTTATCCTGTTACTATAGAAACAGTAGTAACTGCCCATGAGAATATAGGCRATCTCTATACCCATGTTCTATTACAGATCATGTTGACAAGAAAAATCAGCCTTGCAAACGTACCCTGCTTTCCTCCATCCTACACTCTGTGAAATGTTTAAGCTTTATGTACAAAAGTTGAGCTTTTCTCTTTTTTTTGCCTTTCCCTTCCCCAGCACTGAGTAGCCTATGAGAACCATTTCCTCTATATGTGAACTCAGTAGGAAATTCACAACTGAGTTATAATTTATTTCTCACACACTGCATTACTTTGCACTTCCTGAAAGGGAAATTCCATGGATTGATACTCAAAGCAAAACAAATTCAGAAATTTCAGTGCATGTTATATCTTGCTAATAACGGGAAAAAGAAAGGAAAACAAATAAAAGGAGACAAAAAAGGGTGTAAACTGAAATTTCTGAGTATTGAAATGTCTTCTTTTTTTTTTCTTTTTCATTTCAATAATTAGGTTGTTGATGTGTTTCATCTAACACAGCTAAGATATCTCCAAGTTAATCCATTAACATACTATTACATAATATACCAGTCTTACCCCATGTAACTGGGAAATTATTTTGCCATGCATATTCTCTGTGGTTACTGTATAATATATTTTAGAATTCAAGAACACAGCAGTTTGATTTGCATCATTATATTTAATTCTTAGTTCTGTTTGCTAAGTAAATTAACCTCTCTCCTCTAATCAGTATTTTGTGATGTATAACACTGATGTATATGACACCACACATGTATGCTTAACAATATGACAATAAGAAACATGAATAGTGTCTTTAGGCAGACAGTTCACTGCTCTAATGTGGCTCAGATACCTCCTCTGATAGACCTCACTCRAGCATTGCTTCCTAGAGATTGGCACTGAAGTCAGAGTGATTCTTCATGAATTTCGCATACTGACTTGTTTTTACATATATGACTGAAGCACAGTGATAGTGAAATTAAATACACTGCAGGAAAGTTGAGTAAAAGTAATTCCCGAAGTGCGACAGCAAGGTTTTAACAAAGGCAAAGGAGAAGCCATTCAGATAGAAGTTTACTTGGTTACAATAAATAAATAAATTAACAGAAACAAGAAACCTTTGACATGGTTTATCAAACTCCCTCTACCACCAACTTTTTTGAAAGGATTCTGTGATAGTCACTTTCATTTGATGAATAAAGACTACTCAGCATGAATGAGCCATAAGTCATAACCATTCTCCAGGTGTTGCAAGTAATGTTAAGACAGACATGAATGCAGAAATAGGACATTCTAGTCTATCATAAATGTTCTTAAAAAAGCAACAAAATATATCTGTTTTAATTTAACAATATATTGTTTTGTACAAACTACTTTTCARTATTTATTAAAAGGATTTTAAGATTTCCTTTCTGAAGGTCATATTTCTCAGTTTCATTATTAACTCAGATTATCTTGTAAACTTTTCTTATGGAATCAACAGCCTTTTCTCCTAACACAGTGAATGCAGCATCAGTATACTTCTCCAGAAAATCAGTTGCTTGTCAACCAATTATTGAATATTTCAGATCGTTCTCTTCATCTGTTCTCTCCTATGAACTCCTTATCCTCTGATTGCCCTTCATAATTTGGTTTCATATACTTTAATACGTGCACCAAAGTCTTAAATTATGTTCTCCTTTTTCTTCCTCCTCCTCCTCTCTGTCACATTCCCAGTATGAAATATCAAATAGTATACAGGAAAGAGTATGAAGGATATTTTAGACCCTCCAGCCTAAAAGTGACCTTCTAGACTACCATCCACACAAAAAATTTATTGACTTGTAATAAAAAGAGAAGTAGAATGAAAAATTCAAACAGGATGACTGAAATATTTTCTCTATGGGACTGAAGATTCTGATGCAGTCCAATGTTTTTTCAAAAAAGAAAAAAAAAGCCAAAATCAAAATGCTGCAGAATACTCTCAACTTTTTTCTGTCGGGGGTGGGGAGGAAAAAAAGCAGATGTGTTATAGCAGGCATGATATCTAGTTTACTTGCACATTATCACAGGCCTTTGCTTCAAGGCCTTCTTTTCTATTTGCATTTCATAAAAGATCTGGAAACCAAAAGCAGTCTTAAAGCCTACAAATACTGTGAGAGAAATGTATATATATCCATACGGAGAGCTAATTCACAAGTGGAGCCAGTGCTCTGCCTCTAGTTCCATCCACAGCACCAAGACCCCCATCTCCCCAGGTATGTACTCTCAGTGAGAGCGATTGCCCACTTTGTTACAGACTTGAGCCAAAGCAATTTTAGTTTATTGCCCTCAGAAAGACCTAAACAGTGCTTTGTATCGCTCCTCCGTGCATTTAACACAAACGCCAACATGTTAGCTGCCAGCTCAAAGGTTTGGAGGGGTTTTGTTTTATCGTGTCTAGTGTATTTCTAGGTTTCTCAAAATGTGGACAATATAAATATTCAAGACATAGTGACTAGAAAACTGCCCACAGAGTTGTAACTGTAATTAAATTMGTTAAGAACATTATAAGAAGCAGAATACAAGCAATGTGAAAAATCCTACTTTCTTTTCCTGATGCTGTGAAGCAAGATAAGTGACCAGAGCTCTCATTCTGATTAAGGGTCAGGAAACCAAAATGCAAAGATGGAGGGAAAAAGCAGTCTGTGGAGACTTTGGGGACAGGGAAATGAGTACAGAGGCTTTCACCTGTAGGTCACCAGCTCAATATAGCCCAGCTCTATACAGCTGAGAGCTGTGTTAATGCTGCAGCAGATGTCTAATGGCATATGAGTTGATGATCTCAGACTAGAGATCATCACCTCCTAGCAGACAGATGCATACATCCTTTTGAAAAATAAAACCCTCAAAATTAGCTGACTCTCTTTTGGGCAGTTTCATGCAAAAAGGCTGCAGACCTCTGAGGCACTAAGAATTGTGTTTTCTAATGCCCCAAAGGACTCAATCCAGCTCAGGGAATAAAGTAAAAGATTCCTCAAGGGTACTTGAATTGGTGCTACCCGTGCTTTAYCACCTCTGTGGATAATTAAGGCCTTCATTCTCTAAGGCTGTTGGTCAGACATCTTCCATAAGTACAAACATTTTTTTTGTTTGTTTTGTTTTATTAAATAGGAAAGAAATAATAGAAGAAAGATAGGAAAAAAAATCAGAAAATTTATGCACTGAAATGAACTGCTTTAATGGTCAACTTATTTATAGATGGAAAAGAATTGAACTCCAGATTGTCAGAATAACTTGACAAAAAAAAGTTAATTCCTGCTTTTTTTCCAGCGAACCTCAAGCAAACTTGAAAGCAATAGCGTGGTAAGTATTTACCTTCACCTTTAAGTACTTGTTTACCAAGTCATTACTCCAAAGCCAAACTGGATATGGTTTCTAAATGAATTGCATGAGAAAGAATAGCCATGGCTATTTCTTTTAGTACCTGAAATTATTTAATTAAAATGGAGAAGATTCTTCTCTGAACCAAGTAATTTCTTTCCCAGTAGTGTATTTCTTCTAGGTTTTGAAATGAGATGGTAAAAGGGACATATAATTAATCCACTGTCCCCTTATCAAGACCAATAAATACTGAACAATAAAATATAATCTGATTGTGCCATTATCTCAAATGAATTTTTTATCATCTGGTAGCAARTAAATCATAAATTACTTTTGAACAGCTTTTTAATGAGATGAAAGATAATCAGGAACTGCARTGAAAGGTCATAATATCCAATTTGAGTTATCAGCCCTTGTTTTTTGTGGAAAAAAAGAAAAGGCTTTGTGTGCTATTTTGGAAATACACAAAATTTGGAGATGCTCAGGAATTAACAGTATGGCGATCTGATCAGGGACACCCTCAAAGATACCCAAACGTTGCACCCCAGATTTCACCTACATTTACAACAAAGTCAGGAGGTGTCATTCCCCCAACTGCTGTGGGTGTCAGATCAGGCCCATATTAACATTAATCTGCAATCAGACATTCATCTAGGTGGTCAGTGATCATAATGAGCTGCACACAAGCAGCTAAGGTTAATCACCCTCTCACTGGTTGAACATTTGCATAAACATGGAATTTCATTCCACCACAAATGTTGCCAGTCCTTCTTAATCAACCTGTAACTGGTACTAGGAATATRAGATAAAATTCAATGACAGAGAAATGTAGCATTTATGCAGCTTATGAGGTAGTTCCTGTTTCCTGTGTTTTAAAGTCTGAAAGAACAGATCTTCATCTAGAACAAGCCAACATCATTCCACTTATTTTGTTTAGGCATTTGTCCAGTTCATTTCTGCTGTACGTACATAAGTGCTCTTTTACCTGGTTGGACAAAGTCTGATTTTCAGTTTGCTTTCTCCATTCACAGGATTAACTGATTATTGAAACAMTTGAGTACTACAGCTGTGCAAAACCCCTTCAGTGAGACTATTGCTCGCAGGTGCTGGGCTTAGAAATCACATTTACACACTCTGACCCCATGCATTTTCATTATAAATTAATAGCATGGGGAAACAATAGTAGATTAGGAATAAATGGCTTTTGTAAGTGATTAAGCTCCCAAATAAACAGCAATATTTGATAATTTCAACAGCCATTTATTACAAGTATACTTTCAAGCACCACAAACATTACTCTTTCTAACAGATAAGATTAATGATTCTTAGCACTTGCACAATGCTTGTCATGTTCAAAGCACTCTACAAACATTACGTAATKAATCCTTACCACTGCTCAAATTGGTTGTGAAGTACCAGAATTGGAGTTCGGTGACCACAGATACTTCAGGCTGCTCTGAAACTAATGGTATTACCCAAATGCGACATCTCCTTCTATATAATTGCAAAAGTGGAAATTAAGACAGAAGAAAAATAATTCTGTCAAGAAATCTCTGAGAGAGATTATTTCCTCRTTTTCATGCCCTTTCAACATCTAGCCTTAGCATTTTTAAAGTGATGCAATTTGGGGGGATTGCCTCAAACCAAAATTAATGATTCTTCCTTTGCAATACCCATATTATTCTAGCTAAGATGAACATGCATACGGAGAGTACTTTTTATACTGTTTCAATTCAGAAAATTATTAACTGACAATTTCCTTTCCATTTTCAGAGATATAAATCAAGTCTGAGAGAAAGAATTGCAGCTAATAAAAACTTGGTGGTTACTACTAATGAATAGATAACACTTCAGAAACTATGAAATATTACTTTCTTCTTAGGATGATTTATCATACTATTCAGTTTTCATTGCTGCTTAGTACATTGATCCTAAGCATCTTKCTTAATAGTATTAATACATAAGGCTTAATAAACAGCTATCAATTTATCAAAATAGCTCTTTAACTGGAGTGGTTCTTAAAATGAGGTGTAATATCCATTACTTTAATACACTGTAAAATATTTTCCTGAGTGTGCTTCAATACACCTTCTTGCACCMTGGTATCATGACATGAGAATGAAATTAGCTGCAAGAATATTTGTAATTTGATTGAACTACAAAATTTCACGATTTTGTACAGCGTACAAAATCAGCTAGAAGTTTTCACTCTATGCATTTGTTTTCATTTCTGTTTTTTAACTTCTTCACTATTAAGAAGATTTTCAGTGTAATACTGTATCAAATCAAATGATTTGATGCAAAATGATTTTTCTTGACTTTACAGTATAATGTATACAGCACGGTATGCAGCATTCTATTAKTTCTCATATATTCAGAGGTGACAGGACAGGTTTCTGTGCACATAAATGTCATAAGCTCAAGCAAGACAAATACTTCAACATAAATATTTTGTTGTCATTAGAAAAGAGGAGTCAAGCAGACAAGACCACTTCTSTCTGTGTTCATCTATGTACATCTTTTCCATTTAAAATCACAAACACACATTAAAAGTCAACAGATATCTACTTAGCTAAATTTTCAAATTCTTTAGCTTGTTTTTTATTACATACATTGCRTATGTGATCATAATTATAACACTCAAATAGGGAAACACAGTAAATYACTTTGCTACATCAGGTTCTTTCAAGCTATCATAACTTGGTTGCTCCCTTTTAATAGGCCCAAATAAAATTAAAAATATTTGCAACATAGATATAAAATACCAATTGATTCATCTTGTGATTCACGCTATGAACATTTTGACAGCTAGTTTGGAGACTGTAGCAATAAACTCGCTATAGAACTAATTTAGAATAGGAAGCAACATCCTGCAAATGTACAATGCACATCATTTACATTTACTCTGCAACCACTGTCTCACTTTCATTTCTTTCCTGACACTTCAGAGCATCAGCACAGAGTAAAACTATGAGATGCTGCAGCAGATTCATTACTGTGTGGCATTTGGACCAGAAATAACTCACTTTTTCTATTAAGAATTTCACATGTTCAGAAAATCCACAAGGTTATATAAAGGCAAACTATGAGCACTAATACATCATATATGTTTTGTGTAATAAGCCACTGGAGGACAGAGCAAGGAAATCACTGTATAGAATATAAAGCTTTATCTTCAGCATCACTGAGGATATATTAAAGATGAGTGACATGTCCAGTTATTTTGTTATAAATATCTTGTAACAAGACTAAAATAAATCTTCATATATATCTCTTCAGAATTCTTTATAAGTCATTTCTAAGCCTTCCTCACATCTCCTTATAAACCATAAAGATCAATGATATCTTGAAAACATATCTCTGGAGATGGCTGGGTAAGAAGATAACATCTATGTGGCCTCACAACAGCTAATTGCTTGTATAAGAATTTATGCTGAAAAATCAGCTTTCCACTACCTATTTTGTCCCAAACTATCAGTAGTACTGCCATAAATACTGAATTCATTGGATGAACACTAAGAAGATCTGATGACAAAGTCTGAAGCCGYACCTAAGCAGGTTTGGCTTGGGCAGAAAAAAATAACAGATGTTCCAAGGAGAGAATAAAATAAAAGGGACCAAAGGATACAAAATTTAATTTAGAGATGATAATAC
>PTEX01000268.1:332126-353334 GCA_003342815.1 Eudromia elegans | reverse complement strand
TACACAGAAGACATATATTAGCAAAATACAACTGACTACCACAAACTACCATTGTTTGGAGGGGAAACACTCTCTTAACCTGGTCTTATGTGCTAATTATCCAGCAAAAATATAGTCAAAATAAGCAAAAAAAAAAAAAAAAAAAAAAAAACAGAAAACTTACTACTTTAGCCTTTGACATATATTTATATATTGTTATGATTTACTTTAATTGACTATTTTTGGCTCCCTAATGCTGGCAATCGAGCTGGAAGAGTAGTGTAGCATTTAAACAGACATTAAATAAATTACAGAAATTTTTCTGTCTTATAGCACACAACACTGATCCGGAGATATCCTCAGAGTGTTGTTCTAAGAAATGGATCATATATTCTTTTATTATGAATTTTTATTAAATTATATGTGCTTCCTTCTTTGAATACATATATTTTAATTTCTTTCAATGTTCCTTAGGTTACTGTCTACATTTTTCTCAGGTGTTCAGATTCTATAGCTTTTAGTTATTGCAGCAGATTAAAGGCTTACGACCTATGACTCTTAATGCATTATTCTGTGTAGGACTTCACTTTCTCATCGCTACAGTTCCTACTTAACACTATATTGTAACAGAATTTCAACCATATTCTATAATAAATGGCTGATAATAGAATTCTTTAGGTCAGGTAGTACTAGAATGTAAGCTGTCATCATATGGGGATAGATACTGATTTTCACATTGAATTACTTTTGAGACTTTTTCACTCACTTATATCTTTACCTTTCACCAATTAACTAGAAAATTTCCTCAGCATTATTAAAGTCAGATTTCAAACATCTTTTGTACACAGCAAATGCAATAAGAAATAGAGAAATAGAATCATTGGAAGGAAATTAAAGATCATGTAGTAAGAGATATAGTCTATTTTACTCTCTTGTTTTCAACTGAGTGGTAGTTTTGAGTAACTTTTTCATGCTTCTCATATTGCAACCATATTTCCTTAAGATGCAATACTCTTCTGATGATAGCATATCTATGCTTTAATTACATCACCTAAATATGATTATCTGTCACCAGAAATATTACTTTTTGTTTGGCACAGATTTTGAGCAGCCAGTATGTCCTACTTCCCTTGCTGTAGAAGTCCAATGGATCATGTACCTGAACGTTTTATAAATTAAATTTGAAGGGATTTTCTTTTAGGCCTGTGAAAAGTTTATTTTCAATCTTTCATTATAATATTCAGCCTATTTTTCCTGCCTCAGATCACTTTCAATTCAAAAATTATCAAGACAAGACAGGGAAGGAAGTCTCGGGAACAACAATTTATGTAGGTACCACAGTTTAGAAATTATCTCTATATGGACCTGATCAATGTGTATAAGTACCTCAAGGGAGAGAGCGAGGAGGATSGGGCCAGTCTCTTCTCAGTGGTGGCCAGCAATAGGACTGGAGGAAACGGCCACAAATTGAGGCATCAAAAGTTACACAGGAACTTAAGAAAGAACTTCTTGACAGTGAGAGTGACAGAGCCCTGGCACAGGCTGCCCAGAGAGGTGGTGGAGTCTCCTTCTCTCGAGATCTTCCAAACCCTCTTGGATGCCACCCTGTGCCAAATGCTTTAAGTGATCCCTTATTTGCAGGGGGTTGGACTAGAGGATTTCTAGAGGTCTCTTCCAAGCTTAAGCGTTCTATGATTCTATGATTCTATAAGACTAAAAGGTRGAAACAATGGATTACTAACTCAAGGCTACAAGATATGTTTGAGGAGTCAAATTTAATGTCCYTATTAGGATATATAAGATACTTAAATACTTGCTTAAAACCTGTTTTGTGTGCAAATGCATCATAAAATTCTGTTAGCCTACTCAAAGTATTTAATGCTCTCTGAAACCACAGTACAGCTTATAAAAATACAGGGCTCATTCAAAACGTGTAGGGTACAGAGTTATCAAGTCATAACCCATAGCCCTCTGCACATGTCTACAAAAGCAATTCTGTCCTCCTTTTCACTACCATTTACTGTCGAGAATAATGAAACTCGTTTTCAAAAGAGTTGGCTCTTTTTCCAAATCTCTACTCTCAAATCTTGCAATATGGAAAATAAGGTTTGGAGGCTAGATAATTTTTCCTTTCCAATTCTGTAAGTCCCCTGGCACTTGATATTGAAACTTATACTGAAACTTTTTCTTAAAGCACCTATCTTTTCACTGATCTGAGCTTAAGTTGAGGAGAGGAAGTGATAAAACAGACACTGTTTCTTTTACAATTGACAATGCTTGCATATGACTCATCTCACAAAATAGTACAAAAAATAGCAGTTGAGCTGTATTTTTGGCTCTACCAACCAGGTAGGTCTGTTGACCTGAGTCTACCAGCACAGATGACATACTTTTATAGTACTGCTATTGTTTCAAAGAATTCTTACCATAAACCTGGAACTTTAGTTCAATTCCTAGTTAAAAACATCACTGAAGTAGAAGATTATGGAAAAATTCCAGAGCACTAGAAAGCTCACTTGAGTTAGTTTTAATATGTCTTGGAACACTCTGCTTCCTCATTCAATAGAAGTTAATTTAGTAGAAGCAATTAAACTTTGGTCCCAAATGGAAAAAAAAAATCTGCATGCATCAATATTTATATTTAAAAAGGATATTATTTACTTTAATATGTAATTGCAACTCAGCACCCCAAATTATTATTTTTTCCTCCTGTGATTCAGCAACCAAAGATATTTTGAAATTCAAGGAAACAATAAACAAGCAAACAACCTGCAGCCCCCTCTTCCCAGTCAGAATAAAGGCTAAAGTATGATACACAAAATATGATGCTTAGAGGTGGAAGTGATGGTTGCTGCTGCTTAGCTTCTGAAATATTTATATTTTCAGTCCTACGCATCAATAAACCCATAAAACGTCAGCAATACCTGAAGTCATAATGGAAATCGTTTTGAAAGGATTATTTTTAGTGGAAATTTGCAAAGACAAATCACCAAAGATACGGTAAGTGAGGCCAAACACAAATTAAGTTTACTTAATATCAGATCAACAGTGCACGTAGAGGAACTAAATATAGTAGAAAGATTACACCTTCTTTTTTAATGGATGTTTTCCCCTTAGCAGATGACGAATCCAAACAAAAATGACAATGTTTTACCTAGCTGCATGGTCTACTTCAACCTGTTTAATTCTTTAAGAGCACACAGTCACACTTCCAGAAATCTTTGTCTTTTTGAATTCTTAATTACCTTTGTCCTTGTCAAGGATTATTGCTTTCTGTTTCCTACCTAATGCCATTGGACAATAAGAATTACTGAGAGATGAGATGAGAAAGAGTTTCCCAAGATGAGATATCACTTTCTTTGGCATATGTCTTTTTCCTTCATATATCTCTAATAGGTCTCTAATATCTTGAGGGAAGAAGAATATTCAAAATTTGTTATGACATTCTAGGTAATTCATAATATCCATATTCATAATTTTCATATATTCATAATATCCATAATAAAGCATATAAAGTTTTTCATGCCTCTTTCAGGTTGATSATACTCTTTCACACAAAATGTATGCCTTTTAGCATTAAAATAGTATTGTTCTTAAACTGATTTCATATTTTTGATAACTTCAAGTAAGTCAATAAGATTGCCATAAAATATAATTTTTACAACACTGCTTATTGTTTTTAAAGTATTTTGCTCAAAGTTATGTTATTGTTTTTAAAAATTGCATTTGTAAAAATTGCAACTTCCAGAAAATGAATTACAGTTTAAATTCTGCTTGTGTTATTTAAAAAATACTTTGTTTCTCTAATTTGATAATACTAGTAAAAATGGAAAATTAAAATTACTTTTATGCAATAGTATTTCTCATTTTTTTGTATCTCTACTGATTAACTATATGTATAATATAATTGATAGAAATCTGAGTAGAAACAATAACAAAAAAAGGGGAAGTAGTAAACTGGCTAGGAAAAATTAGAATTTATTAAATATTTACAAATAGATTTTATATCACTAATTGATCCACAGAAGGGGAAATGTATTAAGTTGATATGAGGGCTGGAGTTAAGTCATATATGGTTTGTTAACAAGAAAGTTAAGAAGCAAGTTTGTTAATCTGTCTGGAGACCTGAAGTTAGATTCCCTATAAGAAGATATTATTTGTGGCCAAAATTTTAAAACATGGGTTTTTAGTGAAAATAATTTTTTGACCAATGACAACTTTTTTAAGAGACAAAATGTTTCCCATGTATAAAAGAGGAGGCAAAGAGGGGGAGGCAAAAAGTCAAACAAAGGCAATCAATATAAAATATGCAAGAAATAAAATTATTTTTTAAAAGTATCTTCTTCTAATTTTTTACAATTAATTTATTATTCATTTTTCAATATTACTTTTTCATATTCAGTATTTCAATATTACAGATTCTGTCTTGCGTTAGCAATACACTGCACTTTTCTATAAAAAAATACCAAGGGCAAATACAGATATATGACCATTTCTCTCAACTGATAATAGTTTACGAAGAATTATTTTGATCATAATTCTTAACTGCATTAACTTTCCTATTTCCCACTGTGGTAAGAATTAACAAAAGAAATTAAGCAAAGAAAAACCTGGTTTTTTTGTTTGTTCTACCCTGAGTTTCATATATGACTTGACCTGCTTTCTCCAGGATACAAGTTTAAAAGGTGAGATTCCACATATTTCTCTATTCTTCCAAAAGTTTCTTTTATCAAACTCCATCACTTAAAAAAAGCCAATTGTCAAAACAATGGGTGACATTGGCAATGATTTTGGCATAAAGCAAATATACTGACCTTCAGGACCAATTTTGCATATGAAATCTCCTGCAATTGAATTATTATTGGCAGAGCTATTTTGTTTCATTTACTTATTAATAATATTATTATTGCTGATGAAAGAATGTTTTTACCAAAGATTATGCGATGCCAAAAGCTACTGTTAACCACAGAAACATGCAGAACCACGGAATGGTTGAGGTCGTCCTTCCAACTCCTCTAGAGACCATCTGGTTCAACCTCCCTGTTCCAGCAGGGTCACCAGAGCACGTGGTACAGCGTGGTATCCAGGCGGGTTTTGAGGAACTCCAGAGAAGGAAACTGTACCATCTCGCTGGGTAACTCACCCCACACAACCCACAATTTATTTTTAGCCACATAGAGATAGGCAGAAACTGCATTCTATTGAATGCAGCCAGTTGCATGAAGACCTCAGGAGTTGACCCAAAGTAGCTGAATTCCCATTTTTCTGATTCTTGCTTCCTATCTCTTATCAATGTTTATGACCAAGAGAATATTTACAGCTCTTTTAAAAAACAGTCAATTTCACTAGCAGCTYATTTTAATAGTAAACAAAACTGAGTTCCGTTCCAGCTTAATTAAATTTAGTTTTGATTAAATTTGATATATTTTATATATTTTTCTCAAAAGCTTTTATACCAGCAGTGTTTACATGGAAATTAGAGAGGAAGCAAGGAGAAGGCAACTGGGAATTAGGGTGATATTTTTTCTTAAGAATATATCTGAAATGCAGGTCTGATTATGGCTTGGACTGGTAATTAGACCTGGAAATTACTTAAACTGACCACCCAGGAAATTTCCTAGTTCATGTTATGAATTTACTTTTTTTCAGTAACAGAGAATGTAAATTACAGTCCATATTTTCTTCACCTGCAGCACAAGGTTTATTACAAAGTTTTCTTTATAAGGGCTACCTATGAGATTAACTCAATGCTAGCTTTTATGCACAGTTCCAAAGAGAAGAAATAAGACATAAGAGAMACATTGCTATCTTCATCATTCCAGAGTCTTTGCAACAGTGTGATTAGAACTTCACGTAGAGCAAAAGGTATTTTCATGATCCCTGGAAACTTCTCCAAAAAAAATAGTTTGGTAGTTTTTTGAGAGGGGTACAAGACCTATGCTCTTCAAAAACCTTTTGATTATTATAACCAGCTGTCAGTTATTATTATTATTGTTTACCCTGTGTCAAGAAAATAAGCTGCAATATGAATTTCAATACAAATAAATATAAAAATAACAACAATAAAAAATAACATGCAGCGCAATTCATTTTGATTACTCCAAATAACATGTTAATGATAATATCTATTTACTTAACTGGGACATATGGTATTTTCTGAGCTGAAGATTTTTCAAATAGAAATGAGCATTTTTAGCATGTACTTTCTAGCAGTATTTAAAGCTTCAGCACAACTTGATTGTCAAAAAATTTAGCCAAAACACTGCCTTTTCATGATTTTTAAATTAATCACAAAATAAGGTGATTTTCAGAACTCAACAGCAAGTAGAAATCCAGAATATAGTCAGTTAATGTAAACAACAAGGGAGATCTAATTCTTTAATTTGGTTGTGAAAAGCTCTTCCACTTTAATGGGACAAAATGAGCATTTTCTGTGTTAGTACAGTCATTCCTCTTCTGATGAATTCAAAACCCTTGAATCTCAGAAGGAAAAATAACAGAACACAAAGCACAAATTCTCACTAACAATTTCATCTGACAGCTTTGGTATGAGGGGCCAAGCTTGCCTGGGCAATATTTCATTATGTCTAAGCTCTCCATCTTCATTTTCTCTAGGGGGAAATCTGTTCTTTGAGAATCTCTCCCTTGATTTTCAGGCCCGCTTTATTAGTTTTGTCTCCTAAAATAACAGTGATCACTTCACAAAATACCCACATTATAGCTAACCTTAACTCTTCCTTTATCTTTTCCACCAAAAGTTAGGGGACTTCTACAACGGCTGAAAGTTGCTTATGGTCACCTTGCTCACTCAATTCAAGCAATATTCTCACTAGTTAGGATTTTTCTCTGTGTGATTTTGTTCAGCATTTCATTTATTTTTCTAGTTTACACAACAAAACAAATGTCAGAAGAAAAGTCAGTAATTCCTGATTCTAACCAAATAGACCACTTAAATGAAAGAATGCATCTTAGGTTTAGAGCTATTCATTCCACAGGGCTTTTCAGTCTTCTAGACTGCTTTTCTGCCCAACCTACATGCTCGTTTGTTAATATAAACCATCTATCTGAAGTCTTCTCAAACATAACCTTGTATTTTGGCAGTGAAGTCCATAAAATAAAATAAAATAAAATAAAATAAAATAAAATAAAATAAAATAAAATAAAATAAAATAAAATAAAATAAAATAAAATAAAATAGGGAAAGAAATTATAGATATGTGATACTCAGTTTCAATTTTCCCCAACTCTAATGAAACTTTTCCTGAAGAAGACAATTTAAATTCAGACTTTATTTGATTTTTTTCATACAATATGAACTGTTAGCTATCAAAAAATACTAATTAAGTTCAACTGTATGGATTAAGAAGTCTAAAAAATGCACTTTTGACTTCATCATTAAAATTTGAGCACAGGATCATGAATCAAAGTACTTCACTATCAATTATCTTTAGCCTCTCCAGCAGAAAACAAGTGATTTAAGACCTAACAGACATTGCTTATAAATGTAAAAAGATAAAAAGCATACACAACTTTATATTTCTTTGTCAGACACTGTTTATTACTGTTTATTAGATTGCTCAGTTCCACAGGGGTCATTATAAAATGTGCAGGCAACTGACAATAAAATAGGGGKTTTTTTTCACTTTTTTCTTTTAATCAAAGACAGAGAAACAGATTTCTCAAAAGTGAGAAAAAAAAGTTTCTTAACCTTAGAAGATATCACATCCAGATTAGAGGCTGTCAGACATGCTGTCTGAAAAAGGTAAGAATCCTGCATACATAGTCTAGATATCTCATTTGATAAACATCTACTCTTGACATTTTCTTCTTTCCTCAGTGTTTAGACATTGAAACACTTATAATCCAAGTATCATGATGAGAAAGCAAAGCTGTTAGAGCTCTTTCGCCCACCACTGTGCTTAATAAGCTGAACAGATACCAAACAGTAAAATGAAACTCATGTTTGAGACTGAACACACGGATCCCTATACATATCTTAACAAAAACACCCTCAAAATTGGAAGTTGCTCTTCAGAATCTTTCTTAGTATAGAAGAACTTGCATGTGGGCTAAACAGACAACAAGCAGCAGTATAAACCTGGCTGAAAGAACATGAAACTCCAAGTCAGTCATCAAATTACTAAAAAACAGATGCATATACATGTTTGAATTGTCATGAGAGCTCCATAAATATATGTTTACAAAATAAACTCTATTGTGAGACATTTTGTTCTATAGACTGTAGTGTGATTTGTTCAGGATGAGACAAAGCCTGCATGAAACCAAAACAAACAAATAAATATAAATTAGAGTTGCATGTGAAGAAAGGTTAACCAAGGCTACCTTCTTCTTAAAACAATTCACATAAAATATTAAATCAAGCAAAAGCAAAAGTCTGCATTTTGATGCAGCCTTCTCTGAATTCAACAGAACGTTTAATCTTTGGCCCATCAAGAAGGAACAGAGCTTCCTCTGTTTTCACAGGTCAAGAAATTTTTTATACTTATATACATTTAGAGAGAGAGAAAGAGAAAGAGAAAAAAGAAAGAGAAAGGCAGAAAGAGAGATAAATTCTATTATTTCAAACTGAGATCACATAAAATTGAATGTACAATAAATTTTTGTATTTACTCTGCATATTGTACAAAATTTTGTATTTAGAAAGTTATAGACATCTCCAAACTGGTCTCCATGACTCCAATTTTAAGTGCTTGCTTTTGACCACAGAGTCAACTATTTCTTTCTTAGCACTCAGAAATTTCTGCTGAACAGATAAAATCCTCTAGATGGTAGACTCTCCAGCAAAGCAAGTCCCCAGTAAGCAGTATGTTGGGYACAATAAAATTGTTTTTTTGTATCACAACCTTCCATGCTCCCTTGCCAGATATACCTGATCCAAACAACTAATGTGGGGACTTCTGGACACGTAAATTTGGTATAGGCAGTTTGAGAGTCTGGATTATTATTCTCCCCCTCCCTCTTCCCTGRAATAAAAGATATTTTAGCTTCATCACAACACATTCAGGTACTAAGCATCTGACGGGCTCTTCCACATCAAGAAACAGAAAAGACTGAGGACCAATTTCCCCTTTTTTGGGAGTTTTTGGTAAGAAAAATGCATGCATGCATATATTTCAGACCTGAAAAATTAATTTTGCATTTCTCTGTCCATGATTTTTCAGYATTTAAATGCTTCTGGAATGCTTATTACGTCCCTGCAAATGACTATGAAGAGCATGGTAGGTGTTCCCTTGCTCTCACACTTCAAGAGTTCAGCTAAATAAAAATAAAAACAGATAAGCTTATATAATGTTGGTAGATGGCTATTAAAAGAAAAAAAAAGGTAGAGAAGCAGTAACAGTACTGAAAATAGGTCAGGCTATTCAGAGGACTGAAACAATAAAGAATCAGCAAATTTTGCCTTTTTGCTGCCTATGCTCAAAATAAAGTATATTTGTTTCCCACCTTACAAATACAGTCTAGAAAATAATTCAAAAATCTAGAAAAAAAATATTTACTTAAAAAAAAMCAGAAAAAAAGCCTGCAAAATTGGCAGTCAGATTCCATTAAACTGTGAAATATGACATCTATAAAGTTTTAAATTATTTGTCTTTTAAACTGTATTTCTCTTCCAAATAACATGGAACCTAACTTGCCAAAATTAAAGGTTTGTCAGATGTTAGTTTATTTGCTGTAATACAAGAAAAGGTCAGAAAACAAACTGAAAAAAGAGTTTAGACAGCTTTAACCTCAAGGCTTTACATTATTCCAAGAGACAGGGTTATCAGTCATATTACTTTCCCATAAAATATAAAGAACTAATAAACAGGAAAAAAAAATCATAAAAGCTAACATTCAAGGATATGACAAGAGGCTWCTATTCTGGTTTTGTAACGGAACAGATGATTTCACCTTAGTTGGAAAGTCATATAGTGTATTCAGCTTCTAAAACAGTCAGCTGTGACTTAAGTCACAGTTAATTTCTGTATTATATAAGTATGCAGAGATGAGATGGGGGGGGGGGAAACTCCAAATTTGTATATCTATGAAAAGCCCATACAGATGAAARTCCTGAGAGTCTACTTCAAGTAATTTCCCACTTATAATTATCCACATGAGATTTGTTGAATTAAATTAATCATTGCTTTATTCATATTCATGATACTCCCATAAAGTRAAATGTGTATTAAAAAAGAAAAAAAATCACGTTTTCCACAATAACAATAAAAGAATATCAGCTATGATAAAATTTCCATGTCTTTTTCTTGAAAGAATGGGTAAATACTATTGCTACTTAGTAGCAAAGTAGTAGTATTATTTTATTTTCCACGATAATATTGTAAGAACATTAATATTAGTATAAATCTGAAAAGCAAGACATAGAAGATTTTGTTTACTGCAGAACAAGCTTGGAAAATAAAGAGCATTCACTGGTATAAAAATTTGTGTTAACAAGTTCTTAACCAGTTTTATGCTCAGTCAAACTAGCGGCTATTAAACAACCTCAAGAAATAAGACAAACTCTACCACAGAAATAGCTGCACATAGTACATTATTCCAAATAGTGGAGCCTGAAAGCTGAAGCAAGACTGCCATAACATTCCTCCACATTGGCAAAAGCARGCAGAGGATTAGGGAAAAAGCAAAAGGGGGCACCAAAATTCTTGATGCGTCCCTTGCACACACACAGACACACTCCTCTTTTCATTCATCAGAAAGTCACTTGCAGAAAGCTCTATTTCACTGAAGCTTTGATCATTTTGACAAGTAAAACGTGCTTTGATTCTAAAATTGACTATGAAATAATTTCACTTTTGACATAAAAAACTTGAAAGTGCTGGTAAGGCATCTTAATGCCTTACAATAACTTATTTTCAGAAAAAAAAAATGTTCTTCCTGAACTCCAAACTCCATAAAATATGAAGTTCACAGACATAACAAGTAACAATAAGTCCCCTAGTCTCAGTGGGGGGATGACTTTTCTGTCTATTCAAGCAACCCATGTTAATACTTATCCATTTAAAATCTAACAAAATTTAATGCAAATGGACATGGTGCCACAGATATTTTGACACTCCATATGAAAGAAAACAAACAAATAAAGAAAAACCCCATTTACTTTCTCAATATCATGAAAAAAAAACATAATAATAATAATGACATGAAAAATAATAACAATATGAAACAAAATCTATAAAAATGTTTTATATTTGTGGGACAGGAATGATCATACTATTCTTTTATAAATTATTGCCAAGGTGGAAACTGAAGGTTAATATCACCGGAAGTATGTTCCTTACTTAAATTCCCATTATGGAATTAGAGCATTTTCTTTCAATATTCACTAAGCAGTAAGTTCAGTTTTTTCCTACCTCCTTTATTTAAAATGAAGTATGTTAAACATTTTGAAAAGGCTGTAGGAAAATGTTCTGGAATATTTTAATTCAATTCTGCTCACCATCATACTATCTATCCTATGCTATTCAATTTATTTGTCTTTAGATCACTGTGCAGTAGTAAGGAAATAAAATGAGAAGCAGGGCAAGGAGGGAATATGTGATTTGTTCATGATTCTACAAAGGCAAATAAAATCAAATCAAGATTTTCTTGCACTCTCTTCCAATTTCTTAATCATTTAATTTTGTTTAACAATTTAGATTCACAGTTACATGTTACGCGATACTATTGCATGAAAATAGCTACTCATGTATTTGTCATATTACAACAAAGAAAGCTTTAGGGAGAGGAAAAAGACATTTAGTGAAAAGACTTCTAGGYAATTTATGTTTCCTGGTAATACTTTGAATTAGCGGCCATGAAACTAGCATGAGCAAATGTTTCAGGAAATACCGACATATCTATTTGCATACCTTCAGCTTTCAGTAATTCCCCATTTCCTATAAAGGCCATCTGTGCCCAGCTCTCTCATACACAGCTGAATATATGATGCTTTTGAACTGGTTACAAAGATCTCCTTGCATACCACCTGACATGAGCTTTCAACTACTTAAATAATTTCTTTATGAATGCCGTATAAAAATCAATTATTTAATGGAGAAAAAACTGCTGAGAGGAAACCAAACCTTTTGAGACAGAGTATGGCTAACAGAGAGAACTGCTGCAGTGTAAGTCCTAAAGGCAACACTAGCCGAGCCCCCTGTAAACCCTCCCGCAGTCTGAGGAAGCACATTCTGCAGCCTTGGGCTGCCATGCAGTCGATAAATTCAGTGTATATCCTGCCCTGCAGCTGCCACCCTCAGTTCAGGCCTTTTCCCTGAGGGAAGTTGGCAATATCTGTAGTTATGGCTCCCACACAGGAGTCTCATAGAGAAGCCTCACAGCAAAGTTGTGAGGGGATCAACCACCAAAGGGTCTCTGGGGAATCATAAGGTTATCATGAGCAGGGGCATCCAGGTAAGCGGTATATGTAARATAATGTTTTGAATTTTATTTTTGCTTACCGGTTCTCTTTTAAATATCGAATTAGTAACCACACATGAAATATAAGGGCCTCATCTGATATTCAGGAAAAAAAAAAAATAAAACAGAGATATCCAAGAAAGCTTATGTTTAAATTGTCTTGTTATGACTAGACACTAGTGTATTGATTTCTCACTGGCCAGAAGCTGCAAAACTGTTTTGCATTGTGTGYTACAGCCTGAGGGTATATCATAACTTAGTGCAGTAATTATACTAATATGATCACACCAATTAAAACCAATGCATGAGAACATCTCCAGGCTAAATATAATTTCAGGCTCACTATCCATAAATAGTAGTTCAGCTTCTTGCTTTGATGGGCTCCCCTTCTTGTTTCTTTTGCTCCTTCTGTAAAAAGAAGGAAAAAAGAAAAGGGAAACAAAAAAGGCTGTCTTCCAGTATTTAGCAAGGCTTACTGTTGTTTGCATATGGTTTTTTTTGTTGTTTCAAGATACTGTTGGCAGAGCAGCATATCTCAACACTGTTTTTATCACAGTGTGAAAAACACCAGATGTACAAAATTAAAGTTCAAGTTAATCAAAATATTGCTTGACAAAGCAAATAATTGAATTGCACTTTCAATGCACTGTGGTAGACAATAATTAACATGCAGCATCTTTGAATTTGAATACAACTTCCAATTTCCGTCTTAACATCATAGAATGCTGTCTACACATTTTTTAATGGTACCCCTGATAATAATATATTCTGTTTTTAATCATATTCCACATTGCAGGAAATGAAGCTTGCAATTTTCCCAGGTGCTTACCAAATTACTACTGCAAGCTAATTCTCATCCCCCAAGTTAAGAGTTTCAACACTGTGCACATTAACTGCCTGCTTATGTTCTTCCTGTACAACAGAAGGTAAGTTAATATGTGCTTCAATTAYATCCAGTTTGTGCATTTATAGCACCCTGTGGGCAGCACTAAGAAGGCTGTAAATGTACTTATCCTGCTTCTTTAATGCTCTAGTATATTACAGGAGAGAGAGAGAGAGTGAAAGAAGAAGAAAACTGTATCATTTTATCAAGAGAATCAATAGGGAGCTCAACTTCACCATATTGATTGAAGAAGGCTGCTAAGGTACTGCTTTCTCTTTACACACTATAAAAAACTTGTCCAAGCTTGGCTTATATATCTGTATCTATATCTATATCTTTCCCTCTTCTACACATATGCGCACGYGCACACACGTATTAAGCCAGTATTTGTCAGCTTTAATAAAATGCACATCAAGCATATTTTTAGGTATTGTAGACAGTTTATCTTAAATTAAAGTGGAAGATATATTGCACAAATACCTCTTCTAACTGTGTCTATTGACCTAACTGAACAGTGCCTTAAAGAAGGTGTTCTATTTTTTCCTAGCTTCCGTATTTTATTGCAGGTGAGTCTTCATGAAATAAGGGCATATTTGCAGCTTAAAATTTTGAATATTTTTTTCTTTCTGCTCTCAATACAATGCTCCCCTGCAAGTTTAGTACTTGCACATATATTCTTTTTTTTTTCTTCACAGTTTTAATGTTTTTGATGGTAACCATCTTCGTTATTGTTTTATTTCTAAATATCCCAGGARCACAGTAAAACACAAAACAAACAAACAAACAAAAAGCACCAACATTGCAAAAGAAAGAAATCAGTCTGAAAGGAAGTGCCACAGCACTTTGGAAAGGAATTATTTTGTCTTGTACCCATAGCATAAGAACAGTCTTCACRAAATTCAGAAATAGACACAAAGATCAGTTAAGTGACTGAAGATGTCTGCCATCAACTCCTAACAAAGAGAAAGTTTATATATTTTGGAGGAAAAATCATTAAGCCCATTTGATATGCATTTTACAGATTAGAATTAATTTACTAATATCAGTCCCAATTTTTATAATATTGATTTTTCACTTTTCTGTAAATACCAACATCCTGAAGTGCTATTGAAGTAAGTGTCTTGGTCTCTCTGATAGTATTTTCAAGTCAGCCAGAGGTAATCCAAGCAGCGTCTCATCTAGCCAGCAAGATCAAACGTTGAGAATGAAAATCTCAGCCCTTTCCTAGTCCGTACACTTTTTCATTAGTTTCTGCGATGGCATATTAATTGTTTCTCAGTTTATCTTAAAAAGAAGTATCATAAATTATTGAATAAAAAATGCATAGAATAGCAGAGAAAATAATTATTATTCCCCTCCCTTTATATATCATGCTGTTAATTCTAGCTGTTCTCCAAAGATGATTTCAACAACAGTTAATGGTTCTGAAATTCTCAAAATGAAGAATGCTAGTTCATGTCCTGCTGGACTTATTTTCCCATGTCTTTATTGAAGAATATTACAAAAGGTTTTGCACAAATTTCAATTAAAAAAGCAGAAATTTTAAAAATCAATTAAGGTGTAAATTTCTATTAATTGTTATACTTCATCAAGCATTTCAAGGTAATTTAGGTATAAAAAAGAATTATAGTAAGCACATAATTTACTATTTACTCCCCCATATTTACTCTATTATTATTATGATTGTACATTTTTAATTCATGCATTCAGTAAAGGGGAATTATCCAAGACGATTCACTGCTATGACAGCAGGTGTTCAAAATAAAAGGAGAGTAGAGGGGTAATAAGACAAGCATTCTCATTCTAACTTCAGTCATCTCCTTTCACTAAGTAGATTAGAAAGCTGACCTTCCCATTGAGTTTTTGGTATTATCCTTATACAGAATGGAGAATGGCAATGGAGAAAAGTAAGCTTGAGTCATTTCTATGAGGATGAAAGACAAGCCCTCATTTAGACTCACCCATGAACAGTAGTTGTTTTTCTCTATTAATTCTTCAGAGAGAAACTAGCTGCAAAACAAGTCTTTGAAAATCACCATGCTGGCTCAAATATAAGACAGCCTTCCTTTAAAAAAGAAGAGAGGATTAAAAAGTACACATATATTAGGAGAGATTATTTTGACTTATCCTTCCTGCTGCAAGATTTATAAGTATCATCCAGACCCCAGCTGACAAGTTGAAGCTGGCATTTCCCGTTCACCACATTCATCCACATTTTTCTCCACACTCAGTTTTGGCTTTCTCAACACAAACTGTCCCAAGAGGCACTGAGATGTGTGGACCAAATGCACCAGGCATGAGTAAATCYGATTTGTTCAGGGGACTCTGTAGTGCAACCTTTGTGGTCTAATTGATTAGTAAAATGCACTCAATTTTGTTGGAAACTTCTAATCAATTTTGGTGGAAAATAGGGCTTAGTTACTGAACACTTGAACTGAAAAGGAGAAGGAAATGGAAATTATATATAAAAATTGTTTGGCTTCATCCAGTAGGACACCTAATTTCAATGTGCAATGGCAAGATCACTACTCTGCTGTGCTTATTCTGCAGTTGCTCTTTGAGCAGATCAGCTGTTGACAGTAACAGCGGCATAGCACCTAGTAGTGATAAATAATATGATTATATTATAGATGTTGCTTAGTAGATCTAGAAGATCTTGGAAATAAACAGTATTTGTCTCACGGYTGTCCAGAAAATGTCAGACTAAAAGATATGACCTATGTATCARAGAGATACTACTCTGTAATAACTCTTGCATATAAATACTCTTGCATATAAATTTTCTCTTAGTTTCTTCCATGTTCTCTTGTATGAAGACTGGAAGATTAGGCTAAAATTGCAAATTTTTTTTTGCTCCAATTTGGTGGCAAGAGGCATAAGAGCTGTTATTTGAGGTATCATAAAAATATACATGCTGGTGAGATACATGTGTGCAATATAATGTATGCCAGTGTATATCCATATATATGTATATTGAGATACAGATATATTTACACGTATATATACATGCCCAGAATGATATCTCAGCATGCCTATTCAAGGAAGAATGTATTTTCAACATAATAGCTTCATTAATTTCTGTCTCGAGAAACACATTGTTTACTGATTCTGCTACTTACTGTTTAAGGAAACACAGACATGGCAAACACACAAGCATTTGGGTTGTTATATCATGTTTGTGTTTATCATAGTAACAACYATTCATTTACGCAACCCTCACCACTGTTAAAATGTTTGTTAGATTGTTGGCATGATGGGGTCTTGAACCTGATAAAACTTTAATGCCATTCTCTCTAAAAATTTTCCTCATAAAAAAGTGTCCCAGAAAGCTAAGTGAGAATCAGAAGAATTTTTGTATACCTATATATGCACATATATATTTATTTATGTAGTTAAGAGAAAATTCAGAACAAGACTTATCATCTTGTGAGGTGGTGYCTTTCCTTTGGATTTGCTCAACCCAGAAGCTGTGTAATATATTCCTTGGTGGCACCCAACTCCACCCTGTCACTTCAGTTTCTCCAGAAAAACAAGGTTTGCCTCCTGTCTCATTGAAGATCCAAGTGTGTGATTCTTTCCTTACTGATCTTCACTGGACTGCAGGCCTCCTGTCCAGTCAGAGCTCCCAAGCTCCCTGTCCCACCACGTGCCCTGGAGAGTTTCCTTTTCTAAGCGTCCAGAAGCTCACGGAGAAGAAGCAAATCCCTTCTCAGGGCTCCACCTAACCTCACATGCAGTCCCATGGTTGAACCGAACCACCAACAGCCCTCTTTTCTCACAGGTCCAATGCCCCCAGACATAAAACACAGTATTGACGTACCATAGGCCTCAGGCAGCAATCTGTCAAAATTAGACAAGTACTTTCTTCATGAGAAGTTATTCCTAAATTAACAAGTGAAGTTTGACACCTACATTACAGATGTGCTAAACACAGTAGTAGCAGCAGTCGTAGCAGCACATTCTAAAGCTACTGAGAAAAAGTCTGTGATTTAATGGACTYGCTGGTGACAGGTGCATAGGTACTCATATAAACAAGCAACTTAGGGCATTTCTGACATTTAATGAAACATCACTTTAGTAAAACACTCTTTAAAGTTTTATCTTACTCTAAAGTTTTACCTTACTATCCTTGTTCCACCACTACTTTCACTAGCACACAGAGTGTCCTTTTTTCCTATTTTTCTCTCATTTGGTCTGGATTTTTAAAAGAGAGTTAATGAAAGTGGCAGCACAAAATTCAACATTTCAAACTTGTTTTAAGATATCCTGGCAGATCTCAGCTGGCCCCTGTCAGAAAGAGAGACACTGATCTAAGTCCATTACGCCTTAAGAGACAGGCGGCCACCAAAGTCGGCCAATTTCTCTCCAGCAGTGCTGTGTGTGGGAGTGCACAAAATCTGATCACTCCTGGATGCTCTCCAGAGTCTTTCACTAACTGGGTAGGTAACAAGTTCATCACAGCTAGGAGCAATCACTGTCTCCTGCTCCTCTGTAAATGACTAACCAAAATGCTTTCTAAATAGCTAGCTCTGGATTTCAGACCTTGTAAATTCTCCGTGATTGCTACCACTATCTTTAGAAGTGGGATCGACTTACACTTTTAAAAATGATTATGTTAGAAGGAAGTTGGAAATGTAGTATGAARACACAAGTTAAAAACTGACACACTCAGTTATAAACCAGTATCTGTTCCTAGGATTATTCCTTCCGTTTACTTTAAAACAACAGAATAGCCCTTGAAGAATTTTTGCATGGAAATATTGTTACTTTTTCATTCTTCCTTTTTTTTTTTTTTTTGGTCTTATTTATAACTTAAAGAGTAGAGGAAGATTTAGTCTTTGGTCTTAATTTAACAATACCCTAAATCACAATCTTTCCAGCTTGGACATGCACTCCCTTCAGCCTCAACTAAATAATATCTCTCATTATTTTTTGTGATTAAGTATTAGATGGGGAGAGAAGAGAGAAAAAAACTTTGCAGAATCCCTCTTGCATCCATATTTCTAGCTTTTATACTTCAGATATAGTTGCTCATCAACAATAGGTAAAGGTAGAATTTTTAGAATAAAATAAAATGAATAGTTGATTTTTTGCAGMTGTGTCAATCTGAATCTTCAAATATGTATCTTCTGATGTTTTCCAGTAATAGTTATGCCATATGATGATATGAAGATGATAGAASATTTTTGATGCCAACCTGGGTATATTTTTGATGAATAGCTGGAAGACTTATTTTACCAACCTGTCAGTTAAGCCTGTAAGAACTGCTAGAATAATATTTCCTTCTCTGCCTTTACCTTCATACAACAGATATGCATGATAAAGAAAAATGGTGCCATTTTAATGCTTTAACMATTTTAATGTTTTATAAAGTACTTTGGAAGAGACAGAAAAAGTGGAATAAGAGTTACTTTTAAGATGGTCTGTTACATCCTTTTTTTTTCTTTTTTTAGGTCATTAGCACTTTGTTGAGTTCGTCATTTTTCCTTCTAACATTAAATATAACATCATTTTTCACTGGAGTATATGGTAGAAAGCCAAATCATAAGCTAAGTCAAACTGAACATACAGGGAGAGAGARGGGGAGACATACTAACGGAGGTATTTCTTAGTAACTGAAACCTTCCGAAAGAGGCATCAAATTTGTCAGCAGAACTGCAGATATGACTCTATCAATAATCCATGGCACTTTTGTATTTCCCAGCTGAGGCTATTATACAGCTTTGGATGACAGCCTGCTTCAACTTCATCATGCAATCCACTGGGACAGAAACTCATAACTGGCTTTCAACATAGATCCTTCACATAAAGGGTAATAACTGCAGCCAGGCACTGTAGTAAGATTATCAGAGAGTGCAGCAATGAGCTGCAAAATGTGGGAAAGACAGCTTGTCAGAAACATGACAAAATAACCTCAATGGGATAACTCCTTTAAACATCAAGAGGGGGAGAGAGGTATCAGAAAGATGCCCCCACAGAACCCTCTAAACAATGTTCAGCTGACCTTTTTTTCATTAAAAATATCTTGATTTAGCTTCAAATGCTACAGTAAGTGTACATTTAATCAAAAAATAAAAAGAGCTACTTCAAGAGATAAAGAATCCACAAAAGATTTTGAATGTGCTGATGAACATTAGCAATACTCTTAAGAAATCCACAGATTTCCAATGGTAGATTTCAATAGAACTGTATGTAATGAAATATACTATCAAATGTACATAAAGAACATATGTTTGGACCTCAATAAATTATCAAGGGGCAAAGGTTGAAAAATGTCCATAAGACTTAGAGCCCACAGTCTTATTTGCAGAGGTTTACAGACAAAATAGGAGATAATAATCTCCAGCATTTGAGCTGTTTCAAAATTTGCACAAAATTTCATCCTGCATTTCCTTTAATGTAGTTTGGGTCTCCCAGCCAGATGGGGCCCCAGTCAAGGGCTGGAGTCTATGCAAGCTGCCTTACATAGTAAGAGTAATTTTATGGTAAAGTTTAGTGTATATGTATAAAGGATTGACAGTATCACTACAAAAGATGTTCAAATTAAAGTTACCACTAAAATTATATATGTGTGTTTCTATCTACAGAGACATTTTTTCCTCTGATGGTAAAATGAAGACAAATAATTATAATTTATACAAAATGCAAGTACATTATGAATTGTAGATTCTAATCCCTAACCCAAATGCTGAGAATTTTAAATATACCCACACCTATACTATATCCTTACAGACAAAAATAACTAGATTTATTAAAAAAAATATTTGTTCTCTATCGTACTTATTTGTTGTTTTTGAAATATTCATCAATTCCCTTCTTTTGCATGGTGGGGGAAAACCTTAAACTAATTAAAATTATTATTTTTCTGGTCTGATTGGCATAGGTAAGAAATCAAAGAGGATAATGAAGGTCTTTTATAGACCCATGTTATTGCTAGGATTTCAAATTCTAGCAAATAGTAATTCACAAGTATAGAATTCAACTTTAATGTTTTGCTTTCTGTAAATTTATTTAGTAAATTCACTTTTTCTAAATTTTACCAGTTTTACTTTTCAAAATCACAGCACTATTTCAAATATTTCATTCTCACAAAAGTATTTAGAAAGTGCACAGAAAATAGCTGTTCTTCTGCCATTCTCATTAAAAATAAAGAACATGCATATCACTAAAAATATCATTAGAGTCATAACGTCTGTTATTCTCATTGTTATTCTCACTAAAATATTTTTAATACTTCCCTTTCAATATTTCCTATCAATGCATTTCTATGCACTCAATGTCATACTAGTAACTGCTAAGGAAGAAGTTTTATTTGTTTCTTTATTAAAGATTTTCAGAGTCAAAAATGTTAATTTTGAAAAAAATACAGAAGAAAACTTTCATGGACAGTAGAACATCAGATTGCTGCATCTTCAGCTCCCCTAGATGAAGACACTGAAAGCAGTATATCATTAAACTGACTTGAAGATAAACAGCATTAGTCATAACGTACAGAATATTCCACAATCTATTAAACTGATGTATATAAAAATGTTTTGCTTTGATATCAATACTGAAATTAGCAATAGTATCTAAACAACTTCTGCTGGCTACAATGCATGCTACACTAATCATCTTATTAGCTAATCAGCTCTAACTTATTTTATAGACAACAAAAGAAAATAAATACTTTCAGAGAACAATTTGTGTCATTCACTGTGGACATCTAGTTCAGAACTGCATCTCAGAAACGCGCATTTCTTCACCCTGACTATGAAAAGGATGACTAGTGACTGCAGTAGCCTTGAGAGCCAGCTGAATTCCATCTTAAGTGCTCTCAAGTTTCCTCAGGGAATGGGCGCTGCACCATTTTTCCAAAAGAAAAGTCGATAGTCACAGTTTTCAATGCTTACTCCATTCTATTACAACGAGTGGAAATGCCAAAGC
>PTEX01000268.1:272253-332111 GCA_003342815.1 Eudromia elegans | reverse complement strand
GTATGGACTCACTCATATTGCAGTTAATCACAACACCATAGGAATGTGGGCTGCAAGGGACCTTCGGAGGTCATTCAGCCCAACTTCCYACTCAAAGCAAAGATTATCATTTGGTCAATACCAAAATGATCATTCTTTTTTAAATCCTTCCCCAGAGTTAGAACTGTGAGCCACATGATTCCTAAAATCTTAATGAGGTGACTGTCATGGACTCACAGCTTGCCATGCATCATACATCAGCGGTATTCTGGGCTCACTGGATATGTGACAGTATCTTCTTATGGACAACATACAAAGGCCACCACTGAGAGTAAAACAAATGAAAACATTACTTAGCAAAAATTAAAAAAAAATTTAGTATGTGATTAGATGTAGCATAAATTCCTTCAATTATTATTCACTTATTAAATAATACACTATGTTAAAGATTTTGTACGGTATTTATATTTATTGCAAAGGTACTCTGTATTTCAGTAGGTGCAGTGGTTGCTATGGAAACTAATTTTTAGTCTATAGCAGAGTAAATAATTCTGTAAATCTCACTTTATATCCAGCCTACCAGTAGCATTGCCTTTTATCACTGGAATGGAAAAAAAAAGGCAGAAGCAGGAGAATTACTTCTGCCTAGAGTAGGTATCTTTTCTATATAGTAGCTGTTCAGTTTGTAGAGTGGTGGCTTCTAGTGAAACAGTACTAGAAGTAGATATAAACAGAAGAGAGGCATATAAAACTTTTAGAAGTCCTATTCTTAGAGAATGTGTCAAACTTATGAAAAATCATTTACTTCTCGTTATCCCATTTCTCTCCCATGTAGTCTTCACATAGAAGACTTATTAGATCTACTTCTTAATAAGTTGAGAAACTGAGCTAATTATTTTTGTAAAATGATTTAAAAACCTGCTACTAGAGATGCTGCSTAAGCTCAAAGTACTATTGTTGTTCTGAGTATTGCTACCATTTATTACTGTGCTGGGATCAATGGAAGTCTTTTGTAGCAAGGAAAGTTATTTAATGAATATCATGCTCACTGGAATCAGCACATCATATATCATTCACCAGTGTTTTAATAGAGACTTCTTTTTCATCCAGTATGCAATTCTGCACTTACTAAAGATACAAGTGTTTATGCCATGCCTAGGGTGCTTCCTTTAGAAATACGACTGAAGCAATTGCACTAAGAACATCAGATTAACTGATTTATTGCATTATCTTATTTTCTTATTATATTCTTTTATAATTCTTATCTTATTATAGTCCTCTATTTGTAACACATACATAATCATTGATGTTAAATAAAGACATTTAATATGCAAACAGTATTTCTATTATGCTTAGATTTTTTTTTTCCCCCTAACAGTGAGATTCCCATATGGTTGCCCTTTTAGGTATTAAAGCAACTGTCATCTGCAAGGTCCCTGTGTGGCAGGAAAGCAGAAGTCCCTGTTCAACGGACAGGACTGATGCTCTCAGTAGAGTCAACCAGCTCATCCGAGGAGCACAGGAGACCTGTGCCAGGGCCAGAGTAGGAATCAGAGCTGGGGAGTGCACCGGCATGGGCACATCTCACAATATTCCTGCAGGGTTCATTCCCCACAGAGCCTGCCCAAGGCTTCCTGCGGTTATGACAAATTAGGGATGTACTCTGAGGAAATGGGTTGCTCTTGCTGGAGGAAAGTTGGGAGCAGAAGTAAAGGGGATCCTGAGACATGAAAGGAAAGGAGTGAGGGAGGCAGACAGTGAAGTGCCTGGAGAATGGGTTCTGGGGCTCCTGGCAGGAATATGAGGGATATGGAGCTAGAATCCGAGAGCAGTGCTGCTGGGAACAGGACTTTCACCAGCCCCAGCAGCATCTGTCTGCCTACATCAACTCTACTGGCTGTTTTTTTAGACATCTGACATAATAAAAGTAGGCAGCAGTTTGCTGTCCCAAGGGTCTTGTTGCCTTGGAGAGCTCCCCACCTTGACCATGCAGCAGAACCGTAGTTAGGGCAATTTTAAGCAATGATATCAACATTGCATGCAACATCTTTACATAATGATGCAAGCTTCAGTATAAAACTTTTTTTTTGTGGGATTAAATATAATGTGCCTGTAAAATTGATTCAAAAATAGAATTATCAAGCATTCAGGAATATCAGGAAGGCATCTGTAAGAAAGCATGTAGAGGCATCACCTGCAGCTCTACAGAAATAGCTGMACTGGTGGATGGTGAAATCACACCTTTTCAGAAGATCTCCTTGTTCCACCTCAAATGGGCATAGCAAATCCTCTTAATTCATCTTAGTGCCTTAGAAAAGTATTTAAGTTTGAATTATAAGGGGACTTCTTTGTTTTGACTCTTGACAAAGAGTTAAATCTCCATCTTCTGTCTGTTTCCGCTAATTTCCTGCTCAGGCAAAAGTGCTTTTAATGTCAGTGGGAGCTGCAAATGTTCAGGCTTTATGATGATATACTTGAATATCACAGTGCTGATTTAAATACAACACTTTTGGCAGCCATGTTTCAAACAAAAATAAGGCTGAAACACTTTTTTTTTTCTTTTGAACTTTCTACAAGCTTGATCAAAGCACATTCCAATATGGTATTTTCATGCAATATCATCTGTTTTACCCAGAACTTGCAAACATATTCTAGAATAAACAAAAGGAGGCTTTCTATAACCATCCTTTCTGGCTTACTGCATATTGATCCATACAAAAAATCTGCAGAAAGCACATTTCCTTTTCCTATGCCAGCAAAATACTTCACATGTACTTAATCTGACTACTTGGGTACTCCCAAAATATGTTATTTATTTAGCTCTGAAGTACCAAATGTTTTGGGTTAATAACAAAGGAATCTCAAACCAGAATTTAGAAAAGATAAAGAAAAAATAAAGAAAAGGTTGCCCAGGGGGTCTTGATATCTTACGTGAGTTTCTACTCTTGCAAGTATTGAGACTGACACCGACAGTCCACAGCTTGCCGCACATACGCAACCCTCAAGCAAACGCAGTCACACAATTGCGAAGCTGTTGTGACTGATCCCACAAATGCACCAGACTTTCTCCCAGTGCTTGCTAATACTGGACTGGCACTAACTTGTGTGATGCAGACAGAACATTGAATAGTCACTCAAAATTCACCCCCAAAATTCAAAGTAAGTAAGTCAGCTTCTTGAGGTACACAACAAAGTAGTGTAACAAAAAAGGCAAAAGTAGAACTTGACAGAACAAACAATTTTATACCTACATCTTTAAATTAGTGAAATCTGATTGAGGCATAAACTCAAGCATGGGATAACCTGAGAAATTCTCTGTGTTAATATGCAAGTTTTCAAAACAGTTTTAAAGTGGGGGGATGAGAAGAATGAGAAGCGGGGAAATAATGCTGGTTTTTTCCCTTCTTATGCATTATTTAAAATACATTGTAGCGTTCATCTGTCCAACTGAAGGTTGGTATGCATCTCCACTGTTTTGGGTGGTTTGTTTTACATTGTTTTGTTTTTTAATTCAAGATTTAATATTGCAAATTTTAGGCACAACACTCTGGTAGCATTCTTCCCTTGCTTTTTGTGCCATTGTTCTGCCAAGAGCTGAAAAAAACTGTGCAATGAAGGAGTTAAATTAAAAAAGATCCAGTTTATATTAGCAAAGTTCTAGCTTGTAGCCAGCACTTTTGTGGGAAAATAAGCAAAGAGCAAGGCAGCCATGGTTAAAGGAAAGGAAACATTTACTAAGGTAGATAATATTTAGAGCAATTAGAAAGGTTTGTTGCCACTGCACTGGAAATGACATGCTTTGYATATGGTTTTTGTGGACTTCCTAAAGTCCATAAAGTAATTCAGCCTAAATTATGGGTCATTACTGCTTAACTTTGCACATAGACAACTTAAACATCTAAAGCACGTTTACACTGGTTTTTACTCAAGAAAATCTGATCAATGACATTGATTTTGAGGACACAATGTGTCAGTGTTAAGCTACATTCGCCTTCTTAGTGCACACTTGCACTACACATTAAATAAACTCAGAACTCAATACCTCATATAACTTCATTACCTCAATTAATCAAAGAGCCCAAAGGCTCTAATTAACATTAGCATACTGTTTGTTCTTAGGCTAGGGTAATATCACAACTCTTCATTTCAAGCTGACTTAGACTTTGCAGCCAGGAGCTCAGGCTTAATCACAGAATCATAGAATGGTTAAGGTTGGAAGGGACCTCTAGAGGTCATCTAGTCCAACCCCCAGCACACACAGGGTCACCTAGAGCATGTGGCACAGGGTGGTGTCCAAACAAGTTTTGAAGATCTCCAGAGAAGGAGACTCTCTTGGCAACCTGTTCCAGTACTCTGTGACCCTCTGAAGACTCCAGCCATTCTCTATGAGGGGGAATGTTGAGCCTGTTGACTTCACAATTCAAAAGCTTTCACACAGTGAAAAAGCACTTCAACTGCTTTTTCCAGTGTGTATAATCAAACATCAAAAAGTTAACTAGGTAGTGGGGAGAGGAAAGGTCAAAGACAGATCACCACTCAACACCTATGGTATGTATATCCCACAAATTATTATGTGTATCTGTCTCTGAGATTTTGATTTTGTGTGTGTGGTTTCAAAGATGTTTAATACAGCATGACCTAATTCAAAGATATTTCCTTCCAGTTGTGAATCAGCTTCAAATGTCAGTAACTATGTCCAGCCGAAAACATTCAGAGCAATGTAACATAGTTCTGTAAATCCCACTATTGAAAGTTTTAGCTGTTTGTCCAAGAAATCATTGATTGCCTCCAGTAAGTGTTTCTTTCCTTCTCTATGACCTCTCTTCACTCACCTCCTTCAGAGGTCAGAAGCCAGAACATTCCTTCCTGTATGCCAAGCCCTGTTCCATCTTAAAATTTCTTGCTTCATCTTTCATGGACATTAATTTCCTTGGATGTTTAGCAGTTATTTTTGTTTGCTTCAAGCCTCAGTGTTCCTACATTTTAATGTTTCCCTGGAAAGAAAGCACAGATTCCTCTCCTGAAAACACAATTTAGGCCAGGGATTGTGAGGAGCAAGTCTGTTAACAACCTCTGACTCCTATTTTATTTATTTTTTAATTTATTTTTATCCCTGTTGTTGTCCCTGCTTGACTCAAAATGCAAGTTCTCACTCCTGTCCACATTCAGACTCAAACATTGATTCCTAGGACCATGCCCACAGGCTGCACTCTTCAATCTCATACCTTATCTCCAGGCAGTGAGGTGATTGTTGCTAGTTGGACAGCAAACAAGTTCTGTTTTCAATGTTTTTTGACTCGCACAAAACAAATGGAATAAAGAGTCCTGAGAAAGCAGCAATAAAACTGTAGTTGGCATACTCAGAATCCAGAACGCCAGTCATCAACAGTCAACAAATAAAAATCCAGKAAGAAAAAACACAAGCTGTTTCATCCATTGACAAGAACTTGCACTTCTGTGTGAAATCAAACATGATGGCTTTATCAAACATTTCCTTAGAGCCCTTTGGTTTACAAGCAGGCAACAAGCAACTTCCTAAAAGGCAGAGAAAGAGCTACCTCATGCTACCTCACTATAAGTGCCTCAAACTCCCTATTCACAATGTAAAATCATTGAATGAAAAAAAATCACTTGCAGAAGATCTGCAGATTCGTTGAGGGTGATGTTGCTCATTACTAATTGAAAACAATACCTGATATTTTTTACTGTTAGTCTTTTGTGCTAATCTTTACTGATACTAGCGTGACCTAGAGGAATGTTTTCACTACATCCTCTCTTCATACCTCTATCTCCTTTTGCGGTCAACACTATTACCTTCTTCCCATCAAAAAATGCTATTAGCTGAAGCAGACTCATTGTATAACTATCTTGAACATTTTTCCAGCAGCAATGGATCAGTATATAATCCTTTTAATCCCTTCTAAATATGTCTCTGATCTCAGCACTTGTTTCTTTTCACTCTTTTCTACTTCTTTCCTCTACTTCGGGGAGAACCTGGAGATCTTCAGTCCACAGTTCGCCTATCACCATCAGTACAATGCTGCTGTCCTTCCTCAAATACTTCTGCAAACTGAATCTTGATTAGAATAGTGGATTTGACTTGCAAATAATACTATCTTTAAAAATAATAAAGAAGCAATGTTGGGATCTCTAAAGATCATTTAGCATAGCCAATCACAGCAGTCCTCTAAAAATTCTAATTTACATTAGGGAAATTAAAGAAGAAAAAAAAAACAGATATAGTGCAGTTTTTGTAAGGTTTACCCATATTTTCAGTGAATGCATGCCCCAAAGGCTTTGCAGATCCTATCTTTCTATGTGGATGCTTGTTAACTATTACCGTTCCCTTTTCTGAGATACCCCTGAACACCAGAAACAAGATTCTTTCATACATGCTCTGGTCTGCACTAAGATCATTCAACAGAGAGAAGACTTTGTAGAACTGCTTTATATAAAGGCATGGTACATAAACTGCAAAAATAAATTTGCTTTCACTTTTTTTCTAAAAGTTGTTGTTTCCTATAAAATTATAAACACAATAGCAAGTAATCTGGGCAGTAGTCAGTGCATTAAGAATCAATCTGCTTCTGAAACAACAGCTGATCTTTTTAAAAACCATCAGCCCAACAAAGACCTAATATGAGGCCTTATGGGAAATATGTTTTTTATTTGTATTCTACCTGCAATTCATTCCTGAGACACATCCAAGATATGGAAAAAGAAACAGCATCTCAGAGAAAATGGAATATGTGAAACTACAAAGACTTCTCTCGAGACATTGTTCCTCTGGTCTGCTGGTTTATAGGCTTGTGTACAAGCTTGTCACTCTTCTGGCTAGATTGATAGATTTTGCTTTTATGTCTGATACTGATCTGGAATAAAGAGTAAAGAAAAAAATATATATGGGGTTTATTTATTCCTTCAAGTATTCTGTTCTCTCTTAAGAAACATTTTGGAGAAGGAGAGTTTGCTAAACCCCCAGACATAATCGGAATAAAATCACCTGGGATTCTGTCTACTTATCACACACCTCTTTTGTTGCATTTATTTAAAGTGACAAAATTATACTCTGATGTGATTTGCATCACCATTTTTTAAAATCCACTCCTGATACACAAGGGAAACAGCTTATCTTCAGTCCATTTTGTATGTTATTCCTCCATAGTTGTGGATAACAGCAATTCCTCTTTCTACACATGTCTCTTTTCACAAATACTTTGCTGCATCCCCACCCCACTGCATTTATTAGAGCTTGGGTGATTCCAGTTATTGATCTGGCCACTAACAGTACAAACCTGAAATATAAGGATGAAAATGTACTTCTTTCTCTGGATAAACTACATAGGMCATATGGGTATATAATCCATTGGTCTGTCTGTAATGGTTTTTTGGTCTACCTAATCCTATATTTCAAGAACTTTCACTGTAGTATTTTAATAAAAACACTGATAAAACATTTCAAAGGCTTAAAGCACCAGGTATTTTTCTTGATCATGTCTTTTGTCAGTATTTCCCTCTCATGTATATTGCTCACAAGGTTTCCAAAACCTCTTGGTGAGGTTTAGCCTATTTATACAGTCAAACTGATTCCATCACAGGGCAATTCTGGCTTCTTCATGAAAGTTCTTATGAATTGTTACTCTCACTTATCTATTACAGTTAGTTAACATATAAATTAGTTGTTTATAGAGTGTTACTTTCATATTAGTAGTAACAACATTCATAGAAATCTGGAAAAGATTCTTCCGTAAATAAATACTGAATAGTTGCTAGTAGAGTTTATCTTGTAATCTTATTAGCTTGATTTGAAATTGTTAGATAAATTACTACACTGATGTTTTCTACTTCATCCAGATGAAGTTCTTACATTCCTTATCAGTCATTTAAGAACTGTACAACTACTCTGAATAAAAGTTGGTTAAATTCTATCACAGTATAATACATCTGGACTTGATAATATGATAGCAATTGTAAAAGTGCTATCTTGAACTCCGTCTCAATGTAAGTACACTGTGACTTTTCCATGGCAGAGAAAGTGCTGAGTGCTTTACATTAGGATAACCACATCTGTAATGCATCTTTGCTAGCAGTTTCCACGGTAATTCAGAGACATCTCGAGATTGTTAGAGGCATTAGAAGATTTTTACCAGACAATTTACAGGCTTAAGGAGACAAATTAATACTGAAAGGCACCAACATTAACTCCTTGGTTTTTACCTTGAGAATCAGTTGATACCCTTTAGACTAAAACCATGTACAGTATAATAACAGGTACACCAAGCAGAGGCACATCAGATTTGTAAACATCAGTCTCACAGAAAGCTAAGATTGTGGCTGTGATCTGCCACAGCCTCCATCACACCAGTCCACACCTGTAAGCCAAACTGATGTTAGCTATGATCTGTTGCCCTCATGAGCTAGTGGAAAAAAATGATGATTTATTGACAGTTTTAGCTTAAGGTTGGGTCTCAAATGATATTTGCAACTCTCTACATGTACTGATGATATTCAGAAAATTGCAAGCTGCTTGTTTTCCTTATCTAGTCATAGCTGTTAACACCCTTATCCAGCACCTTATATTGATGAAGTTTTTACTTTTACCAGGTAAAAGCAGAAGGGACTCTGAATCCTGCTTTGTGCTTCAAATAAAACATCAAATAGGTGTTGCCTGTTTTTCCAGTGGTTCCACACTCCTTATGCAGTATAGTGAATAAGTAACTCTTTCAGGAGGGATGTTTTCTAACATAGTGACCTAGACGTGATCTCCGGGTTCCAAAACCTCCATTGATCTACTTTACCTGATTTCACAGATGACCAAACTTCACAATTGAATTTCCAGAAATCTTTTAGTTTGTAGCAGCTGCAGATTGTTATCATCTTATGCCAAATGCTGAAAAATTGGCACTTGTTACAATTGCTTACAACTGTGGGAAAAACAGTTTGATCAGCTGCATCCTTTCATTTAGCAAAGGTTTCACAGAAGTCTAGTTTCAGAAGATTGTTCTTCCCCTAAGAGATGCTATGAATAAAAATAATATCCAATTTAATATGGGTAGAACCACTGACAAAAGTTTGTCCCTTCACTTTATTATGGCATATGCAGAAATAAAAATTAGTAATTCAGGACTGTAGAAAGGTGGAACCTCTCCACTTATGTCGTGTTTTACAGAAGTAACAAGTTGACAAGGCAAGAAACTCAAAATCTCATGTTACACTGATCAGACATCTTCAATCTTAGTGGCGAGGACAAAGAGCTCTCACTCTAATAAAGATATAAGTCTTGCTACCCAACCTTTTGGCCAAAGTTAAACTGTCTGTAACATTTATTTCTAATTTATAATAGACACAAGTTGTTTAGAACTTCAGAAAAAGAGCCTGTCTTGTAAACAGTTTACAACTTCTCTACAACTGAAAAAAAAMCAAAAAAAAGCTTAAGTCTGGAGTGGTAGTAGTCATTTCTTCCTAGACTAATGATTTTTAGGCTGGGAAAACATTATAAAGCACAATAGAAAAGAAACCTTTTTTGGTCAACATTTGTTTTTGCTAAATATGAACTCTCAAGGGAAATTCAATATACATGACCATTAGCAAATGTATTAGGAGGAATAAATACATTAGGTGTTGCCAGCCAGTCGAGGGAGGGGATCCTTCCCCTCTACTCAGCTCTGCTGGGGCCTCACCTGGAGTACTGTGTGCAGTCTGGGCTCCTCAGTATAGGAAGACATGGAGCTTCTAGAGAGGGTACAGTGTAGAGTGACAAAGTTGATTAGGGCACTGGAACATCTATTGTATGAGACTAAGCAAGCTGGGCCTATTTAGCATGGAGTACAGAATATTGAGAGAGGATCTTATCAAAATGTGCAAATATCTGAGAATGTAGAGAGAATGGGGCTCAACTCATCTCGATGGTAGCCAGCAACAGAACTAGGAGTAAKGGGCATATAGGAAGTTTCATCTCCATGTGAGGAAGAACAATTTTCCTGTGAGCGTGACGGAGCCCTGGAACAGGCTGCCCAGAGAGGTTGTGGAGTCTCCTTCTCTGGAGATCTTCCAAACCCGCCTGGATGCCACCCTGTGCCACATGCTCTAGGGAGCAGGAATTTTGGACTAGATGATCGCTAGAGATCCCTTCCAACCTCAGCCATTCTCTGATTCTGTGATTCTCTGTCAGTACAAACTTATGTATACAAGCCTGCTTTGGAATAACAAAGATAAGATTTATTGATAGTGACTATAATAGGCCGATATGTTAGTTGCAATTTTTTTTTTCAGTTTTATTTTTGTAAGGATAAATATATATATATATTTAGGAAATGGTCACTTTGTCAGAAGGTATCTTACATAAACAGGACCACAGATCTTTAGTTAGTGCTTCTTTTTCTTTTTCCCCCAGATTGGATGTCATATCACAGCCATGGAGACTACAATTAGGATCTCAGCCTAGTAATTAAGTTTGGAGAGAACACTGAGGGGTTAAAGCCCATATATTTTTTTTTTTCCAGTCAAAACCCTGTGATGATCCTGGGCATATCTAAAAACTGAGAAAGGAAAAAAAAATTACCATGAGTTAACTTGGGACAGATTTGGAATGAAATTTACACACACATAGCACTGAATGAGCTCAACCTGAAGCTATAAACAGTTTGAAAATATGCCATATCATGTACCCTGCCATAGTAGACATTCCACATAGGCAAACTAGGGAGGTGGGAACTGGTAGAGAAAATATATTAGGAAAATAAACTAGTCTGTGAAGTGAAATTTGCCAGTGCTTAGACTATAGGGCAGAACTGCTTCTAATCATTCTTGAACAGTGTGCAAAAGTATGAGTTTTGAAAGAAACTTTTAAATGGTATACCAAAGCAGTCAAAGCTACAAGAATTCTGTAAGAGKTTATATAATTAGTTAGAAACTTTTCAAAAGCCACTTTTTATAATCTGACAATATTACAATAAGCCTGTTTTCCTCCACATCTTGTGTTGGGAGCAAATCTGTTAGCAAAACAACCCCCAGGCTCAGTACCTCATCCAGAAATATTCATTATGCCAGTAGCTAATAAGACAGTATATGCAGCTTTAGAGTAAGGAGGACACTTCCCTATCTACAAAAAGAAGTGATGCACAGAAAGCCCCAAAATCATAATTCCTGTCTGAAATAATTCAAATGCGGGGAGGGGAAAAAGATAAAAGTTCATCTCCTCCCTATACCCCTTTTTTCCCACACCAGAACCAGTTTTCTAGTGAAGTTTGATACAGTAATTCTCATTATCGTTTAGTGCCAATAAAAAACATCAATTGATTCAGTGACTGCTTACAATTACGTTTCTACCTATAGAGATCTCACACTGAAGTTTTAAAAGTAAATGACTTCAACACAAGGTAAAAAATATAAWTTTTTTTTCCCTTCTGATTTCTTTAAGACACTGGAGGAAAGGACTTAAAATGCATCAATATTAGCTGTTCAGAGCTAGGAGGAAAAAACTATGCAAATAAATTTTAAGATCGTACATCCAGCAAAAGCTTCTTTGTCTGGAAAATCCTCATTTAGAGGTATGTTACAGAACCTTCACAGAGACCTTGCACAATAAAGTGGATATTTTAATGATTTTAATTTCCATTCTCCTATTTCTCAGTTTCATTCATCTTGACCTCCTGGAAAAGGTACTGGCCATTTTCAGCTTATAAGTACATCTACAAGTGATACAAAAGGTTCAAACACATTTTAATATCCTTACTTGGAGAAGTACACTTCAAAATAATTTTACTGGTTAAGAATTAATAAAGCTATACTAAAATTCAAAGAAAAATGCAATTATCTGCATTACTTTCCAGTTGAGTTAGACATCTTGCTACACGTTTATTTTATTAAAATGTTATTTTATTAAAAAGTATACAAAATAAATATTCCAAGGGAAATCACTTTTAAGAACCTGAAATCACAATGACAAAGAAAAATGAAACATATTTGAAATAACTTGAATTAGGGAGGAAAAATGTGATTGATTTACCACAAGAAAAAATAGTATGCGTAAAACTAGGCAATGAAAGTGTTTATGTACTTATGTACACAGGAGAAATATTTCTATTATGTAGATTAAAATTTTATTGGAATTTAAAATAGGCTGATTCTATTTGGCTTGACTCTTATTCTAAGAGTGGAATTTCTTAGCCTGATAAGACTTAAATTATTTTATTGTTCTCTTTAAAGGTAGTTAAGGCTTTTATAAAGAAGAAAAATCTACATTATTTATAACATGGGAGTAGATCAAGAAGGAAACAGCATTTAAAATAACTATGGAACAGCTTAAATAATATTGAACGATGAAAGGAAAAAATATATTTGGCTTTTAACTATACTAGTAAAGGTTAGGGTATTGCAAAAGAACAACCTGTTTTGAAGCCATGTGGAATACAAGAAACAGTATTTACTACCTGAACCAAACAGACAGCTATATTTGTCTGGGAGAAATAGGTTATATAAAGAAGGAACTCCAAACTCCCTTACAGTAAATGCCTAGCCACATGTGTTTTATCAAGCATGTTATTTTGTCACTAATAGATAATGACAAAAGCAGAAAACCTTCTTCAGGGGTTGTGTTTTCACTCCCTTGTCCTCTCTGCTGCCTCAGTCCTCCCTAGATTATTTGATTCCACCCCCAACATCCACTGGTCCTACCTCCCTGTTTCTGAATGCTGTAAGTAGAAGGCAAAATGTTCTTCCTCAGATAGCAAGGATGAGTAACAGGTATTATTTGATGGCCCAGAGCATCTGCTTCTCTGGCAAGACTCTCCAGGACAATGTTGGCTGAGTTTCCCTGGCACAACAATGTGTCTCTTAGTACCAGCATGTTTTAGAAGAGCCAATAGAAAGCAAAGAAGATTCAGGAAACCTGGCCCTGCCAGTTTGCMAATCAGTCTGGCAAACCACAGGGTGAGACACCTGCATGAGCCCAACCTAGGAGACAACAAGGCCTAGCAGAACCAACAACCACAGCTTCTGCCTCCCCTTGTTACCAGTTTTCCTTCCAGAGCAGGTCTGAGGGTTTTTTTCTGGTAATCCCAACTCTGTTCCCCATCAAGGCCAGAATTCACTCAGATATTGAAATATCATTCCAAAGTGGTACATCATTCCACCACACTGTCACACCCTCAGGCAGAGGAAGCAGTAGGGCAGCAGGTGGCATCCTCCTATTCTCCAAAGGGAGAAGGAGGTGGAAATTTCATCTCAGGAAATTCAATGATGGAGTGAAGTTATTGCTGATCTCCTAGTCATTGTGGGTCAAGGCATCACATGAGCATTCAGATTTTTATTGTACGTTCTGGAAAATGTCAGTAAGTGCTAATGCTATGTTAAAGTGAGTCTGAAAGACAGTCAAACAAAAAAGCAGCAAGATGAGTTCTGACAGCCTTTCCCCAAACCCTAAAATATTATTGCAATATTACTTTGGAAAGACTTTTTCTAAAGAAACAGAAGTTTGAGAGAACTTCAGTCTGATAATATTGAACAAAGGAAAGAGCTCTGAAAGAGGAAAGAACAAGTGGTGATCAGTTCTTTTTCAGTTAGATTAAACACATTTCTTACTCTTGAGGAGTCAAAGCTTGAAATAATGAAGCTTATGATGACCCTGACCAAAAGAAAYGCTTTTCTCAAAATCATAATGTAATCCAAAATTTCTATTTGCAAATTATCCACAATACTATACCATTGATTTTCTTGGAATAGTATACATAATATGGTTCCTAACACTGTGCTTAGTACTTYTCCTCTCATCAACATGTGAAGAATTTATGCAGGAAACTTTCAATAATGATAAAAGCAATTCTATGCATAATATCCCCATGCTATGAAGAGAGACCTCTGACATGACCCTCCTCTTCTCCTGCCTCTCCAAAATTTTCTTTCTCTTTTATCTATTTTTTATTTATCTCTCTAATCAGCACTTTATCTGTCAGATACCAATTAAGAGTCTGTAGAATTTTTTTTGTTAGGTTGATTTTTTTTTTTTTTTGAGTAGCAGGCTGAAAATGACCAAAACCTTACTCAGTGAAGCACACATTTTGACATATGCTAGGATCTGGAGAATGTTTCCCTTGTCAGATTTGCTTGTCAGATATTATTCTTGTCAAATGCATGCTCTCACACAATTAATCCTCTATAGCTCATAAAAGAATTTGGCCCGCAAAATGTCAATTGATTTCTCTTAAGGGAAAGGGGAAGCATGGAAGGCATCCTTTACTTCTAGYTAAGACTTTCTAGCAGTTATGTCTTCCCTAAATTTCTACCATCTACCCCTTCAGTTTTAAGAGAATTAAAGAAAACTCAATGGCCAATTTCATCCGTACAATAAAAGAAATTTGCATGTGTTGTGGAAAGCTTGGGAAAGAAGATTTAAGGATAAAGAAAATGTGTTGGAAATCTTCATTGAGAAAAACAGGCTGACACATCTTGAAGTTGATTTTCAATTTAGTTTTGGATAACCTTAGATTAGTGACATCTAGGCTTGTTCCTATGACAACTCTTTCACTAATCCAGCCATGACTCACAGTCCTCACATTCAGTCCGGTCTATAAGGACATTAGTTTTCACCTTGTTAAACTGTGTAAAACCCATGCCAGAAATGTATTAAGCAACACCATTGACACCATCTATGATTTGGTCTTTTATCTTCTCCCTKGAGAGGAAATATTGTATGCAACTCAAACTATTCAAACTAAAATATTTTAGTTGCTTAAGAATTTGTTACTGTGAGCAGAAATACAATTCTTGCTATGTTTGAAAGATAGATGACAGTTACATGGGAATTTATGCTATATTTTCATAACCAAAGAATCTTTAAAGAGAACAGAAATTAAAATGACAAATATGATTAGTACTTTCATTAATTCAAATAAGGCAAATTAGCAGACATTACACAGTCTTCCTGAGCTGGATTATCTGAGTATGTCAATACAATCCCTGTCATTCCAAATACTCTACTTTACAAATACAAATTTAATTTCTATAAATTACTGGCACCATTCACTTAATTTTGACTGTTCTGATGAGTTCTCTCATAAGCAGCCTCATATTAAAAATTATAATGGAGTGGAGAAGATTTTCTGTCTTCCACAAAAATCCCTCTCTCCTTTATATCACAGATAATCAAACTGAAAACTCTAAGCAACTGTATTCAGTGCAATCTTTAGAACTGGAAATGTTTTTCATGGAGAGCTTATTTAAACATCATTCACCCTGTTTCTACCTTGTACTTACACTGGCAGCTCCAAAAGAAACTGAATTGCAAGTGAGCTGGTTTGTACTTCTCTTGAACAATTTCAGTTCTTGGTACACAGATAGCCACATATATATTGTTTCATTTTTTTAAGAAGAGATATTAAAGCATATTTATTGTGAAGTAATCACTTTTCCCTACACATTGCTGTCTCACAGTCTCAGCTCATCAAAAAATATCTATAAATTTCTATAGAAAGTCAAGTCACCACACAATGCAAACTCACTCATGCAATTGTCTTCAAAAAAACAGTAAAGGGAAAAAGAAAAAAAAGACTAATCAGTTTTTTGAACCTGTGACTGGCATTAGGATTAATATTTATTTATATCAGACACTTCTGCATGATCTGCAGTCAAAACAAAGTTAAAAAATAAAAAAAATAGCTTGCTCTCTCTTAAGAATGCTTAAGAGGCCACTTGTAAGCTTTCTGAAAGAGCAGCTATATGGTTATGTTTATATTTCGTATAATATAAATAAAAGGTCACCTGAACAGAATTTCTATTGAATATAAACAGCTATTTGCACACTCCATATTCCCTTCTGTCTCAGACATACTCCTAGTAACATGACATCTGACTCAGTCTGATGGGAAAAAAATTTGATAGATGAGTTTTCCAGAGTAAAAACAAAGTAACAAAATATCACGAACATCATTAGCATTCCTACTACTCCCTGTTTTATTAATTTATCTCAGTTCCCTAGTCAAAAATCAGCATGAGTGAAGACTGCAGCATCTCACACAATTTTATGAGAAAAACCCTTCAGAGTATTTGCAATAGATTCTTCAAATACTGTCATAAGACAGTCAGTCAATAACACCCAGGTGTTTTCTGACATTTAAGTCCTCCTTATACATTGTACTTCTATATGAATGCAAGAAACCAGCACAAAATCAAAAATGACTAGTCATTTTTGCTTTTCATGTATCCATTTGACTATTTCTCAGCAGCATCATGTTTCTATATCAAGTATGAGATTTTTATATCCCATTTAAGAGAACCAGAAAAGAATTAACAATCCAGAGAACTGTGGTCGCCTCAACCAATCTGTACTCTTCCTTGGCTTGCTCAAACACATTACTCTTGTTTATTCGCCTATAGTATTTAAACTGAGGCAGCCAGAACCTCTTTGCTCTCACTCTGGTTTCTATCTCACATCTGGTTTCTGTATGCTCAGCCATCCCTATGTCTGCTTTAGCAATAGCATAGTGCACGAGGAGCAGTTTTGCAGAGAAAAACAGTGGTGCTTCAAAAATAATGCCTATGTAGTATATGCATACTTCATAATATATATGATTATCTCTAATCTGAGTTTATGGATTGAATGCCCTCTGGCAGTTGGAGTGCATTAGAAGTGCTTCTGAAATGTGTATGCCAGGTTATTTACTCCAAAAATAATACAGTTTGGGCACATGGGGACCATTCCCTGAAATAAATCAGAGCACTATCTTTTAAAGTTCACTTCTTAAATAAATTATATCACAAAGATGTACCCGCAGCACAAAAGTTAATACAGACTTAGCTCCATATTATTAAAAAAAAAAAAAGCCACTTTAAATCAAATGAATGTAAAGGCTATTTGAATATTAACTCATTCATATGAGTAATCTCATGAATTCAGGAGAGTACACAGAAATCAAGTTTACACATAAGAAAGCATTTTCAGATTCCCCAGGATAACTAAGGCTATGATTTTCCTCCTCTTAACTCCTATTTTACTTTCCAAACTCCCTCCCTTCAAATTGTACTTCATCTCTTCAGGTGTGTCAAGAGCCTACTTTGCTTAAATGACTTCTCAGGTTTTTTTATATGGATTCACATGTTAAAGGCTCAAAAATTACTTATCTTGCAAGTAATCTTGATATTAAGAGGACTCATGTCTCTGGATTTAACCCTTAATTTTGTTCAATAACTTTTCTTTATATAGTTAGTATTTCTAACATATCTATAGGCATCATTTTTTGATAAAACAGGCCACGTGCCAATTTCTGTTCACCTTTTGAGGGGTGTGTTATCCCCAGTATATTTCCAACAAAAAGGAGCAATTACTGCACTTATACAGTAATGCACTAGTCTTTCTCTAATAATAAATTTCAGATGATGTTCAGATAATAATCCCATTTATCACTTATATATGTATGATAGACCTTTCATAACAAAATTTGATAAAGTCCTGTTTCAATGAAATTTCTCTGGTAATCTTTCAGAACACCCTTTGCCTTTAGAATCCCATGGGAGGGTCCGTCTGTCCTTCATTCCCACAATATAGCTCATTAAGAGAAGAGAATCAACATATATTAGTTCTCTTTTCTCATCTGAACAATACAGGGACATCAGTAAACAGATAGTATTAGTGTCGTAAATAATGGAATTTGAAGACCCAATCTGATCACAATTAACACTGTTCAGTTTTGCCTCACACCTCAATAAGCAAAATGCTTAATCTTTTCGTTACAAAAGAAAAAAAGAGCCTAAAGAAGAGGTTTTGTTCCTTCAATTTTTTTTTAAGAAACAGATAAGCAGAAATAGCAATTGTTTGATGCTGTCTTTATCCAATTACGCCTGACTGAAAAACAAGATGTGATCCAATATGCAGATAAAACTCAAAACTATGCAATTTGAATATGAATAGTGAAACAATCTATGAGTTTGTTTCATTTTTATTTTAAAAAAAAAAGTGTTTACCAAAGCGTTCTTTGAATGTCTTATTTCCAGTCAAGACTTGTCTGCTAATTCTATGACATGCTGAGTAGACAGTTTCAGATGTCAGGCAGAAGTTGATGGTGTGTCATTTGTATTTAACAAAGGATATAGTCACTTACCAATGACTAACCTCGTTCATATTCATTTGATGTTGAGTTAAAAGCAGGTCTTCTAGAGAAGTGGAAACAGATGCTGTCAGAACAGAAAATTCTCAAAGTGTTACAGATAAAATGCTTCCACAACACTACCTGCATCAAATCTGCATTTAAACATTACAATTTTTGTGTTCACTCCCATCTAGGAGAAGATAAAGACCAAGCACAGCTAATTTATATTCCTGGGAGAACATAACCTCATCAATTATTTCTAGGAGACTTTCATTTCAGTTTTATTTTATGTCCATCAAGATTCTCAAATTAAAAAGATTTAAATAATCTGTGGACACTGCCAAATTGAGACTAGCTAGTCATGAATATATTACTTAATACCATCCCCTCCACACCTACTTTCCTTTTGTTATGCAGATATGTGTCTGTACTATAATCTACTGGATAGCAATACACATTCCAGAATACTCTAGTGGACCATTAGAGAATATTAAACACAAGGGTAACCAACCTCAATAAATGAACTGGTCCAGATTTTTCTTGCATATCTCAATTTTGACAAGCACTAGAAGTGGTTCAAGGAGAAAGATGCTGTGTTTCTAGAAATCTTCAGCAGATTAAATTGCTTAAGTTGATTGAATATACATGAAAATTGTCAAAAAGGGAAAAAGCAGGTCCTATATGAGGATTAATTTATAAGTATGGAAAAATTTGTTAACCCTGAAAACTCATCATTAAGGTCGCAGGTTAGAATTGGGATAGACATGCACAAATAGTTACTGGTTGTCAGAAGTATAACAGCAAAATTTACATATTCTTTCTCAAATGGGCACAATCACTTTTATCCACATGCTGGGAGGAATGGACTAACAGAATGTTATGAAGCCTAGCAAAGGTGAATGCAAAGTCCTATACTTGGATGGAGCAATCCCAGGCAGTGGTAGACTTGCAGAAAAGGACTGTTTTTTCTGGTGATTGAGGTACCATTACATTCTTAAACAAAGACTGTCAACTGAATGCTAGACCATATAGCAAGATCATAGCTCCAGATCTGGGGAGATGGTTATTTTCCCCTACTCAGTGTTTGTAAGACCACATCCAAGGCCTGTGTTCAGTTTGGAGCTTTCTAGCCTACAAAAGACATATTGGAATAAGCCTTGTGGAAAACCACCACAAAGACCAGAGCAGTGAAGCACATGGTGTGTGGGGACAGGCTGGAGGAGACTGGATGTGATCAGGAAAAGGCATATCCTTTATGCAGAAGGTTGAGGCATGATATAGCAGGTGTCTTTGCCTATTTAAACGTGATCTGTGGAGAAGACAGAGGCAAAATCTTCTCAGAGAAACACAGCAAAAACACAAAATCTAGGGGAGGATGACTTTTTAAAACAAAAGAAGTACACTAGATCAGTATCCCAGACTGAAAATAAAAATTCACCTAGAAAAAAAATATAAAGGCAATGATGTAACTAAACCTCCTCCTGCAGCTCCTAGTGGGCTTGGGATGGTTTTGAGGTTACYAGAACTCCCCAAGGGACATAGCCTTGGAGGAATAAATAAATTATGCGAATTGGTGATAAACAGAAAAAGGAGTAAGGAAGGAGTGAGTTCTGAACACAATTGTAGATGTGGAAGGAAAACACTCACTGAGCCTTCATCTCCTAATAACTCTTTCATACAGTTGGTGTTTGTAGCACACTGAAAAAGTAAAATTATTTGAATCAATACAGTTTGAAACAATGCACCTTCACAGCAATTCTCCTAAGCAGTTCTCAGACATCCTAAGTTTCCCAGTATTTCCTGTTTCTTGTATTTCTCATTGTAAGGAGAGGAGCTAATGGCATCTTCTTCCAGCAGGGCTTTCTGCCTCTCTCCAGGAGCCTTTCATCTAACAGTTGGCTTTGGAGGTGATATCTGTATGATATACAGCAGTTCAGTCCCCGGACAAGGAATCCTCGTGGCTGTGATTGCTAAAATGAAAGAGGAGAATGCTTACCCCTCGAGAGCTGAGAGTGGATTGTTCCTGTAGTCATGCATTCAATTTTGTTTATTTTTAAGTGCCTGTAATGATTCTCCTCAGTCACCACATAATGCTTCATCAGAGAACAAAGGAAATTAATTTTCAGTGTCAGAAAAACAAATGAAATAGAAACAGCTGGAGCTTTGTAGGGGGAAAAAAAAAAAGAGCTTGGCTTACAAATTATCTGTTTATGAAAGCTAGAATGCACTGATCCAACTGCCAGAATGAAGGTACCTAGGGGATAGAGAAGAGCCTGAATGGACTGGCAAACTGACTAGGCATAGAAGTTCAGAGAAGTTCAACAGCATTATATTCATCACCTGCAGTCAGACAGCAGAGAGCAAATCTCCTAATTAAGGGATCTGGTTGAAGGATGGAAATAAGTAAGAGCACACCAGAGAAAAAGGAGAAAAGGAGAAAAGAAACGAGAAAACAGACATCAATGTTTGGGAAGGAAGTGAAACCCTAGACCTAAGACCCAATCTTTTACTTCAGTAGGTACCATGCTTTCTAATTTCAAACCCAGTCTTCTCTGTGGAGACATGTACAACCTACGTCCTGCACCTGAGAAAGCCCTGACAGATACACATACAACTGTAGAAGTTGTATAATTCTATTCAGTCTTCCTATTTCTGTGTTTATGTCATCCTTTGGCCTCCACTAGCCACTGTATGGTGGATGCCACATCCACAAATTCTTGAGCTATCTTCATGAAATTCTCTCAGAGATTGTCACAGCAATGTTGCAGTGAGAAACACATATAAAAATGCTTAGAGATCTCACTGCCCTTTTAGTATCAGAGTGGCTAGTTCCATAAGGACTCCCTCAGATTTTGTAAGTCTGTGAAAGAGCTGTACGTCAGTATGTCAAAAGACAAAAAAAAAGCTCAGTAAAAATTTAAAAGAATCTTTTATAATATGCAGAAAAATATAAAAATGTTTGGATTCTGCATCTTAGTAGATTGAATTTTAAAACAAAGCTTTAAAAAAAAGCAAAGAAAAAAAGCAAAAACAAAAAAGCAACTATCTTAATAGAGATGAAAAATCATAGAAATAGCAACACATATTTTGGGGCTAGAGTTTCTTATACATCTGTCATGCTTGTACAATAACCACCACTTTGAATGACATGTCCAGAAGTCAACATTGCATAGAGTAGAAGAGCTTTCAGTTCTTTGGAGCTTTTCACATCATCGAACTCAGCATATACAACATTGTCATGATGAAAATAGACTTCTTTAGAGCTCACAGAAAGGGCAGCTCCGAAAATTAGTCTTGAGGTGCACTCTTGCAAGGAGCCCGCCATGCTCATCATGTCTAGACTTCTGACTTACCCTCATCAATCAGCAATCCATGAGATATCATCTCTCTCACTTTCTGTCAGCTCAAAACCAAGCAATAGATTAAAAATGTATTCTTTTAGCAAACGTAACTCTTTACACCAACATTTGTCCATTGTCCTCATATGTCTCTGAATCTAGAGCCTGGTATCTGGCTAAAAAGGATGTAACTCATATTTTATGTGTATAGTAGCATGTAATAATCTCATCGAACTTGCTAGAAATCTTAAGAAAAAAAAAAAAACCTTAGAATATATACGTGTATTAACAACAACAGATTGTTCATTAATATTGTAAAGATGTTGGCAAGTTCATATTTATCCAGTCTATGAGCAAGTTTTCTTCTCATCATATTAAAAATGTTTATATATAAATGTAAATACATATGTTTTTATATACATATAAATATAAATGTTTATTCCATTGAAACTGAAAATATCTTTGACTTCACTGAACATTTCTCACAGGCTTTATATGATCATCTTACAAAAATATTTCCGGAAGATTAATGACATGATACTTGATTTCTGCTGGTAGAATTGTATTTTAGTAACTCACCAATACCTATAATTAAAACTAACTCCAACAATGCAGATAACATGGTATATTTTCCAACAGTGCCCTGTGCCCTGGTTTATAAACACATTCTAAATTATATGTAATTATACAAGGCTAGACTTTTAAGGAATGTATTAGTAATTTGTTGACTAATTTGGCTAGTAATTATTGGCAATAAAAACCTGCAATAATCTCAAAAATGCATATTATATAATTAAGTTAGGCTGGCCACAAGTTTTAAAGAAGATCATTTTATTGGTGATAGTGATAAAGTTGTTATTAAGGGCAGCAGCAGGACTAGCTTCATTGCAGTGGTCTGTAGTAAGGGAAAACCTCCACAGGAATTTTCTGACAGTAAGCAAGTTTGTACTTATTGGTTCTGAGGTCTTACCGTCAGTGAACCTCACTAATGGCTCAGCCAGCAGAACTGTCATCTCTTCAGGCATCTGAGATGGATAGAAAGACATAATGATTTATTTTGTATGAAAAGAGTAATTTCAGTCTCCTAGTTCTTGGAACTATGTTAACCGGGGTGGGAGGAAATGAAGCCTCAGGTTTCAGATAAACCAGGGATTTTGGGAGAGATGGACAAATTATTTCTAGAGCCAGCTTTCTGAAATATAAATTAGCTAAAAGTGTGTTACCACTACATGCATAGCTACATCCATTTTCTTTTTAAAAGAAGGGAAAGTTCAAAGTGAAATCTAAAATCAATCTAAAAAAGCTACTTCAAGTTCCATTCAAAAATATTTTTGGTTCAATTTAAGCAGGCTTGATCTTTCAGTTGCTTATGAGTGCACTTGAACATAAACCAGAAGTAGACCAAACCAATAGCAAGAGTATTGTTAAGCTTTAATGACAGAGACAAGATAAGGAATCAAAAATGAAGGAAGGGAACACACACAGATAAGTTACTGCTAGATTTCACTCACATCACAATTACTTCAAGTGATTTTTGTTTCAGAGAAAAGCTGTCCTGACAGAGCTACTCAGCCTGCTTTTTAACCTATGACAAAGTTATAGGTTAGTAATCCACATCTACTGTTCCATACAACTTGGAAAACAGACCAATCATTCCTCTTCCTTCCTCCTTTGCTTTGAGGGTGAAGGGACAAGAGTAAGAAAGGAGCCAAATGAAGAATCTTGATCTATTTCTGTAAGCAGCAGCTACAAACCAGACTACAACCTGAACCACACAGCAACAATCCAGTCTTTCTCCTAGTTTTATGGTTGTTTACTGGAAGGAGGAGTGAAGGACTGGTTCCCCATCCCACCAAACAACAGCGCAGAAATCCCTTCTACCGATTTACTCAAAAAGCTTAAAGTTTACTTCACTGTCTGTGTGTGTGTATATATATGTAAACACACATTAATGTATGAACTATGAATTACAGAGCCCACATATAAGAGAAAGAACCATAAGAGAGGAAGACTTTCTGCTGGTTGATGAGGAATGGGTTGGGGATCATTTAGGCAAACTGGACACTCATAAATCTATGGGCTTGAATGGGATGCACTCAAAAATGCTGAGGTAACTGGCAGCGGTTATTACTCAACCTCTCTCCAACATTTTCAAGAGGTCATGGAGACTGGGGAAAGTTCTTGGAGGACTGGAAGAGAAATAACGTCACTCCAGTCTTCAAAAAGGGCAAGAAGGAGGAGCCAGGAAACTATAGGCCAGTCAGCTTCACCTTCCTCACTGGAAAGGTGATGGAACAGCTCATCCTAGAGACCATCTCTAGGTATGCAAAGGAAAAGAAGATGATAAAGAGTAATCAGCATGAATTCACCAAGGGGAAGTTATGCTTGATGAACTTGATTTTTTTCAGTGATGGGATGACTGGCTGGATGATGGGAAAGACATAGATGTTGTCTGCTTTGACTTCAACAAAAGTTTTGACACTATATCTTATAATATCCTCATGGATATGGATCAGGAAGTGCGGGATAGATGAGTGGACAGTGAGGTGGATTGAGAACTGACTGGATGGCAGAACTCAGAGAGTCATAATAAATGGGACCATATTGAGTTGGAGGCCTGTGGCCAGCCAGTGGTGTCCCCCAGGGGTCAGTGCTGGGCCCAGTGCTGTTCAACTTGTTCATCAATGACTTGGACAACGGTTTCGAGTGCACCCTGAGCAAGTTTGCAGATGATACCAAACTGGGCAGCTGACACTCCAGAGGGCTGTGCTGCCATCCAGAAGGACCTAGGCATGTAGAAGAGTTGGGCAGAGAGGAATCTCATGAAGCTCAACAAGTGCAAGGTCCCGCACAAGGGGAGGAATAACCCCAGGCATCAGTACAGATTAGGGGCTGACCTGCTGGAAAGTAGCCCCACAAAGAGGGATTTGGGAGTCCTGGTTGACAACAAGTTAACCATGAGGCAATAATGTGCCCTCATGGCCAAGAAGGCCAATGGGATCCTGGTTGCGTTAGGAGGAGCATTGCTAGTAGGTGGAGGAAGGGGATTCTGCCCCTCTACTCAGCTCTGGTGAGGCTGCACTTGGAGTATTGTGTGCAGTTCTGGGCTCTAGTATAAGATTATATCTCTAGTATAAGAGGGATGTGGAACTTCTAGAAAAGGGTTCAGCACAGAGCAACGAAGATAATTGAAAGACTAAAGCATCTATCTCAAGAAGAAAGACTAAGTGAGCTAGGCCTGTTTAGCCTAGAGAGGAAAAGATTGAGAGGGGATCTTATCAACATGTATAAGTACCTGAGGGGAGAATGTAGCAAGGATGGGACCAAACTCTTCTCGGTGGTGGGTAATGATAGGGCAAAGGATAATGGGTACAAGTAGAAACACAAGAAGTTCCATCTCCATGTGAGGAAGAACTTCCTTCCTGAAGGAAGACCTTTTCGAATATTCACGGAGCCCTCACAGAGGTAAGAGTGAACTTCGTTTATTGTTTAGGGTGATACATTCTTATGAGGTTCCAGGGTCCCGCAGCAATTGGCTATTCCAGCCCTATCACCCACCCATGATCCGCTACTATTGGCTACCTGCTGCATCAATCTCAGCACCCCACCACCACCACCACCATCAAGCAGGGGGAACATTCTAGCAGGGGTAGAACCTTCTAACAGTGGAGCATTCTAGCAGGCCTGCTCTGCACCCCGCCCCAGCTATCACAGTCTCTTGAACTGTATGCTGGGTTGTGCAAATAGGCCTTGTCCCTGATTACTAAGATATTTCCTACAATTCCCCCTTTTTCTTTTTGCACAACCCAGGCCTTGGATACTACCCATTCTAAGCCCTTACAAACACATAACAATATGTCACTTATCACAATCAGTCCTACCAATACCATCACAAGGATTCAACCTTCTAACACAAGGGACTTCAACCATCCATTAATACCCCAGCTGGCTAAACAATTCCCAATGGGTTCATCATCTTCCTTCAGGGCGTGTAGCCCATTCTGTAGCTGTCTCAGCCTCTTGTGAATAGAGGCTGAATGATCAGAACAATTTACTTTCTGAACTACAGTTAAACAGAAAGACACTTTAACTTTTATCAAAGAACACATATATTATACTAGTAACTCTTGTTGAACTATCTATACTGATTTATATAAAACCTGTATACTACCACTACTCTGTGAAGCTAAATATAAAACTATTGAAGTTCTGAACGTAACAATCTAAACGGTCTTTCGGTGAGGGTTCTCTCGGTGACGGTGCGTGGCTCCACCCAATTCAGTCCTGGAACAGCTGCTGCTTGCGTAATGTTAACAGACAGCTGATCGATGACTGATTGAGGGCGTTAATGTCCTCATCGTTCCCCACGCTCTTCATGGCTGGCTTGGTCCACCTGCTAGGCACCCATACCGGTCCAGTCTCTGTGGAAACACAACCATAGCCTCGCCCATTAAACAGCAATGAACTAGGTCCCTCCCAAATACCTGTTTTGGGGTTTTTATAGTATAACTTTACTTCGGGGGTAGCCTGCATCTTAATTTGGCTACCATGGATCACTACTGGGGGATGTTCCAGATCCCCAACTAGGCTTAAAAAGTTCAAAGTGAACACCACCTGCTGTAATCAAGTGGTTGGATCTTGCTGTTCTGGACTTTTTTGTTTCCCTAAGTATTCCTTCAAGGTTCTATGGGCCCTCTCTATGATTGCTTGTCCTGTGCATACATGAGGAATCCCAGTCACGTGCTTGACTCCCCGTTTTTGTAGGAATTAGGACACTCGCGTGCCCATGTATGCAGGCCCATTATCTGTTTTCAGCTCTTTCGGCACTCCCATTATAGCAAAACAAGTTACTAGATGCCGAATGACATGTATAGCTCGTTCTCCTGTCTGTGCAGTGGCCCAAATAATTTTTGAAAAGGTATCTATTGTAACGTGCACGTATTTAAGACGACCAAACTCTGGAATATGTGTTACATCCATTTGCCAAATCTCACAGGCTTGAAGACCTCGGGGGTTAACCCCTAAGCCTAAGCCTGCTCCGTATTGGCTGCATTGAGGGCAAGATCTCACTATTCCTTGTGCATCACTCAAGCTGATATTAAACTGAATGATGCAACAAGGTTCCTCTCTGTTTGCAACTGCCCGTCTCACTTGCAAGAACAGTTGATGCAACCGTTTGTAATTTGTTGGCCTAATATGCACGGCTTCAAAGCATTGTACCATGCCCACCACATACAAGGAGTCTGACGATGTTCAATGGCTTGTCTTGCCACTGAGATAACGCCCACAAGACAGCTGTGAGTTCTAATGTTTGCAGAGAGTCTTGTGCATCTCCATCTATCGTATGACTCCTCCAAACTGATCCCTCTGGCCAGGTACATGCTGCTTTTTTCTGTCGCTTTCCTGCATCTGTGTAGACCATAAGTCCTTCTGCTGGTTGTTGCACCACCTTGGGCCGCAGTAGCCATTGCTGTTTCAGGATGACCTGTAGGCAGGGATCCTTTGGGCTGCCTGATATGCACAGTGCCTGGATAACGAAGTAGCACCAATTGTATTGGCTCTGCGTGTCTTAACATCCATTCAAGATTATCTGCTTTTATTGGAAGGCTAATATGTTCAGGTTCAGTACCACTGATGTCCACTATCCGTATTTGCGCTTTTCTGATGAGGTAAGCAATTGTTTCTGACCTCTGCCAGATACTCACAGGCAGCATATGTGGCATAAATATCCATTCAAGGATCGTCAGAGGCTCTCCACACTTCTTTACCAACTTATCTGTCCATTTCTTTACCAACTTATCAGGCTGTATGTCATTTCTGGTTTGCTGCATTTGCTGCTTGGTATCGGAAAAGCTTTTAGAGAGGTTCTCTCCCCCTTTTTCTTTTTGCCAAGCAGGCCACTTGTATATGAGACCAAATGGAGCAATTGGTATCGACACTATCTCTGAGGAGGAGGCAGTTGGTTCGGTGTGTAGCATCTCTTGAAGTTGTTGAACAGGTTTGGCTTGTTGAGTTGGTGCCTGGGGGGCATTCACAGTCTCTGCCCTTTGTTGAATCTCTATCGCACCTAATAACGGTGTGACACTATCTTCCATTTGCTGCATCGGCTTCTCCATCTGTTGTTGCCGTTCCTTTAAGTCCTTTCCCTGTGCCACACCAGTCTCCATTGACCCCTCCCCCATAGAAGGGCATTCATCCTCGGAGTCGGTGGAGCAGCCATCATCAGAGGGGAGGGGGACTCTTTCTGGCCTTCCCCAGTGAACAATAGATGGGCGGGGTGGATAGACTTTCAGCCTACAAGCCGGCCCTCCCCCTTCCGTAGGCGGGTGTGCCTCTGCCCACGTGGGGCCGGCAACTGCTCCTTCCAAATTTGGCGGCACTTTACTGCCGGCACTCTTACTGCCGGTCAACTTCCGGTTTCTGCTCCGTCAGGGCGGAGTCACCAGTCACGGTGCTTTGCTGAGTTTTTAAGAGCTCCGCGACCGAACCACGCAGTTTCCCGATCAGTCCCTTCGCGCGTTTCACATTCCCAGTTCCGAAAAACGAACTCAAACAGCTATTTGGAGACGCAGGGGCTTGCACGGCAGCCGCAGCAACAATAGATTGAGCCCTCATGTCCCGCAAGGTATTAACTACAGTCCGCCGCATGGTGATCGTTTTCTCCCGCAGCCGATCCCCAATTTCCCGCCATTCCTCTGCTAAAAACAGCGAAGGAGGCGCCTGCAGAAATCCATTTTCCCGTGCCCAGACAAACTTGCCTAGGTCTTTGTCCTTTACTGCTTCCCCTTGCTTAGCAAGTAAACTCTGAAGCAGGTTCTGTGCTGCTGCAAATTCTTCATCCATGCTGGCAGCCCTTGTGACGGGGGGAAGGTAGCGACCCTTCCTATCTGAGTGCCGATGCTCCTCTGCCCTCGGTCTTCGCCTCAGACTCCTCCGCCCTAGGTCTTCCCCAGCTCTAATCCATGGTCCGCGTCTCTCTGCCGCACGAATTCTGCGAGCTTATGCTGAGGGCCCCACGTTGGGCGCCATTTGAAGGAAGACCTTTCCGAATATTCACGGAGCCCTCACAGAGGTAAGAGTGAACTTCGTTTATTGTTTAGGGTGATACATTCTTATGAGGTTCCAGGGTCCCGCGGCAATTGGCTATTCCAGCCCTATCACCCACCCATGCTCTGCTACTATTGGCTACCTGCTGCATCAATCTCAGCACCCCCCCCACCACTACCATCAAGCAGGGGGAACATTCTAGCAGGGGTAGAACCTTCTAGCAGTGGAGCATTCTAGCAGGCCTGCTCTGCACCCCGCCCCGGCTATCACAGTCACTTGAACTGTATGCTGGGTTGTGCAAATAGGCCTTGTCCCTGATTACTAAGATATTTCCTACACCTTCCTGTGAGGGTGACAGAGCGCTGGAACAGGCTGCCCAGAGAGGTTGTGGAATCTCCTTCTCTGGAAATCCTCCAAAGCTTCCTGGACATGACCCTTTACCATGTGCTCTAGGTGTCCCTGCTTGAGCAGGGGACTTGGACTAGATGGACTCTAGAAGTCCCCTCCAACCTCAACAATTCTGTAGTTCTGTGTGTATGAGCTTTAAAATGTTTAAAACTCTTAAATTTGTTTGGAAATAGTCACTTTCAAGATTTCTTATGACTGTATATGGCTGCAACTTTCAAATTTTAGTGTAACAGAAAAACATGTCAAAACTTAGCACATGAAAAGGAAAATCTCAATAGGATTAGAGAAATAATCAGTTTATTAACATGTATATGTATATGCATACAAAGTAAGTTTGAAGTAGTCAAGTTGGAATTTAAAGCAGCATTAATTTTTTCCTCAATTTTAGTCAATAATATTTCTCTAGACATTAACTTCCCATTTCCTTGTCCCATTCAGTGTAAAGTTTCAAGAATCAATTGTATTAGACATAAAAATAAAGACAACTTCTGTAAATCTCAATTTGAAGCACTGCAGTGACTGATTAAGTAGATGCTCAACTTTCAGTGTTAGTTTTTTTCATATCCCAAAACACAATTTTACTAATATTTAATGAGTCTGTCACTCTTAAAGGAAAATGTGATCTGCAATGCCAGTGTTATGGGCAACTGAAGAGAATTCAGAGTTTTGTGATACTACATGCTCTCCTGCCCTAAAAAGAAATTTTGTGAAAAACGATAGCAGTGGTAGACTCTCAAAGTGCTTCAGGGTTCTTCACTACAAGGCCATTAAAGCTGAATTGCGTCAACTCATAGAAAAATGCCCCACTAAAATTTTTTAGGTGCTCTGCAAGTATGATAGTTATAATGTCATGCAATAGTAGAGACACAAGTGGTTTAGTTTAAGACATTTATAGACACTTTATTGTAAGGTCATAAACCATTTAGGCATGAATTATGAAACATTGAAAAGGATGTTGTTTCCTTAAGTAAAGTTGGAGGAAATGGAAGCTGTATTAGAGAAACTCTTTCACGTTTTATAATAAAAATATAACTGACTCTCATCACCTACAAGAGAATTCTGTGAAGATCTCTAAGGGAAGGCTTAAAGAGAGTGACAACTGCTTACCTGTGAGTGATGTTAAAAATGTGGTAAGGTTGCCTGTTATGAATCCAAAAGATGAACTCCAAGGTGGCTGAGAAACCTCCTGTTGAATAGGAGTGTCAGTGAGACATTTCAAAAATTCAGAAATATATCAAAATAGATTCTTTGTTACGGTGTTAACAGTAAACACCAAGTTACTGCACTCACTGAAGATGTAGAAATAGACCTTGAGGGGGAAAATACACAAAAATAGATCAAGAAAGAATCTGATATCTCATTTGGTTCCTCAGAGAATTTCATCTCTCCTAGACTCAGTGCATAATAAGTTTTAAAGAAAAAAAAAAAAACTTGGCTAATGCCTAATGAAAACTTGTCTACTTGTCGACTTGCTCAATTCTGGTTCTGCTACTTTTTACTCAGGTTGAAAGATGTCAGGTCACTTTGGTCATGTTTCTGAGGCAAGGAACATGCTCAATTTCCATGAGTGTATTAACCTAGAAAAACAGTACTCTAGTCTTATCTAGGCAAATTCTAATACAAGTACTTCACATTTGTCACATATTAATGTGAGAAGAGTATCACATATTGCAAACTTTTTATATTAAGGAAAGACTGAAAATTAGTCAAGTCAGCATTTGTAAAAAGTGGTATTGCTCTATATATTATGTTAATTAGTGGATAGAAGTAGATAGAAACTAAATATGAAAAATACAAGATCTAACAGATCCTGCAGATGTACCAGTTTCAAGCACTAAAATAAAAATGTATACTAATTTTATACTACACATATCATGAGGTTTAAAAATGTTCACTTAAACATAGGAGACAAAATTTTATACACTTTCCTTATCCCATGACCCCGAAGGTTAGCAATGAAATAGTAGCAAAACAGGACACTTCTATAAAATATGTGAAGAATCATTTGACAAAATATATGCACAGCACTTAAATTATCATTGGTCTTTCCCCTTCATGTGACATTTCTCATGAATATATTCTTGTAAATTAATTAATGAAAAATACATTGGATTAGGCAGGGCTTTTCAAAGAAGATGGAAGATAGTTTGTCTTTACAGCATTCCAGCTTCCTCAGTACGGCATTTTACTGAAATACCATTATTTGGAGTACTTCCCACAAAAGCACTTACATTTTCAGCCTTTCTTTTAAATTACCTCCCAGCAACGTTCCGCTAGCATTGACATTGTGATGGGTTCCCCCATGCAGTTTCAGTGAGGGGCTTTTGTTTGTCCATTTTTTTAAGGCAAGATTGTCCTCTGAAGCTTCAGGCCCAAACAGAAACTCATGAAGATTACTGACCTTTTGCATGAGTTGTATCAAGCACCAACACTGTAGAGTCGTCAAGGAGCCACAAGCTTTAACAAGCCAAAAAGTAACAGCAACCTCAGGCTCTGTTTTAGCAGTTTTCTTATGTAAAGACATTTTTTCTCTGCCCTGTGGAAGCTGTAGCCTTTTGTTACTTTTTTTATACGACATGATAGACAAATGGCAGAAGTAAGTAAATATATTCTCTACACAAATGTATTTTAATTTCTCTAAACTAATTTTGCAGTATGATAGTAAAAGTCATAGCTCTTTTCATAGAGAATGGTACTTCACTTTTCCCATCACCTATGATTTCATTTTTCACACATGCAGACACACACAGAAAACTTTTACTCCTAAATCTTCTTGAAAGAGAGTGAAGAATTCTCTCATGAAGTATCCAAGTTGACTAAATTAGAACAAAGGTGTGATGAATCTGCAGGAGCTACCTATAACCCACCACTCTGTTCCCAGGGCATGACCTACACTTCCAGTTCACATAACTTCCAGCTGTACCTTGAGAACACGGCAGGAAAAAGACAGTGAAGAGATGAAAGGCTCTTTTAGCCTGAGCTGTTAGAAGAAAATATTCATTGATTTAACATGATGGTCCACAGATAAAGACTACAGCATATAGAAGGTGTTGTATTATTAGGATTAAACCCATTTAGTTTAAAATTGCAGAAACTTTGATGTTGGAAAGTACTCCAACATCAACACCCAACTCCTTTACTCAAAGCAGAACCAACTAGGGCAGAATTTACAACCAGTTGGGTACTGACCATCTCCAAGGATAGCAACATCTCTGGGCCACCTGCTCTAGTGTTTGATGATCCAACTAAATTTTTCTTGGTTTTAAATGAAGTTTCTTATATTCAAGCATGTGTCCATGGTGTCTTGTCCTGTTACTCAGCACCACTGAGAAGAGTCTGGCTTCATTTTCCTTGTAGACTCTCACCAGGTATTTATATACAGTGATACACTTCTTTGCYTGAGGCTGAAGAGTCCCATCTCTCAGTTTCTACTCACTTGTCAGATTCTCCATTTGCTTAATCTTCATGGCCCCTCACTGGCTTCACTCCAGTATGTCCATCTCTTTTGCACTAGGGAATCCCAGACTGGACTCAGCACCCATATGTATCCCCACCAGTGGCTGAATATCTTCAGGTAGTTCTCCCTAATGCAGCCCAGCAGGCTGTCAGCCACCTCTGCCACAAGCGTGCACTGCTGGCATGTCCATGAGGATCCTCCCTTCCTCTGCTAAGCTGCTTTTCAGTCCCTTGACCTCCAACCCGTACTGGTGCATGTTGTTATTCCTCTGGTGCAGGACTTGACTTTTCCCTTTGCTGAACTTAATGGGGTTCTTTTCTGCCCTCTCAAGCCTATCAAAATCGCTCTGAATGGCAGCACAGACTTTTGATGTATCAGACATCTCATCCCAGTTTTGTATCACTGCTCTAATACCCATATGGGGCACAACGGCAGACACTGCCAATAAGAAAATTGAGCACTGAATAGAAAGCTGTGGTTAGAAATGTCAGTTTTATCAATATTATTTAATTAACCTAGTAACAGAAGTGCTTTCAAAACATTTGAGATGATAGAGTACAATGAAATCTCAAATTTCAATGGAAAGCAGGGAAAACAGGGAAGCAAGCACTGTAAGAGTACACATGTAGGAGAGCTGTTTGTCTTTGATCCACAGCATCCACATAACAGAGATCATGTATCCACTCTCTTTAAAATATATCAGTCACTAACTAGTCCCAAGAGACAACAGCTGAAGTATGTATCCGTGCATCTAAGTCAGTCCAATGATAAAAGTTCATACTTTGTGCCAAATTTGCTGCAAACATATAAGACTGTTGGATTATGATATCGGCTTTTAAGTGCCTGCCCACTTTATTATCCCTACCACTACCTAAAACCACCTAAAACCACAATCCACTGTCTTTCATCTGTATACTTCACTTCAGTGAAATTAATGATTGTAAATTCACTTTAGTAATCAGAGAATTCTCATTTAACAACATCCGGTACACAGATAAGGCATGATTATACAACACCACAGCAAGATTACTGCTAAGCATTCAATTGTCTGAATCATCTGGAAACAGTCAACAGGAAAAAAAAAAGAGCAGAAAAGTGAAAGGGAGTGGCATTTATTAAACCTATAGTAGTTATCAACAAAACTTTTCTTACAAGTTTTGCACCATGTAAACAAGCACAACAATTACAAAACGACACAAATAATTTTTCCTTGGTAATTAAAACATGTATAGTCTGACAAGATGCTATATTACTAAACTAGACCATTTTTTAGAAAAATAGAAACATAAAGAGGAATGATGCTTCTTTATTTAACAAGAGAAATTAAAATAGAGTTTGGGTTTTTTTGGTGGGGTTTTTTTTTTTTGTTGTTGTTTTGTTTGTTTAACTGCCCTCAGAAAACAGTTGAGCAAAAGAGTAATAAGCACTTTTTTTAGTTTAGGAATTTAGGCCAAGCTAATTTTAAGGTTTTCTTTTTTTCATTCTGAAGTAAGTTTTCTTTTATGAAAAAAAAGAAAGAAAAAATTCGGTTTGATTTCATATAGAATGTCCCATTTGACCTGAAATGCTTCAATATTTAATGAAGTTAAAAGTTTTGTTTATGGAGCAGAACATCAAATCCTACTGATCCTACTGAACTATCAGAGGAAGAATCCAGATTAGGTAAGGACTCACTAGGAAGACAGCAGAAATATAGCAATTGAGATGGGGCAATCTTAATCAAAGGAGCTTTAGATTGCCAACTTCCCACCTTGTGGATTTTTTCAATGTTCTTCATAGTTTTGAAACACTTCACCTCTGCTACCGATTTTCAGTAACACTTGAGAGTTAATGACTTAGTGTATCGATCTTTAAGGAGTGCCCCAAACACTATGGGTAAGTGGGAAATATTACTCTAAATATTTTATATAAACTAGAACATTGAAAATACTAGGAAGGGAAAGGACCAATGTCAGAGTAACCACTTCAAACTCGCTTATATAGAATGTAAGATACCTTATTTAAAAATCTGGAATCAGAGACTTAATTCCAGAAGGAAATTTTAATTACAATATTGGAGACACCAGCAGTTTATAAGTGTGTTGTGTGAATTAATTCCCCCCTTTCAACTTTTCTCACTCAAAAAATGCGAGCATCTGATTGTTCTAACTAATCATTAGTTGGATACTTTTCTTCCTGCATGAGAAGAAATGCAAGAAATGCAAAGAAATGTGAAAGAAAAAATGCTGATTAAGTGATCCAAGGCATTTATAAAATTTTTATGAATTTTATAAATTGGAGCAAAAAGCAGTCAATAATAAATGCATTAGTTATTGCAGGCAATAACTGCAAAATTCAGCAGCAAAGGAGGTTATATGTGAATATTGAGTAAGACATACACCAACAGACATCTTACTCTTCTTACATATCCAAATATAGAAGTTCCCCCAAAAACATCATAAGAGCTCCCACAAAATAAGCAAAGGTTGTTTCATGGCCTGTTTTCTCTCTCATATGCAGTAGAATATCTGTTAGGCTTGAGTCATTAGGAGAAATTAATTTGCATGCAGCAAAAAAATTATTGCCACTTTTATTATGAATTTACAGAATATTTAGAATAAACTAGACTACTTGGCAAGGTAGGCCAACTTCTAAAGTTTGGGGAATCCATGTAATCCATTCTACTTAGCCCAAATGCTAGAGGACAGTTTAGAATTCTTTGTTTTCTGAGGTCTTCTAAGCATGATAATACTGCATTTCTAACATGCAAAGACATACTGTGGACATTAAAGTTTGATAGAATCTAAAATAACGTAATTTTAATGTGATAACCATCACCTTGAACTTGCCTTGAATTTCATGATGCAAAAAAAAAAAACTCAGGTTAGGATTGAATCCTCTGAATGCAATTCAAGGCACTAAGGCAAGATTCACCTTGATACTGCTCATTTTAATAAGGGTTATCACAAAGGTATTCACTCATGTTACTTTAAATCTTAGAAATCTTAAAATAACATTTTATTTATATCGTATTTCATTTATTAATTGGAGCAGGAAGGTTCAAATACAGGCTTTTATTTTATTCCATCTGGACACTGGCATGATAACCACCACACAATGGTAGAAGAAATTCAGTCAAGAGCTGCTGCCTCCTCTGCCTCCTGCAATTCAACTTCTCAGTAAGCTTGAGGATTGCATAGGCAAAACAATGACAGATGTTATGATTGATTGAAATCTTTTAGTGTCCAGTACCTTCAGACCCACAAGTCCTCATCCAGTAGTAATATTCTAAGATTGTATTAAAATCACAGCCAAGAGAAAGCCAAAATTTGGCTTATTATGCAGAGTCATTTAATGAGATGTACTATTCTCCTTACTTCATCTACCATCAGAGATATATAGAAGAAACTATGTATTACATAATGGAAATTTACTCAATTTAAGCAGTAACTTTTCGCATTTGAGCAGCTGCTACCTACTGGGTCATTCCATCTTCAAATATGCCCTGAACTTTAGTATAATCTTGAGAGTCATTTGGACGTGATTAGCAGCAGTTCACTGCAAAATGTTAGCACCACTGCCAGGCTCACACCGCCAAGCTAAGAGTTTAGATTTGCTCATAGTCAAAGTGATGAGCTATTTTAATGAATAGTAGTATAAAAAAATAAAGTACTATTCCAATATTCATTTGAAGTATCAAAGAAGAATGTTCCCAAGGGACATTTAGAGCTCCCTAGGCAATAATCTTCAATAATCTTGATTAAACCAGTAATCCATCATGGTTATTACTCCCCACAATAAGTAAGATAAAAAATAAAATCTGCCTCAAAATAAATTTCCCAAACAAAACCCAGGAGAGCAAAATCTTCCCACTTTTATTCTCCTTCACCTCAAAAAAAAAAAAAAAAAAAAAAAAGAAAAGGAAAAAAATAACCGCAAGCTTAGTTAACTACTTTTTTATGCTTTTTTATTTTCATTATGTATATAAAGAAAAGAAAAAAATATACCACCTCAATTAGAGGTAGCTAGGTAAGATAGAGACCGCCATACACTTTTGCCATCGGGAATGTTCAGTAGAAATACATTAGAAGTACATTCCATGTACAAGAGGTCAGAGAATCGAAACAAAGTCATAGCTTAACATGACTCAAAACAGTTTAGTGGAAGTACAAGGTACTCCTATGAGATAGTCTAACAGGCAAGGCCATTCTCTCAAAAAGTAAAGTTTTAATTTGAACTTTAAGTTATTTATTGCTTGTTTATTTTACTCAAAGTCCAAGAAAGTCACTTCCTTTTATTTAAGGCTGAGGAATCCAGTTTTGTACCAGCTTACAATATTTAAATTATCTTTGAGCTTTTTGCACTGTGACTGTGCACTATGGAGAGAGGAAGGAAGAAAGGGAACAAAAACTTGAGCTTAAACTGTTGAAGAGAAAGCAGGGGACAAAACAGATAAAGAAAGAAAAGGTAACAAATGGGTGAACCGGAGTAGGAACAGACTAAAGAGGAACAGTTGTTCTATTCCTTTTTACGTTTTCAAAATAAATATCCCTCATGGTCACTGTGGAAACATTTAGAGAACAGGAATAACTCTACTTATATTGACAACTAAAGAATATGATTGGAGAACAACAGAAGTTTAAGCAGGACTTTCAGTGTCACAACAAAAACAGAAAAAAAATAAAGGCAGATTGACTGCTGAGAGAAAACTAACTTTATACAGCATGAGGATTTGAGAAGGTATGCAAACATGGTAGAGTAGATTTATTGAATACACTATAGAGAGGTTGGTTGGTTTGAAGTAATAATACAATGAAAATCTGATTAGTTTTGGGCTATAAGTCAGTAACTAAAATCTGAAAATTAATATTATTTTTTACAGCTCCAAGGATTTATTAAACACTCAATTACAGTAAAATTTTGCTTTATTTCTAACATGGATGTACTAAAACAGATCAGATATTTTCAGGGAGGTGCCTTTTTTCATTAAGGGAGAAAAAAAGTATAGTATGGATAGCTCAAGTTATTCTACCCTTTCTCTTCCCAGACTCAGAAAGTTTCAGTGCCCAAAAATCTGATTTCTTGTCCACTGCATCATAAAAAAAACATATACACAAGACCAATATATCAACATTTTTAATTTCTTTCACACTGGCTGAACAATGTAGTATTGTATGAGGATTAGTGTCAATGGGCTGAGATATGTGTATATAAATATACATATGTATACATATATATGTAAAATACATATACACGTGTGTGTGTACCTATATACACATATATAAAACATAGCTCCCTACGATGGCACATACAACTCTTCCCAATCCTTCAGCCAAACTTCATAATAATAACAACAGCAATGTACTACTCAGTAACGCAAAATGACTCTATACATCGAAGTAACCAAAGGTGAGTGAAGAGTTACACTAAGCTTGAAAGGATTATCAAATAGAAAAGATGGTACCACAAATCAAGCAATGGCCCATCTAGGAAAGTTTTAGCTTGTTTTGGAAAGTTTTGGTTAATGAGCACACTTAAGTTTACTGCTAATGAATAGTAGATAGTCTGTAAGGAGAGGTAGATTGATCAATATTATAATAAAAACTAGGACATTTATAACATTATTTCCATTTATGAGAAGAGGACAGTGGAATTTTGTTTTGGATCAAATGGTAACTGGAATATGTCCCTAAATCAATTCCATTTAGAGACACAAACACACCTTATTCTTGGGAAAGGCAAAAGAAAAAAATATTTTTTTGATTCAACGCACTGCTCTGAGTTCATGAATATCTCAATGTAAAATTAGAATTAACTGTTAAACAACATTAATACAATTAGTAGAAGGTTAATAACTCTTTTTCATCAGTACTTCTAATTGTAAACTAAAACTCTTATTAGGTATACCCAGCAGTAAACTGATAATGCCAGCTAAATGTTCCGCAGATGTCTATAACTGGAAACATAAAATTTTAATAGTCAGTTTCTTCAGTATTTAAAGACTATATTGTTATCAACATATTTTTCATAAAGAAAGTCATGCACCTCTGTCAGTTATATTTATTACACTAAGGAACATTTTAATATAATAATGCAGATGTCTTCATTCCATAAACCCCCAACGGTACTTAAAGCTACGATTTTATTACTTGTGCCTGGGGCCAAACAAACCTATAAACCTGCTAAATTCTAATTTAAATACTACTGGTGGGGTTTGCTTTTGTGTTGTAAATTATAATACAATGTAATCAAATATGTGCAGAAGTGGCAGCCATGAAAAGAGCATTTTTGACTCACAAAATTTAAGAGAAACTGATATATGAATAATCATTTTTGCTCTGGACTGACATATTTCCTTCAAAAAGTATATATATTATTATTCCAGCAAAACTACTGTGTGACATTAAATACTTTAGGATATGAAATCCCAGTCATATTACTTTTGTTATTATCTAAATAGGACAGGTGGTATATGAACCTTCAGTCTTATCAACTTTCTGTTCCAGATGGAGTAATATTGACCAATTGCAGTAATAATATATCAAGACATTAACTACATCACAACTGATGTCTGTCATGATACTGCTTTGTTCAAAGTGAAAGCCCATGTAGAACTCAAAGTCTGGCCAATAAAGAGAATTATAAAGGCAGGAAGCTCTTCAGTACATCATCCTACTTGAAGCTATAAAGCTTTAACCATAAACAATGGTATACCCAGAGTATCCCATTAAAGCATACAAAGCTTTTCATCCAGCAATATTTTATATTCTTCTGGTGAGTTAAGTTTAAAGCATGCTCATAAGTATAAAATTTACAGCTTGCTTTACTAACACTGTATTGCTAAGTCTATTTTGAAAGCCGTTTAAGTCTTATCCCATTTGAATACGCTTTGAAACAAACTTATTATTTAACATTTATGATGCTGACGCACCGAGGGAGGGGTCACAACCAGACTGGGCTTTTCTGCATTCAGTACCATACAGACACATTATAAATGGCAGTCTGAGACACACTAAGTTCTCTAAAATAACACAAAATAACTTGCCTGTAAAACAGTCTGGCTGTTATTCATATGCCATCGAGAAGGCCAAACAGCTTGATAAACTCTCCTATTCATGTTTCCAGGCTCTAAAAGAGTAGTAGAAACTACTTTTATTGTTTATTAGAGAAGGGGAAGGAAGGTATGCTCTGACCAGGCTATCTACAATGACTGGAAAGGATATGGAACTGACAAAAAACAAAGCTTAAAAGGGACAAATATTCTTCAGAGTCCACTCCAAAATCAAGTTTTAATACAGGATTAGGCAAACATCGGAAGAGAGTGGAATATAAATAACAGTAAGTGCTCAGTCTTTGTTTCTGAAAGCAAGAGTAGGTGCTTCCAAGTAAAGGACCACACTTGCAGGTATTCTCAGAGCAGGTGAACAAGTACTATGCACGTAATTCCTTTCCAAATCAGGAAGTTATTCACTGATGTGCTCTAATTTAAGTCTCACTTGAACTCTAAAAAGCAGACTATTGAAGAGACAGTTCTGACTATTTTGAAACTGTATGTAGCCAAAGATAGACTATTTGCAAACACCAAAATACTTGTACATGAGTCAAAAGTCAGCAGTTGTTGCATTTGGGACAGTAAAAGCAAAAAGCATAAAACACAGTATGTGCCACCTGTTAGACAGAGGTTGTGCCAACTGACTAAAATGCGCGGCAATTCTGTGTATAAAACAAGCCATTAAAGGTACAGAACAAAAAGTTAGTCCCAAAAACTACAAGTGTGTTTGTGCACAGTTTCTATTTTCCAGTTCACCACATTAGGTTCACTGAAGTTCATACGGAAGAGTGGGGTTGGACTAAGCAATAGAGTTACTCTCTTTAAAGTGTATAAAATGCAATAACACCTTGAATTTGGAAAAAAAAAAAAATCCCTTTTTTTTCCAAGGAGTTTGTCACAGAGGAGCCACGGTAACCTCTCTGATGAGAAAACACCTCCTCACAAAATTATGTCTCTTAGGACTTCACCACTCCTCTGAAAATACTCTAGTAGGCGACAAGAAGAAAACACTGAAGTGTTTCATTCTGCATTTCTCCAGTGGGTTACAATAACCATTGCAACAGAACAGAAGACAAGGCGTCCTTGGCAGCTGGCCAGTTTCAGATACGGTATCTGCATGATCACCTGAAACTTGACAAGCCTCTGTTCTCAAGGTTTCCATCTCATGGAAGAGTCACATATTCCCCTCTGCCATTCTTCTTTAAATGATGAAGCACAGGCACTACTGAGCCCACATCCACCAAGTTACCAAGGCTCTTGCTAGACAGAAAAATTCCATTAGACGATCGTTGCCAGTGAGTGAGAGAGGAGATCCTGCACCTCTCCTGAGGTCTGGTGAGGCCGCACTTGGAGTATTGGGTGCAATTCTGGCCTCCCCAGCACAAGAGTGACGTGGAACTTCTAGAGAGGGTCCAGTGTAGAGTGACAAAGATGAATATCTATCTTATGAGGAAAGACTAAGCGAGTTGGGCCTGTTTGGCTTGGAGAAGAGACGGCTAAGAGGGAATCTTATCAACATGTACAAACACCTCAGGGGAAAATGTAAAGAAGATGGGGCTAAACTTCTCGATGGTGCCCAGCAAGGGGACAATGGATAATGGGTACAAATTGAAACACAGGAAGTCTAATCTCCATGCGAGGAAGAACTTTCCTATGAGGGTGACAGAGCACTGGAACACGTTGCCCAGAGAGACTGTGGAGTGTCCTTCCCTGGCAGTCTTCAAAACACACCTGAATGTGACCCTGCGCCACATATTCTAGGTGTCCCTGCTGGAGCAGGGGGGTTGGACTAGATGATCTCTAGGGGTTGCTTCCAACCTCAACCATTTTGTGATTCTACAGTGTCCTCTTGAGCCCTGATGCCTGCTATTAGTCCAATCAAGTACAGTTCTGGACCAAGCCTCTTCTAGCTCACATGTCCGTTTCCTTTTCCAGAGAAGCAAGGTCAAGGCGATTCAAATATTGATCCTTTGCATTTTTTGTTTGTTGTTTGTTCATTTGTTTACCTCAAGCCAGAACTGCGATACATCTAAGCAATCCTACTGTACCTGGGATTCAGCACTGCAGTTATCAAGTCCACAGATTAGATAAGTTGAGCTATTTCTTTTTAAGCTTTCTCTTTTTTTTTTTCCTTCAGACATATGATGATCCTTCAGAAGGATGGTAGGAGAAAAGTATTGCAGAGCAGGATGCTAGAAAGTAAAAATTCAGTTTTCAGGGATGTCCCTCTCATATAACACACTCATCAGCTACCAAATTACCCTGGATTTTGATGCCAAGCTAGAATGGTTTCTTGTGTTAACAATGATGACAAGACTGCTTACAGAACATTTTGATTTTAATAAGCAAAGAACTGTAGTGACAGAATAAATCTCTTACACATCCTTCTCTTGCCTCCATCAAGGCAATGAGGACAGTAGGGATTACTTTCAGAATTTGAGTTCATTAGAGACTTGAACTACTAGTTTACCTCTTAGCTAGAAATTCACTCAGCTGCATGCATGCATGCATTTTTCCCTGAACATATACTATTTTGACACATCATCTCACCAAGACATTTCTTAGAGTAAGATAGAGACTATGCTTATGTAAAAATGCCTTCATATTTACTAAGTTTTTAATGAAAAAATAACATATTTAATTTTAAATTTAATATAGGCAGACTGAATCATAATTCAAAGAGATAAGCCTATGTCCTAAAGGAGGGAAAATAGCTTAGAGAATTAGCTTTGACTTACCACCATATGAAGATGGTTTTAAATAACACACCTTTCCAAGAAGTTAATAGGATTTTGAAAAATTTGGAATATATTTTAACATTAAAAGATAAAAAAAATACAAACAAAAAATTCTTGAAGGCAAGAAAGATGATAAAGATTATTTAAAAGAATGATATGTTTATTCATTTTTAATCATTTTAACCACTTGTGATTCTTTTCTAGTTCCATGTAAATAAAAATAGGAATAACAAATTAATTCACCTTTCTTATATTTCAATTATCCAGTAAATCAATCAATAAAAGAGGTGTTCATTTAAAAGTCCATTGTTACAAATATCATAATTCTTACTCACAACTAAGTGTAGCATACAAAACAATTTGGAGGAAAAGGCCATCGAGTAAGATCATTTTCATAACCCTTTTCTAAAGCACCTCCCACTCATATCTTGCATGTCATTCTTCCTTTCCCATCTGATTATATGAGAATCATTTATATGGATTTACCATCTTTATGACATTTTCATTGGGCCTTTGTTTCTGCTTCATTGTTTAATTGTTCACAGTAGCAGACGAGCTCTCTCATTGATGGGTCTTGCCTCATCAATRGCCACATCTCCATGACAGGCTTCTACCTCCTACCACTAATGCATCTTGTCATCTTTGATATTGTGTTGGCATATTTAATAAAAAATACCAGGATTTTTGTAACAAAAACAGGTATTTTGTACTTTGGTCACTGTGTATGTTCATCAAGGCATATATATCTTTTAGATATACAGAATGTATCAATTGTGAAAACAAAACCAGAGCTGCTGACAACGTTCTTTTGCTTTACAGCCCTTTGAATTTGATTGCAGTATATTTTGATCATCTGCTGAAATACAGACAACGAGGAGGAAAATACCACTGCAAGCAGACTCAAGGACATAGTGAAATGTAACAAAGATAGAATCTGGTTCATATTGTCAGGTATTTTCACAGTTAATATATTTTCATAATTTCAGACTATTATTGATATATAAAAGCAGCCATACAAAAACCTGTATTTATCTTTGAACAATAGATGTTAAATATCTTCTCTCCTTATTGTATGTGGCATTATCTTTACGTGCACTGTCCTCTAGTTATTCCCAGGTTTTCCTGTCAATGAAACAACTTATTTGCATTCAGAGTTGCATCTGATTACGAGTATTGAGTCTGAATGAATGTTCAGATCTGGATCCTGTCTGAATGAGTATTCAGATTAGGATCCTGTCATGGAAGAAAGAGATCACCAATCTCATCACAGAAATTCAAAATGGAATATTATGAGCTACCTCTTCCTTTATAATACAGTTTGCCCTGAAGTTTTCATATTCAAGTAAAATGCTGGGTGTGTCATGCAGCCTTCATAGAGAGATGATGCACAATTTATTAAGCTAAAATGTTCAGATTTGTGTATCTGAGGGTTAACTTAAAAAACTATATTTTAAATTCAAGGATATTAATATTGCCTTTAACATTTGCCTCTGACTTTTGGTCACTTACTAAGGAAAGATAAGGAATAAAAAAAAAAAAAAGGAGTAGTATCTGTGTCCCTACTCTGTTTTTTTTTTTTTTATTTTGGCTTAAAGGAATGTAAAATCAAAGAGAATTCAGACCAATGCAAACACATTGCAAAACTGTCTAATAGCCACCATTGTGAGCTTTGAGAGCTTTGTGAGCTTTTCGTTCTTACCTGCTTTATGAAATGTGGGTTGGTTTTAAGAAACAATGTTTACAGAAATCGATTTATTGGAAAGTAAAATGTGCTCCTTCAATATGTTAACTGTTGTTTTTGAAACTTCTAAAGGTACTACCAGTTTCTCTTGCAAGATTTTCTTCCCTGTGAAAGTGCATACACCAATTTTTTTCTTTCATAGCCTAGGAAGAACTAAAGTACATCTCTCCTTCATGACATATTCTCAGGCACATTTGAATTTCCAGATATAAATAAGCATAAAATTACAACAAAACAAAATTAGTTCCCTGTTCCAAAACATGATCTATTGACCACTTCCTTTATATCTGTCTCCCCACAACTCTCTTTCAAAACCTGCCAAAGAAAAGAGTTTGTCTTCTGAAACTTAATTCTAATGAAGTTTTGGAAAACCCCTTAGATATACACCAGCTACCTGCCATGACAAGCAGGGGCGATTGAGCCATAGCTCCTCAAGACCGGTCCTGAAAGCTACAGACTTTTTTGTTTTACTGTCACTGTGGATTTTCTCTATCAGACTCTAAATTATACAATTTTTTATCTTAAAATCTAAGGCAACCTGTCTATCTAAGCTTGAGGCCTTTTGATTTAAGTGTGTTATGTCACAAAAATTCAACTGCTTCAAAGAGGATTGATTTGTGTGTTTTCTTCTCTACTCATCAGTAGAGAGGCTGCAATCCTCCTTTTCACTACTGCTTCAGGATTTCACCAGATAATAAATGCCTCTTTTATCCATATTACCCATATTATGCAAAATATAAAAGCTAGGTACAGGAACAACTCGCACGACCACCACCATCAATCAGCATATCAGGCATGAGAATTAGGTTTGATGAGACAGATTAAAGTTTCATGAAGACAGACTCTTTTTTTTCCCCCCCTAAAAAGCTGTTTAGCAGTAAGAGATAACCCCCCAATAAATCATCTGTTGTAGATACTTCTTTAAAATTAACCATTCCAGACAGATGCAATTCATTCACTTAAGATGTTTCAGCAAAGAAAATATTGAGATTAAGGACTTTATTATTTCACCTGTCCTATAGTTGTATGGTATTAGCTAGATAACAAACTTCAGCAGCCTGTAGAACTACTAGTTCCACATCACCTGTCTCAATTTACCTCAGGGAATGGCTCAGGGTAAAATAGTTTCTGCCAAGATTTGAGCTACCACTCTACCCCCCAGTTATCCTCGACCAGCTCAGCAAGTAATATTACCATATGAAACCATAATGGTCAGATGCATCTCCTTTAAGCAGGGCATATATCATAGCATATGGTTACAGCAGTTCTGGCATTTGAATTATAAAATTGCACTGACTGAGCAGCCTGAGAGTGGTTAAGGGCAAAAACTGGAATAAATTCATACTGGAATAAAATCTCGCTCTTCTGTATATATAAATTCAAGCATCAGGAAAGAAAGTAGGTTGACTTTTCATTATTGTCATTTAGGAATATAATTCACTTCAGAATAGACATGAGTACATGGGGGTTGTTAACTCAATAATCCACATCAGTCTTTGGCACAAGATAGGATGGGTCCAAGGAAGGCTGGGAACATATTAAAAAAAAAAAATATCTTTTGACATAATTCTCCTTCTCCCTCAAACTCAGATTTCATTCAGAGATTTTTCTTTTTGTTTGATGTTGCCAGATGTTGTGGTCATTTGCCAGGAGACATTTGAGAAATGGAATAAGATATTGTCTTAAGATTTTTTACACAACCTGTACAATTTTGTACCTATGTGGGAAAAGAGAATCATTTTTTCAGCGGCTGTTATACCTATATCCTTCTTGGGGTAGTTCAGTAGCATATTTTTTCTATATATTGAATTGAAATTCTCTACTTGACAAATGTATTTTGACAAAGCATCCTTTGATCAGTTTACAGTTCCTATTTTTTGATCAGTTTTTAAGTTCTTCAGGTTGAGCTGCACACAGTGATACATATATAATAAATATGGAATCACAATTAATAATGATCTTATCTCCTGAAAATCCACAGGGTAGTTCTGCTGCTAAATTTGTGTTTACACCAGCAGCATTAACTTGCTCAGATTCTTCCCTTGAGAAGGGGCTTTGGTAGAATGACTCTGCCCAAATATCTTCTGAAGGAATGGAGTTGCCGTAAAGACCAGATGCTCAGGGGATGCTGCAAAGAATCTGTAAGTCTACTGTAGTATCTGTGCCTCAAAAAATCTCAGGTCATTCATGGGTTGAGGGACATGTCCTTGACGAAAAGTAAATCTTATCTCCTCACTGCATGACACAGTAAAAAATCAAGAGCTTAAAGAGCATTGGGTTTTGCTTCTCACAGAGCATTAGTCTGCTTTATCAGTAGGCAGCTGACCTATGTACTGGCAGATCTGAAATCACTGCTAATATTGAAGAGAACAAGAATTTTATTTGAGCCAATGGAAAATATTTTAACTACTTTTTTTTCTTCCATTTTACAAATAAGATTTAGAAGGCTGTTTTTTATTTATATTTTATTTTTATTTATTTATATTTTATTTATTTATATTTTATTTTTATTAATAATAGTTCTCAGGTGCAGACAGTGACAGCTCCTGTTTAAGAAAAAGTTGGAATATTCTTTGCAAGAGGAATTCTTTCTCGATAGATTTTGTGATTTGTGCAGTTCTTTACAAAATGTGAGTATAATATGGATATCAAATTCTCTTGTTCTCATTATTTTGTCATATCCTCCAATAAACTAAGATCAAGCTCCTTACATTAATTTGGTTATGAAATTGCAGAGGTCATCAATTATTTTCAGAGAGATGAACAGTGAATCTTGTATGTAGTCCAAGGAGTCAAGGAATTTAGTTAAGGATATTTTTTTTCCTTCCCTCATGCTCTCTGCTGCTTTGGATAAGTGGCTGCTTATAAATGGTATCTACCCACACTCACCCATGGTGAGATTGCAAAGATGTTTCTGAGAAAAAATTCTTTGGGGAAAAAGAAAAACTCAGGACAGATTCTAGGCAGGAGGAGTCAGTGCAGCTATTCTGTCTTAGTTTAAAAAAAACCCAAAAAAAAAAAAAAAAAAAAAAAAAAAAAAAAAAAAACCTGCTTGGTCCTTGCAGAGTCTGCCAATGCTGTGTCTAGAAGGCTGGAAAGAGCTTCCCAAAGTTGCCCTGTTAACAGTGGAGGCTGTTTTCCTGAGACCTTGGACTCTAGAGAGGCATCACTTTGGTAGACCCAGGAGTCTGGAGGATCTTAGATGTTTGTAGGGCTTTCAGAGCTTCTGAAACAGAAGCGGAGGTGCGTTTCCAATTTAGGTTCAAAAAGTTCAGAACATATGTTTCAGTTACTGTCAAATGCGTTTTTTCTAAAATTCATTGTGTTTAAACATATAACATTAAAAATATGTACTTTTCCTTAATAAATATTTTATTCCAGGTACATTTATTTCAGATTTTGTAATTTTCTATTAAACAGAAAATCTGAATAATAAGCTACTGTAATTTCAATACACTTTTATTATTGTAAATAAAAATATTCTTGTTTTTATGTCAAAGAAGATTTCACAAGATATCTGACCCTTCCAGATCATGGAGAAACTAATTCCACTCTATCAGTATAGAAAAGCACTACCTGTGCTTTGTCTGTTTATTTTTGTTTGTTGTTTCTTTGGGCCATTTCTTATATGTAACAGCTTTTTTCCATTGGAAAGGAATAAATTGCAGATCTTTGATATATACACTACTGTTAATAGAAAGTAGCATATTCTTCATTCTCTGAGGCTATGCTTAAAGAGAAGGAAGGTCTAGGTGCTTCCTCCATAGCTTCCAGGAGGTACTGTCAGTGCAGGTACTAGCATTAGGGTAGCTGAGAATTCCTGGCTGGTCACAGATCAGGTGGTATTTCCTAAACTGTATGATCTGGAATACATTATAAGTGTCAGTTTGTGTGTAGTTGTGAAATTTGTGCCAAACAGATAAACTGTGATATGTCACAAGCACACATTTTAATTGCAATAAACCATTCCTTATTATTTACACAAGTTTAGGACAATTTTAACCCAAGTGAGACCTTCATGGTCTCTCAGATTGCTAATGATATAGGAGATTATTGCTTCTTACTTATACTCTGGAGTATAGAGTATGACCTGTGGAGTATATTCCAACTATAGATTATGATCATCTGAAGTCTTTCATTAAGATAAATAAACTTTATAGAGATTTTTGCCATTTTCTGAAAAATGATTCAGTTTGTAAAAAGACTTCATATGGGCACCTACATTTCTATTTTAGACTTTATACGGTATCTTGTATTTAATTTAGCTCGTGTTTAACTGTAATGCTCTTCTCATAATTTAAGGAATGGATCGTGAAGCCACAAGAACTCAATAACGGAGTCCTCTGTGATATCATATAAAGAGAGGTGCATTTTAAGGTGCAAATATTGTTTTGTTTCTGATAAAGTTTAATGAATGTAAAATGTAAATGTAAAACACTTTCACCTCATGCATTCAAAACCTGCAACCTAAAACCTCTAGGTAGCAACAGGAATTTACAGAGAACAACTGTAGTAGATTGCCAGGTGCAGTAATGGAACTATTACCATGGGGGCTTTATATTTATATGTTTCACTCAGCTTTAGCTTGTACATACATGCCTCATATCTCTGGAGAAAACCATCCGACCGTATTTGTGCTATTTGATTTATTTTTCTACACTTTGTGAGACAATAAAATTAAACCTCTCCACTGTTTCAGTGTGCCAAGCAAACTAAAGCCTCTATTTAAAGACCAGAACACCCTGAAAAGCCTTTTTACACCTAAATCCCAACAGGTCTTTTCAAATGCTAATCTGCATGTTAGTCAAGGAACAGTTTTAATCCCAGCACTGCCATCTACTGAAAAGATCATTATAATATGTCTTTCTGGAAGACACACTTTACTTCAAAGACAAATTATTGTCTTAGTAACTGGATTACTAGATAAATGGAGTTTCTAACCAGATAAAACCCTACAAACTCTGCTTTACAGTCTGGCAAGATGATCAAGTGACTTTTTAAAACTTATATAAATCCATTTATAGGAATGGTGATGCTTCAGCAGTAGTGAATAGATGTGTACCAACTAGCTGTGCATAGCTCTCCTTAACTTTGATCTAAGGCAAGTAAAGAGCAGCTGAATTAAATGAGAAAGGAATCAATTACAATTTCAATTTGTAAGCCTAGATAATAATCAATTAATTCTTTAAACAAAGAACCTGAAATTCGTAAATCTATATTTCCAAGCTGTAGAGAGATCCACATAAACCGAAGAGAAGAAATACTATCGTAACTGACATAATATCTCTTTTCCCAGATAAGAAAATATTTACTAGCACAGCCAAGAGCTAGTGCTAAAGAGAACTAGGAAAGCAGTTTCATATTTCTTCAGTGTGAGTTGAAACAATCATTACACAGAACACAGATGTGACATATTTGGCATTTTTTGTTAGCACAGATAAAGGGCTGGGTGCTGCTAGCCACCAGGTCTCATCTTCCTGCCCTGAAACCAGGAGAGCTGGGGGCAGCCTCAGCCCCAGGGAGCGCTGGACACTGCAACAAGGTCAGGGGTGCCAGGACTGGCAGGGCTGGAGAGGCCTGGGGACTGACAACATGTTGTGATTGCCCCTAGTAAGGCTTTTCTTCCTTTGGAAGTGTTTGTCTGTGTTGATCTGATCAGCCAATTCACAGGCTACCACTGTGTGTGATAAATTTTTTAAAAGAATGATGAAAAAAAAAAAAGAAAGCTGTGAAAGTGTATTTCCAAATGTATGCTCTTAAATCCTCACAAAATTGAAAAGTGAAATACTTTTTCCTTTTCTTTCTTTTTTTCTTTTTTTCTTTAAGTCGTCTTTTTGACATCAAAAGATTCCCAGCTAGCCTGGGCATTCATTTTAAATGACCAGGTCTCAGTGAAGAGCAGCACAGGAGGATGAACCCACAGGAGCAGCAGGATGCTCACAAGGAGCATGCAAGAGGTCTGAGAGGGATGTAAGTGCAGAGAGGCAGACGAGCAGGCCCAAAATGATCATGATGGCACCTGTTGACTGGTGCAGAAAGAAAAAGATACTATTGCAAAGCAGAAAACCCTTCAATTCCCTACGGCATTGACAGGAGATGAATACCAACACTGCCTGTACTTCCAACCATTGGTAGAGCTGATATGTCATCTGCAGACAACAAGAGGAAATAGCATAAAAAAACAGACTTTTTTTTTTAAAATAGAGTATGAAGATCCTTAAAAAAAAATAAAAAAAACTAAGAAACTGCTCAGAATACTGTCCAGCCCATGAAGTTTTGAGACAAACCCAAAATTCTAAATCTTTTAGCTATTTTTCTGGATTGATTTCTTCCTGTATTGAAAACCATTTGTAAAAGTTATCTCCCTTCTTCTGCTGTGTTCCTCCACTGTCACATCAAACTACTTAGCATTCCTATGATGCTCTTCTCCTACAACATGACTTTTTTTTATATTGCATCTTTTAATAGTGTTTTCACTCTCTTTTTCCCCATTTCTCTCTGCAACCTGACTAGATGCATTAAATCCCGAAACTCCAGTTATCACCTCTTGTTCACTCTTTATTTTTATCTCTCTCTATTTGTTACACTTTTTACCCCAAGCTCTTAATTTGTATTTTTTTTTTTTATATTTTCCACTCTTGGAAAAAAAAGCTTCTAACTCAATATTCAAGTTTTACTCATTTTTTGTGCTTTCTTTTCCCTTGCTCCATCATTTCTTCAATTCATTTTCATTTCTGCTACTAGTTTTTTTTCTGAGTAGGACTCTGAATTCATTCCATTCTGTTCTCTTCTGTCTCCATGTTCTTCAATATGGCTTGTTCATTCTATTTGCTTGACTTTCAGTGCACAGAAAGACACATAATGGTAAAATATCAATTTTTAAAAGTATATTATTATTCCTTTAGCTGATGCCAAAGCACTGAAATATTGTCTAAATGTCACAGAGTGTAATCATAAATTTTCCACTGCTCTCACCAAGCCTTGAAGAATCAATATCAGAAATGTCAGCTCCATATCCATATCTCTTCACCCATTAAAGCAGATGTGGACTGCATCCTGGATCCAGGATTTAGCAAAGAGATTGCTGAGGTTCAACCAGTCCTTTGGCTGTACTCCTTGCTACTTGGATCTTTGTAGGCAAGTTGAAGAAGTATGGACTGGGGGCATTGACTACAAAATGGACTGAAACCTGATTGGACTTGTAGGAGCAGTGAGCTGCAGTTCAAAGTCAACCTGCATCAAGACAGTAAGACTCCCCAGAGCCTTTGGAGTTTTTCCGGCACACCATTGTATCTATATTGTTGAATGGTTAAACATATCTGGGAACTTATTTTCAAGTCCAGATTCCACCATCCCAAGCCTGAGCTTTGCCAAGACATTCAAATGTTGTCTCAAGCTCCCTTTCATTGCACCTGATGGGTTTGGGCATGGGCAAATATGAGAGTAGTATAGCTTGTATCCAGCAGCTTGACGCTTTCCAAGCATGATGTAGGCATATTAAGCCTTATTTACCACAAATCTGACAATCAGTAACGTGGCAGGAAATTCTGCTGTTTATTGCATGGACATGATAAAGTATGCTTTCAAATCTGCTTTTAACCATATAGTTTAGACATAACCTGTGAATGTCTGAAAAACAGTAGTGCATAGATAAAAAGCATACTGTGGGCAAACACACTAGGGAGGCTCTGGACATACAGAAAAGTAGAAAAGCTCTTTTTACACAAAGTAAAAATTTGATCTTATTAGATAGTGTATGGAGGCTCCTATTTATTTATTTATTTATTTATTTATTTATTTATTTATTTATTTATTTATTTATTTATTTATTTATTTATTTATTTCCTAGCTGCTTCTTGGTTGAAGGGTAGGAATAAACATGAACCAAAATGTTTTTCTCGCTTGCCCACACATGCCCAGTGGTCTGAAAAGTGTTAGCTGCAGCCTGGTGGCTGACTTCCATAGCTGTGTAAATATAATTTTGTAAAGTCTGTGTTCAGATGTGGCTTGGATATTTGCAATGTAGTGCAGCTTTACATGCCTGAGTGGAAGACACTGTGTGATGTGTCTGTATTGAGCCACTGTTCTTTAGAAACAGTTTGTTACGATCACTAACTGCGTATACACAATCTCATTTTTGTTGCTCACACCTTCCTATATTATTTTGTTAATTGCGTCAAAATTAAATCTCTGGCAAAGAGTTTTAAATACAAATATTTGTCACTTTATGATTTGCATATGAATGTGCATATGTGCAGCCATATGCTTTTCAGCTTGGTACGTGTACAGTCAGTGAATATGTATAAGGATTTCTTCCCTCTCCTCTGAGGCTGTTCTCTCTTTCTCACAAGTGGTTCATGTTAAAAGATCACCCAGGTCCTTGAAAATCTGGCTTTCTCACTGTTGTCCAAACCACTATTAGGCAAGAATCCAAGCAGGCGGTGAGAGAGGAGAGGGACATTCCTAGTGTCTTTGCATAGAGTATTTTAAAGGGATTTAGGAAAAGATGGAGGGGAGCAAGTCACACTTCTGCAGTTATACAATCTGTGGAAATCCCTGATTCATATACACAAGACAATTTCTCTCTTACATAGTTCTGTTAATCGAGAACTCTGAGTGCAGAACTGCAGGTCTGAACATCTGTCTAACCCAGCCAGCATTTTGAATGTACAAGATTTCACATGGCTATGAACAAGAGACTAAGAAATTTTTTTGAAAAGCATTATTTAAAAAAAAAGAATGCTCTTAAAAAAAATCAAGACTAGGAGCCTTTCAGAGGCATGAAATCCTAAGAGAGGCCAGGAGAGGAGAGATTGAAGTATTTTAGAGAGTCAAGTTGAAACCTGCCTTGCTCTAGTGAGTAGCTTTAGCATAGTCTATGCAATTCAAGAAAATGATAGAATTCACTCGAAAGAAGAGCATTTGGAAAGACAAAAATAATTACAATAAAAATTTAGATCCATATGAAGTAATGAAGTAATTAGGGAAGATCATCCTTGCTAGACAGTGAGAATTAGTGGACAGTTATTGTTTGCAGAGAGATTATGACGTCTAATGAGAACAGAGGAATTTCTAGAAAAGTGAGGATAGAGGAGAGACCAGCTGCTAAACCACCTATTTACAGACATTTAGACTTCACTGTAAGCAACTCCTAGTCATACGGTTATGAGAAGGGCTGAGAAAATTCTACTATGAATGATGATAAATAATTTAATATAGCAGGAAAAAATATCTGAAATAGTGTTGTACATATCTTCTCTGGCACATGAGTCTGTAGCAGCAGTCATGAGTTCTGTGCTAGGATCTCTCTCCTTTCTCCCCTGAAGTCATAGCAGAATTCCGTGTTCTTAATTCTGACAATGTGACCAATATAAAGCAGCACTATGCTCACTCTCCCCTCCCACAAGGGGATCAGCATAAGTCAGCATATAAAGATTACTGTTCAAAACTTCTACATGTGAGGGACATATTTTCCCCTGTGAAAATATGCATCGCAGGTTACCCAACCAGGTTGGGGGCTGAAAGAGGGAGAGACAAACTCCATTCTGCAGTATATCTCTCTCTGGTATTTTGATGCCATTCAATGAGTTGCACAGCACTATAGGTTCATTCATCATAAATGCTTCTAGGTGAACTTGAGACAATAAAACCTTTCAATTAATTAATGTGCTTCACTTTTTTCTAAGTGTTACCTAAACTGTGGCAGCTCTCAGCACACAACATTTATGCTGTCGTTTACTGTCAGTGTGTGTACTTTCAGATGGGAAATGCTCTGGAGAAAAGGCGGCTAAACTGAGTGAGGACAAGCCAGCTCTCTATTCCTAGCTAAAAAGTGTATTTTGATATGCAGGTGTATGTACAGATAGATACATATTTGCACACACATGTATATACACATGAACAGACAGATAAAAGCATTTCATGAAAGTCATTTCAGTTATTTGAAATATGCCAGGTTCAATGAGAATGCTATATAGCTACTACTAATTACTAATTGATGAGATACTTATGTTTCTGCTGAGTCATTATGCCAATACACTGAACAGAAGTCATACAATCCAGTCAGTCTTACAAAATAATATAAATCATTTTAGATTCCCATAGTAAAAGTATTTGTGCAGTATTACAATGGAAGCAATCTTATTAGGTTTAAAAACTCAACTTTTCTGAGTTTTGGAGCATTTATCTATAACACTTTTTTTAAGTGTGGAATTCATAATAGGACTGATTACTTACTTTGCAGTATCTTGTTAGAGCATTTTTAGCATTATCTGTAGAGATCTTCAGATATCCAATCCAACAAGTTGGCTATCTTTGTTTTATCTCGAAAGAAATACAATATGCTAAGTATTTTGGGCATGGGATGTGTATTTTAATGATAACATCCAGGCGAACATGATATAAAATAAAACTACTAGTCTTTGGACTTTGCTGATAAGAGCTAATAAGGAAAGAGAACAGCCGTATGATTGCATTGTACAAAACCAGAACAACTGCTGTTTTGAAAACGGATTTATAACATGATATAACAAGATGTTTGTAAGACTTTCATAACATTATCAGGGTTAAGTTTAATATCGAAATATATTTAGACTGAAGAGTGTTTTTCATGTTAGCTAAAGGCCTGCACTTATTGTTAGCACTGAGCTCTAAAGTAAATTCACTGTGTGCCTAATACTGCCATGATGGATATGGTTAATTCTCATGAGCTTATAATTAGTTAATATGATCTGGTTAACAGGAAATCAGTGATCATAAAATTGTGTTTTGCGCATTCTGACAGATGAAGATAAGCCAAATAAAAGGATCTGCTCCATTAAGAAAAGAACTATTTTTACGATAAGTCGTTATCAGTTGCCACCCCCATTAAGACTGAGTGTGACTCATCTCATCAGACCYRGCTCTGGAGCACTTGCTGCACAATACCCTGTGAAGTTCAAAAGCTAGAGAMAGCACATTGCTTCAGACTCTCACTGGCCTTTCAACAGCAAATAAAAATGTGAATACTTTTTTACCTTAGTTACATATACAGACTTGAAACATATACAGACTTGAAACTGACAAGTCATTACCCATTAAAATCATGAAGTACATTATTGATACTGATTTTGGGGAGCTTGTTAACATTGGAAAGTGAACCTGGATTAAGGTATGCTATTAATCGTAGCTGCTATTATTAAATAAGTTCACCTGTGGTCCTTTCTGTTCCAGAAAAGAGTGTCAGGTTAAACAACATGAAACCACTTTCGGCTATTTCTGAATAATTCCACCAGTAAACAAAACCTCGTTGGGCTGTCGTTTACTTTGACAGTCAGTCAGAGATAGAATTCCTTCAATAAAAACAAAATGTTCTTTTTAAGAGCTAAAAAAGTCACAGCCRGCAAACACAGCACAACCACTGAGCATCTTGGATTTGCAGTGTCTGTCGCGCTCCTCCTCCCACCCAGCATAGGCAGATGCAGCTTGCGCGACGCTGCCCGTTAACAAGGAACCCTGCACATCCATCACACCCGCTGCCTCCRAGGGACCTCCGAGGTCCCTGAGGTTTTTGCAAGACCAGCTTCAAACTCCAGATATCAAATTCAGAGACCTAGATTGTATGTATTTATCATCCCTAATACAGCTCCTGATTTCTGCCATTCAAAATGTGCTCTGAAGAAGCGCTGAGACGGTGGCTCCCAGAAATACTCAGGGGAGTGACTCTCAGCTGGTCCAGGAGGCCAAAGATTCAGTGTTTTCAGAAGGGTATTTTATGATGGTGCCACGTAGCAATTTATGAGGAACTCTGGAAGTTGTTGGTAGGAATACTGGCTTATTGCTACCGCAGGAATCAGAGTTGGTTTTGAACCACTGGCCTGCTTCACTGCAATATGTGTTTTGTACTTAGTGACTCCCATGGCACCCCTCAACACCAGATTTACACCAACTCTGAATGTTATCCAAATGATTTATTTTCATAAATTATTTGTTAGATAAACCACCTATTATTTACGTGCTGGGAGACTCTTTTAAGGAACCTAACATATTTCTATTTTCATTCTTCATTGCTGCTGAAATATTTTTGCCCTCTTTGACGCCTATATTGGATTAGGATAACCTTGAGYCTCAAATATATATACAAAAATGTCTGCTCTTTTAAATGGCCAGTTTGCACCTTCTCAAATTGACATACATAAACAAGTACAACGAGAGGGAATAAATATTGCCACAGGAGCCACTCTCCTCAAAAAAAAAAAAAAAAAAATCAACCATGGAGGTAACTGGCATGCAATAAGAATTTACTGCCCAATTTCCACTTAATTTTATAGTCTATATAAACAGGCCCACTCCATGCATTAGCATGGTGGACACACAATTCGAAGACAGAGAAAGGTGGCAGATTAGAGACCATCTTTCAATTCAGAAGAAGGCTACAGCAATCGTAGATTCCCCTTCAGCTTATATAAAACAAGCACAGTCAAAATTACTGCACTTGAAGTGAGATATTCAGATTCTTCAGCCTCCATGGCACAAGAAACCCCTAAGAATAACTCTACAGAAAAAAAAATGCCTCTAGTCTTGTTTGGCTTAAGAGAGAACCAGCGCTAAGACATCATTGCCTTATTCTCACCAGAGGAACAGAGGTCAATGAGGCAACTGGAAGTGATTATGGTAGGCAGAATTTTAAAACAGGACTGTGGGAATAATGCCATAGAAACTGAAAACCTATGACCCTGAACCCACCTCAACATCTGTTTTCTTGACAGACATCGGATAGATCAAGTTTTTARCATAAAAATTTGGATTTAAAAATTTTTATGGTATCTTCCATCAAAGCAAACTGCTTTTATAAATATTTTTAGGAAAAAAAAAAAGCTTTTGATGACTTGAGTTTTATTTGTTGAAYTTAAACACAGCCCTGTGATAATTTGCAACTAGAATCATTAGAGTGCTATGCCAGCGCATGAGGAAGAACCAGAAAATGCGATCCAGTAAAAAAACAAAACCTGAACTTAGCTCAGTAACCAGACCAAGAAACTCAAACGCAAACAAACAGCATCAGTGGTGAAAATGCACCAAAGTATCAAATATCAAATTGGTTTAATAATCAGAGGTATCATAAGCAACACGGATAAGATTTTTTTTAAGAATATATGATTTTAATTGACTTTGTCCCTTTAATGATAAATTTACAATGAAAATGACATGTCCACCATAATTTTGAAATACAACATAGCTACCACTCATTTGCTGTAAATGCCTTTGCATTATATTTGTTTGTGGCAGAGGAATAAATCTGACAAAAATAAATTCTTATACACATCCAYTCTTGTGGGCTTAATAGCAAGATAAGATATTTCAAATTAAATACTGTAAATTAAAATAATATCAAATCATATAAAAGTCCCTCCGGGATCTCCTCAAGCAARAATTTCCTCAGCACACTATTACACCAATTTTCATATGTCGGGGAAAAGATCTGTTTATCATGAAAACGATGCATTGGATGTTGGCCCGGTATTCTACCTCTTGTGGATTTGGGACCAACAACTTCTCCTTTCCTCCAGCGCTCCTGTAGGGTCCACCCCCGAACACTGAAGCCATCCGTATTAAGAGGAGGACACCCAGCACCCGTACAACTTCTGGTGCATTTACCAGTTCTCCGAGGACCCTCTCCCCAATGCTGTCCAAGATGCTAGCAGCAACTCTTCAGATACCTGCCGTGAACAGGCTGAGAGGATGTTGCTTTATTTCATTTTGGGGAGAAAGAGTTGCTTTGCCATCTGTCTGGGCTCCCAAAATGTGTACTCAAGCATTAGTGAACAAATATACCAAATAAATACCAGATAAGAGCACCCAAAATACACTTGGTAATGCAAGGAAAGGATATATTTTAGGGTATGGTCAGATAAGATATTGAAGCTTCCACTGTTGCTTCTAGAAATGTCAGGATAATTCAGAAATGTCAGTTCCTTTACTGGTTTCCACATTGTAATTGAAGGATCATGTAGCTCTCTCACTCTTTCTCTCTCTTTCTCTAAATAGGTCTATAAAGATCAGCTGGAAAGTGCAGACAGAATTGTTCACTGATTAGCTTTACTTAGAGCTACAGGCTATATATGTGCTCTGTTTTGTCTTATTCATCAATCTAGCTTACATTTTTAGCGCACACRCAAACAAAAATCAGAGAAAAAAAGGAGAAAAATGCGATGAAAATCACGAACAACACAAAACAAATAAGGTTCCAATCGTGCAAATTTTGCTTCACTGGATAAAGCACTTCTTGACACAGTAATGTCCAGAACTCCCCTCCCCCAGAAAAATACAGGACTGAGACTGAAGCCATTCTTTCGCTTTTTCTTTTTGTTTTTGTTTTTTTTTTTTCCTTTTTTTTTTTTTTTTTAAGGCTATACAACACAAAGAAAGCATGGAAAGAACACCTCATTGGGCTGAACGCTTCATTCTTCGGGCTCAGGAGTGAGCCTTTGATAAAGAGATTGTGTGGTCCGAGTTACTTGTCTTGTTACTGGGACAACAAGAAGAGAAAGAAAAGAGGGAAAAAATGAAAGAGAGAGGAAAAAATAAAATAAAAAATTAAAAAAAAAAGAAGAAGAAAGTCAATGATCCCAACAATAAATCCGAAATTGACTTTACAATCACAGGTACAAATTGCTCAGGTCGATAATTTCATTTCTCCTAAAGATCACTGTCGTCTAAATCTAATTAGAGGCGCAGGTTTCCCAAGGAATTGTCAATAGTCAAAGCAAATGTTGGAGTTTAGAAGGTTATCATTCTTCTACTGTGACAGTCTGACAGGCGACTGGAAATACTGTCATATGCTGCCAAGTTCAGGGTGTTGTTAACGATTGAATCCTTGCTCCAGCTCACGGATTTGTCTCCTATCCAGCCTTCTTTTATAGTGGAAAGACTAAGAAGCCAGAAAAGGTTGAATATTTCCACCCTCCCATGAGGTTACCCCTTTCCAGTTTGAGATGCACTTTGTCTTCTCTTTCCATGTGGAGCAAGACCCCGTTGCTGGCTGCTTCTCTCGTGACATCCTGATCCCCTGCAAAAGCTGAAATCACTGGATAGCCGTTTTGCATTAAACTTACCTAAAAAGTGCAAAGAGAGAGAATCTGAGTTTTYTCAGTGCTGTCAAGGACTTGTTTGCTCTGTGCACCTCATAAAGATTTTGCACAGGTTAAAAACAGGATTTAATTAAAATAAGGCAATGTGTGAATTAAACTAAGGCATGCATAAAGACCCCTTCAATTAAAACACCCCYCAGCCTCATTCTACAGTTGCTGGGTTTGTAAATGCCCCCAGCATCTACAGACGAGTATTTGCAAATGGAAAGAAAGCACTTTCTGTWGCTTGCAACCCACCTGGATGGTTTGTCTGTTATAGACCTTGACCACGTGGAAACTGAAACTATATATCCCTTTTCTTGGTGCTACAAATATACTGGAAGCAAGATCAAAATGGTTGCCAATATTAACTAATACCTGGAAAGTAAAAATAAATAAGTAAATGAATAGGGAGAAAGAGAAAAAAGAGAGAAGTCAGATCCTGCCTTAGACAAGTGCCAGTGAAAATCCAACACGAGCTCTGTGACTGATAAAAAGCCCAATCGAGGCGGCATTTGCAGCACAATTAAAAGTGCACTGCAGGGGAACGGARTCACGTCGAGAGGCATTTAAAAAGCATCGTAGAATCATAAAATGATTTAGTTATGCAAGGGTGAGCTCCAAATCCCGTTGGATGAAGTGCAGATGTTCATATTTCACTGTCAATAAAGCAAGTGTGGCAGGTGGAGGGCTGGAGGGGGCAAGCAAGGAAGAAAAAAAAAAAAGGAAAAGGAACAAAAAAAGGTGTTCAATTCACGATGCAAATATATGCTTTCTAGATCGCACTGCTGAAACCAGATCTTGAACAGGATGTGCAACCAGAAACGAGTTCAGCGGGATATACACGTGAAGCCGCGCTGGGAAATCTTCCCAGGCAGCGGGAGCAGGCGCGCGGCGCGCGCAGCGCCAGAGCCTCCTGCTGCTCCGCGGGTG
>PTEX01000268.1:226779-263557 GCA_003342815.1 Eudromia elegans | reverse complement strand
TTATTTTATTTTACATTTTTTGCTTGCTACAGGTTACATTTTGGTGTACGATGTTGAATTTTAACCAATATATGGATTATTTATTCTCTGACAAAAAAAAATCCTAAAAGTGGGCTTTGAAATATAGCAGTGATGCCTCAATCTTCAAGCACATCACCGAGCCTGTGTAGTTCATTCAGCTAGTTTTCAAAGTGAATCTTCCAGCTCTAATTGGAAAACAATGTTATACCCAATTGCCTGTTTTTATTGATGCATGATGATGTGTATTAACATCGAAGACTCTGACATTTCTCAAAATCACTTACAGAAATAAAAATATATGACATAGATAGRAGATCACATTATTAACACATTCATTTAGTTAGCTTTGAGTTTAGCAATTTAGAAAAAAAAATCRGATTTGAAAAGCGATACTGTAGAAGACTGTCTCTTTAATGATATACTCTGTAAGAAATATATAATTCTTTTATTAACTTTTTTGTCTCTCTTTTTTTTTTGTTCCTTCTGTTTTGGGTTCTGCTTGAAGGAAGCACAAAATGTTTTTTAATGTTTTTGAGAAAGCAACTGCTCTTTGAACCAGGCTTTTGTAAGTTGTTGTGAAGTTGTACACTCAAAAATTAATACCAAAAACACTAAGTACTTTGGAAACTTGTCCCAGTAACCATTATGCTSCAGAGCAAAAATAGCTAGTTTCAGTCTTTTCTTTTTTTCTGAAATAAATAAATAGTGACTCAACAAAGAGATTATTCATAGCTTCAGAGAATTAAGACATATATTTGTTCTCTAGCTGATGGTGACTCAGTCAGGTTGTACATGTCTCAGGTCTTCCTTTTTTTTAATATGTAAGGGTTTTTTTCTTTTTTTTTTCCTGAAATGGMGTTTTACATTTGCATGCGTAATTAAACTAGCATGGCTAGATGCAGGAATACAGTTCACTGTCTTATGGCACTGTAATACCTAGCAGAGTACTGCAAGGGTAATATCCCATGAACAGGCCGTTTCCATGAGATTTGCTATTGGTCTTTTTTAAGGTCCTAATTCTATAGTTCTGCCATTTATTCAAGACAGGGACGGCTAAAACTCCTAATTCAAAGAACATTTCTCACCCATAAAAATGGYACTTCATTCATTTGATGAGCTTACCAGAAAACAATGGTAACCTTGCTGCTGAAACCCTGATAGAGGATGCAGGAAGATTTACAGCTTCACGTCCTTGACAAGAATAAGGCACACCTCAGTGCAGTATGTTTCAGTGCCACTGCCTTGTGACAAAAGTTTGGGCACATCTGCRAAGACTTCTGCTCTTGCCTTATTAGAGCGAGCTGTGAATAGCAGCCCTTGTCTCCTTTCAAAGCACCAAGTAACATGTAGTCAGTCCAGGTTCAGCCTTTGCTCACCAGTAAGATACTATGTTCAAGGGTTTTTGCTTTTATGACTGAGGTGGTCTCACAACCACAGCAATAGATGGAGTGGCATCTCTCTACCACTTCTACACAATTCTGTTAGGAGATCTACCCTGTTCATTTTACTGTGTGCTACACTGGATATCCCCCAGAACACTCCTGTCACTTATTCTTTGGGTCTTCATCCAGGCAGATAGAAAAGGAGACTGTCAAACTCTCACACAATGAAACTCATTTGGGTTGGAATTCCTAGATGTCTAGGAATAACTTGTCTTTTTTTCTTTTTCGTTTTTTCTTTTTTGTCCTTGGAGTCAAGGAATGAAAATCAGGTCCAGTAAGAGCCTGAYACCCTTGGAGGAAAAAAGAATGGAAACCACTAATGAGAAGCTTGCATACTGCATGAGAGCCTGTGGCATGTCCAAGGGGTGGAGAGCCAAGCCCAGCATCCCAGAGAGTATTTATCACCATGGTTGGAATAGTAACAGACTGCTTTACTTTAAACAGGTTCTCTGGACAGTTACAACTGAATTTTTGGCATATATTACTATTTAATCATTCCCTATGCAACATGGCCAAAAGTGAGAAACCTTTCTTTTTTTTTTTTTTTGTAAAATAACTTGTTAATCCATTTCGAAAGATCTTTCTTTTGCACTACTTATTTCTCTGATCATATCCCTTGACTTAGATAGAAATCTCAGAGTACTGGACCCAGGCAATCTCTCATTGCAAAAGTGCTCACACGGCCTATCCGTCCCTGTCTCAAATATCACACATCTCGCATAGTGCAGTAGATGTGACTATTCAGAAGAATTTGTAGCAGCTGAAGGTGCAGACAGAAGGATGTGACACCGAAACAACCAATACCTTCACCTCATACTTTTTCTTCTGGGGAACTGTTGAAACACTCAGTACAAGAAAATGACTGTAAAATCTTAGTCACTTACATACCTTAAGGCAGATTTAGCATTTCCAATTCTAATATTGAGGCCTTGGCAGGTTATTTTACATTTCAAGTTTTTTCAGTGCATTAGACATTAATTCAACAACCTTAAATTAAAGGAAAAAAATGAACCGAGGCTCTGACACATTTTTTGCCAAGTGTAGGAATGTGCTTTTTACCAAATGCATGTTGTTAAAATAAATTGCAAAAATAATTTCTGAAATTAATAATTGTAGTACATATGTAAGTATATTAGATAAATTAAGGTATAGATAGCCTGAACTTGAGGTCTCGAGCCCACAAAGATTTAGCCTGGGTTTCACCTGAGGCATCTGTACAGGCCCACTGAGCTTTGTGAGGCTGCTAATATACATAAACATTTGAGGGCCTGGAGCTATAGCATGAAGAAAAATATACCCAAAGTATTTGGTAGTATTCCTTTTCATGACTTCGCATTTGTGACACATTTGAATCAGTATCATTATTACTTTATTATGCTCTGTCAGGGCGATGACAAAAAAGATTTAAGTGCAACTCTGCAGAGACTGTTGTGCCRCAGACATCTCTTTCAGATGTCAGTTCCGCTCTGTAACAAGGCAGAAACTGATTCTGGAGATAGGTTTTGCTGGCATCTCTTCAAATGTCACTTCTCAAGACCAAACAAAATTCTTTGATATCTTTTACAATTCTGCTTAAATGTTGCATATGCCAAAGACCAACACATTTAAGCTACTTATATTCTTTTATCTGTGTAGAGCTTTCCACCAAAATAAAACAAAACAAAATGCCTGTGTCGGTTCTGTGGTGGGGAAGGAGAGGACGTGATGGAGAGTGCCACAATATGACCAGGGATGAGGTTTTGCACTTTTAAGCTGGAGGCACAGGTTATGTCTATCAAGACAGCAGCACTGAGCAAATCACCCAGCAGAGCTGTACTTCCTTTGCAGTTTCCCGTGGCATGTGCACTGAACACCCCCTTGCTTCCCAAAGTCACCATACACACCTGCCTCAGAGATACTGCCAAGCACAGCTTCTCTCTTTCTCGTTCAAGAAAAAAGAGGAGAGGAGAGGAGAGGAGAGGAGAGGAGAGGAGAGGAGAGGAGAGGAGAGGAGGGGAGGGGAGGGCAGGGGAGAGGAGAATGAGGTATGATTATAGTGAACATATGTGTTGAAGAGCAGAAAGCAGTAACAACAATTTGTGCGAGGTAGTGTCATTAAGCAGGATTTGTGTGTGTGCACATGTGACATAAATATAACTTCTTTTTCTTCCCAGTATCTTTCCTTTTCCTAGATCTTAGTAACTCGGGTGATAATTTACCACTTACAGTGTATAACAGGTTAAACTACATCATTGCATGTATTTAATAAATATGTAATTTAATTCTACATCAACACTGTACTTTCGGACATAGTTTAAGMCCTGGCTTATGTCAAAATCTATCACCCATACATCCCGCCCAGCTGCTGGTATTTACACCAGCTGGACTCGGCCAGCCTCTGGGTAACAGTACTGCCAAACTGGTGAGTCACAGCCAGGAAAGGGGTTTTACCTTTTCAGATCAGTGTCAAGAAAGCAAGAACTCAACAAACTGTACTCCAAAAAACGTGCATAGTAATTAATTCCTATGACCCAAAACTGTCCACAAGCAGACTGCAAAGCCAGAGAAAAATATAAATAATGATTCTCTGTCAATTTTTTAAAAATAAATTTTCCTTGATCTTTCAAAAGTTATGAACTCGCTGCAAACAGTCCTGATTCAGTTAACGTTTGTCTATATAGACAGTRTGATTGTTCCTTTCTTCTTCTTACTGGCTTTTAAGTATAGTTTAACTTAGCTGAATAGAACAAGTAAAAGATACAAATAACATGTAAATTTTATGAGAAATGTTTGGGCTTAAAAATCATAGAATTGTAGAATCATAGAATCATTAAGGTTGGAAGGGACCTTTGGAGCTCATCTAGTCTAATTCCACGCAGGGTCACCTGGAGCATGCTACTCCTATGTTATCATTTTACAAAAAATAAGCGCAGCTGAATTCCAATTCATCTTGAAGCCTAAACAAAGACTTCTTTGATTTGTGATGACACCTACACCCTTTAAGCAATACTGTCTCAACAATGAACATAAAATCGAGACTGATTGACTGCAGCCCCAGTATGCAAGAAGGAAGAGGATTTGGTTGACACAAGGAACTTGCATCAAAAAGCATATAAAGATGTAAAGAATATGATCTAAGCTCAATTACATTCTGAACACCAAAAAAGTAGGTAGGTCTCATYGAACTGGAAATAAATTAGAACACCAACCTGACTGCTGCTGAGCAAAGCTGAGCAGAATAGGATAACTCAAATGTGCTYTGGAGTTAAGGCTCTTTGTGAATGTTAAATCCATCCTACAGCTGGCACATTTATGTCCTTAAACCACGAACAGGGATTCTGAATTGTCATTCTCTGCAAACGATCTCTTGCGGGATTCATCTCCCTTCCACGGTGTGTCACATACATACACTCATGCATGGGCACACACACTGTTCTTGAAGAACCTAATCTCTTTACAGGGCAGCCTCTTACAAATGTGGTCAGACTATTGGGGAAAAAATGTATTGCTGGAGTTACTGTTTGCAGAAGTAGAAATGTTTGGAGCACCACCAGGAGATCACTTTTGTAGTTTGTGAAATATTTCTAGGAGTGGAAAAAGTTTCAATATTTATTCTTTTTTTAATGATAAAAGGGCATCTAGTATAATTAAGAGTTGCTGCTTTAATTTCTTCGTCTGTTTTATTATGATTAATTTTTATTTCTTTTTGCCCTATTCTTAACCTACTAGATTACCAATGCACGTAACTGCACATATGGTCTGTATGTAGACCATGGACCAGGATGTGGACAAGGAAAAAAAMCTTAGCAAAGTGAAGGGTTGATAGGTTTGTCTTCTTAGGCAGCCTGTGGTACAGGATAAAACTCTTCATGGATCTCAGATTCTACAATTATCTAATGGAAGTATCACAAGTAAGAGACTAAACCCCGTTTTGGGAGCTCCATGCTCTAATGCAGAAAAAAAAAAATCTTTAGGCAGATAATTACGAGAGTTTTGCAGCCCTGGAAAATTTATCAGAAAGACCAGTGGCACAACAGTGAGACCTGTCATATTACTGGGATAATATCCTATAGAGTCATATAGATATTTATGTTTTAGTTGCAACTTAATGAAGTTCAAGTTGTGTGCAGAGGAAGGCAAAGTACTAGACTGCTTATGCAAATCCTTATATATGTGGCAACGTTTTGTTTCACATCCTCTACAAGGCAAACTTTCTTTTTTTTTTTTTGACATATTTCAACTAGACAAACCATAAAAGTTGTTTCTTTCAACTCTTCCARAATAGACTGGAGGTAGAACGGTAGAGTGTTGGTTAAAAAAAAAAAAAAAACAACAGAGGAGGAAAAATATAATAATAAGAAAAAAGATTTTTGGATTGTGCACAGGTTTAGAAATAGAACAAGAGCCTTCTGAAAGCTAGTTAGGTACTGACTCATCACTCATTCGCTAGTTCATATTTTTTGTATTGTCAAAAAACTGTTGACTCATGATAGTCTACAGAGAATAAAGATGAAACTGTTCTTACTAATATTAAGCATACCTTTTATAAAAGGTCAATTCAAAATTTTTGTAGGGAATAAAACTTTGTGAGGCATAGAATCCTTTAGAGGATGAGGAGGAGTCCAAAGATGACACACAAAAATCAGCCTCTTCTAAGCCAAAATCTCAATGTCTTAATCTTACCTTTCCTCTTTCAAAAATCAGTCATATTCATTAGAGGCAGAAGCAGTCTTCATTGTACATAAGTCAGTTAAACACATTGAAATTTCTCTGAATTTCTGCTTTGGAGCCACTCTACTTCGTATGCAGGATGAAATAACCATTGGAACAACAACAATAAAAAGTTAATTTAATAATTCATATCCAAGTTCAAGTCCTGCTCAGAGCTTAAGAGGTGTTCCACACTATAATAGACATTTCAGAATAAGAACCACTGTAGGGGGTTGGATTTGAAGCATTTTTCATTATAATCCTCAGACTTTTCCTCCACCATGCATTGTTACAGATCTAACAATAAATTTTAACTTTGTGAGACATGGTGGACCTCTAGAAAATAGAGCTCACACAGTTGCAAACATTGATCTGTATGCTGYGTACAGCCCACAGTTACTCTGCACAATCTCTTGTGGTTCTCATTAAGATTTCTTTTGAAAGTTGTAAGTGATATAGGCTTACTTCTTCATGCTTCAAATCACCTTAGTATCCAAAGGCATAATGAGTAATGAAAGAAATAGAAAACCGGATCCACCAAAGGTTTGTTGATGAAGTTTCTATCACTTTGGGGATTGATTATCCTCCAACTGTTATAACTTGCCTAGTATGGAATGGTCTCACTGCCTAGTCTCCAGGTAAATAAGCTGAGGTGACGTTCATAGAGCATTTAGTCTTGGCATTTAGTCTTGGCTTCATCATCTTAAAATATCCTCCTCCATGTCTTTCCTTAGTAAAATAGCCAACTTCTTCATAGGGAAAAACTATTCTGTATGTAGCCACAGCTTCAATGAACCCAATCAGTATGGYTCCTTCTTCAGAGGGAAAGGTGACTTCCAAGAGGAGATTATTACAAAGCATTTATTAATAAATGAATTTCTACAAAGAGTAACAGTTAAAATACAGCAAAAATGAGTCAAAGATCRAAGAAAATTGTCCCTTAAAACTAAGTTCTTTGGATGAATAACCTTTTTCAGAGAATAGCATTTTTTTATTCTGTTATTTAATTTTGTGCATGCATGGATGTACTAGACAATAATTAGCCAGAATACTTGGGCCTCTTAGCAACCTAAAGGGAAAAAAAGCCAAAGAAATAATAAAAAAGTGGTATTTACTGCCTTTTAATACCAAATTGACAGTGCAGGGACTAAATGGCCTCAGATAGCAAAACGTTTTAAAGAGAGCTTAAATATGTACAATTGTTCAGTACTGGTAAGGCACTGCATGTGTTTGGGCTCCTGGCAGTGGCAGAGCCAGGAAGAAGGCACCCAGTTGCCTTCTTCAGGCATATAGAAGAACTGTCAACTCAGGAAGAAATTTTCCTTTTACTATTTTGAATTTAAATTGTATTTTCTCTATGGCATCAGGTCTTGAGGATTCTCKGAGATTTTGTAAAAGGAGCAGAATTCTCAGACCCAAACTCAGTAAATAAGCATAGGAAAACTTTTTTTTCCCCAAAATTTCAGGATAGATGYTCTTTATCCCATTATCTTTATTGGTTTTCTTTCATAAAAGCTGCACTCCAGCCTCAGTCTGTGCTGGCRCTATTATCTGGAAGTGTTCCCCTATGAACAGAGAGCAGTCAGTGACCCTACACTGCCAAGTAGATTAAATGCTTATGAAAGGTACCAACTGGTAGCCTTAGGGCTGAAAAGAAGGTTCGTCTGCATGTACTGCATGGTACAAGGTTCGTCTGCATGGTAACAAGAACAGCCCACATTTTCCCCAAAGTGCTTAGAATGGTGTTATCCCTTTGCCCTGAAGAKATCACAACTGCAGTGCTCAAACCAGATCTGAATTTGAACACACCAGTCCCAAACAAATCAAGTATTAGGCTACTGAAATATATCAAGTTAGATGATGGAAATGACAAGAAAGTAAGGTACTTGGAGGCACTCTAACCMTTTTAACCTTGCCAGGCAAAAGTCAGTGTACTTGAAACAAAAAGGGCTAAGTTATGGTGTTTTTCACTGGCTGAGGAAATGGTCAATGAATATGGAACATGAACAGCATTTTTTACTTGAGGACCCAATGGAGCCACTCATAAAATGGTGGATTAGCTATGCATTTAGTTAGGGATCAACTTCTTGTCTGAAATCAGTGTCACCAATAAGCACCACCAGCTGCACTGCATAAACACAGACTTCAGATTATGTAATTCTGCCAAGGGTCTGTGCAGAAGTTTTTCAAAACACAGGACAAGATATCTGTGAATGATGAATATGAACATAGCCATTAAAACTTTGCAGAGAATTAATAAGCTCAGAATTGGAATGAACATTTGAATTTCAAATTTTGATTTTCCTTATTTGTATCTTAATGAATATTTATTAAAGATTTTTTCAGTCTAAAAGATAAAAATTTTCCTCAAAATATATAATTAACATCTAGTAGCCCCTTCCTGATAACTGCTGAGTACCTAAAACAACATGCAGGTTATAAAACAAACAGTCCTCTCTTTCGAGTCAAGAATCTTGGAAAACTGAATCAGAGATTGTTTGGCTTTTTCTTCTCACCCACGGCATCAGATCTCCTGCCAAATTTACTCTCTCTAGTAGAGACACACATGGAAGAAAATCACTGTTCATTCTCCCATTTGGAAACCTGATAGTTGGTATCTGAGGTCTCATAAATCGCAAAGCCATCTTGGGGATAGAACATGTCAAAGAGCATGTCAAATTTTATTTTGGGTCCTATTCATTGGGTTTTTCATTTCCTCTAAACAGTATATATTCTCAGTAAAAGCCCACAATACTCACCTAGGGTAAAAATGTACTTGATATCTATTTAAATTTTAAATAAAATACACAGGAGCCTTTCCTTTCTCAAGCTCTCAGAATCAGTGAGTAACAATTTGCTGGTTGCTGATATCTAACTAGCAGTGATTATAGAAAGAACTTCTTAATAAAAATGCTTAAAAATATGTGACTGACAGTCATTAGCAATTTTATTTGGGAAGGCTAGGCAGTATATTATGTCTTTTGTGCAGAGAAGAATAATGTACAAAATGTTGCCAATGATTAAGGAACTAGTCAGATTTATAGTACTGGTTGAGCAAATTCCTTACTATTCTGATTACTGACAGCAAAGACAGAGAGGAAGAAGCATGGCCTCTTTACAAAAATAACATTCTATTCAAGAGTTGTGCAAGTAAGAAAGATAGTTCTGAGAACAAGCAGCCTTCTTTCTATAGACTGTAATAACATTTAGGCTTCTTTGAAATAAAATTTCAACTCCTATTAAGCTATAATGACATTAGAAGAATCCTTCAAAATATGGGCCGAATCCAAAAAAGAAAAAAAAGAAAAAGAAAAAAAACCCCATAAACCTGGAACACAAATTTAAAATACGTGTTGGGATTCTGTGCTCTCAAGAGCAGAGGCAATTCAATGACTAGTGCATATACATTCACAGAGTGTCTTCACCAGCTACAAAACCAACACGGGAACACAGCGAGTCAATGAAATGAGGGTCACAAATCAGCTCAGTCAAGCCCTGAGCAGCTGGGTCTGGCACCTACAGAGAAACCTTGAAAAGAGAAGAGCGCACAGCTCTCTGAGGGCTGAGGCTGTTATTTTGTGACTGGTTGCCCTGGGGGTGGCTTTTACAATCTGTAGATGGCAATGCTCCCTAAGGGTGAATGCCTAGGAATTAGCTCACTTTGACATCTACACAATAGATCAACAAGGCTAACTTGAGTATGTATATGCTAAAAGACTGCAAAACAGTGATTGGTATGGAAGCTGTAGTTGTCATCAAGTAGACAGTTACGTATCCTTATCTTTTAATATACTTTCTGTCTTTGCAATTTCATTTTTTTGTCTCAAAACATTCCTCTTTTTTTGTTTTGTTTTCTCTCTCTCTCTTTTTTTTTTTTCCCCTCCAAGGAAGTACATAAGACCACAGACTTTCAGGATTATCATACCAGCATTCTGAAAAGACAATTGCATAACGGTTTAGACATTCTTGTTTGGAATAACACAATTCTGCTGTCATTCAAAATCTTAATCTCATTTTAAAAAGCTTTAAATGTTTGAATTCCTGAGAAGTAACACTTCTGGACAAATTGAGAGAAATAGCTGCATCTATGTGAATTGAAAATTCCTGAATCCCAGGATTTTCAATAATTTAACGGTTTTAGGTTTAAGAAAGGTTTTAAGAAAGTGCCTTTGGTAGCTTATTTTCTTTGATTTTCTGTGGCTTGGAATAACTTTTTATAAACAACTTCACTAATTGTTTTCTCACATTTTTTTTTTTCACAAGCACTTTTCACATGATAACCCAAAATGTATACTTAAACAAATGAAGAGCTTCTCCCTCACGATTCTAAATATGCTATAATTTTCCAAAATCTCAAACAGAAGGTTATGCAAAATACACTCTGAGACATCCTTCTTTTTTTATTTTTCTTTTCTATTCAGCTTTTCTATTCTTTCTTTTATAAGTCATAGTTCAAAATTTTAATAATTGTAATTCTTGTGCTTGATTTTTAATTTTGGTCTTACTCTAGAATGGTAAAGACATGAAAAATACAGGAAATCATATCCCTCAAGAGGCATTAAAGAAAGGCAATTAAAAGAAATGGTCTCCTCTTTTTTATACTCTAGATTTAAGCATTTCAGTATTTTTTTGAATAGACATACCTCATATCCAGTATCCTAAAACATCACTTCCTTCTGAACAACTAGATCTTTTAAAGCTAACTAAAATGTGGTTTGTACATTAGGAAAGTTACTTTTGAATGGGCAAATTTCATTATATCTCAGATTAACAAGAATTCAGGGAAAGCAACTCCAGTTTAACTAGTATATTTGACTTTTCTGAGGATAATAGAGCAAAGTGACAATGAGATGTAGTTGACATTATTTTGTTTAGACTTCTGAAGCACATTTTACATGGCATAAGAGATAAAAGCTATTTTGAAAAAAAAATCTCTTGGGGCTATAGGGTGAATAACAAAGTGAATTGGAATGTGGCTAGAGGAAAGAAGCAAAGATCTTTGATTTATGCAACAAACCTGAGCTAAAAGGCAGTCATTTGTGCAGTCCATTAGGTTGTATTTGTTAATTTTTTATGTAGACTCTCAATCTTTTTCTAGCATTAACTGCAGAGATTGTTAAGGATATGAGCTTGGTTTTAATTCCTGGAGACTGTATGTAATTATATATTAGTAATCTCATTCTAGAGCCTGATGAAATTGGGTAATCAAATTCAGCATAAATTAATGAGGTATCAAGTGTCAATTTATTTGTTCTCTTTTTAAAATATCTTCTTTAATGGGCTTCGTCTGTAATTTCTTAGAGAGAAATTAAAAAAAAATCACAATTTTGTACCTCATTATTGCACACATTTAACTGCTTAGTTTCACCCTATAAGTGAACTAGAAATTCAAGTTTTCAAAAAAGCTTATAGTCAGGATATTGAATCCTTACCAGCTGTTAGTCAGTTGTTAAAATTTGAGTTGTACTTTCAAATTTATTTGTCCTTTTATTAGCAAGGAACAAGAGACCAGACTGAGTTTTATTGCTCTAGACAAGATGTAGCTTTTGGTAAACCAGAGAGATAAGCTGGAGCAGAAGACTATGGAAGCCCATTTTATTCAGTAAGGCATATTCAACAGATCTCTTCCACATATTTTAACTTTGTGCAAAATCTAGTAAACCTAATAATGTAGTATTCCTAATTTTACCCCTTTAAAGGACTCTGAAAATGCAGAACTCAGACCATTTCAGTCCAAACCAATATACTGTGGAAACTGAGGGCAGAAAAACAAAAAGGAAGTTAATATGGAAGTTTGTTCTTTGCCTTAACAATGCATATTCAGCTATATAAAAAGTAACACATGGAGCACATGGAAATTAAGCCAGAGATTTAAGTAAACTGATATCTTTGCCAGACAGGCTATAATACAAATTGAATTTTAAATATCTTTTGCATCTATGATTAAGAAGTATGGGGAAATATCCAGTAAAAAGTTTGTTACATACGGCTAATTTATCTATTAAATGTGAAAGTTAATATTGCAGTCCTTTTTGACAACCAAGTGCCTGGTATGGACAGTCCAAGGACATGATGAGTAAACAACACAAAGCACTTTAACACATCTTCTTGTTGTTTCTTTGTTGTTGTTGTCATTTTTTTAAGTATAGCAGTTGTCTGCATGACTTGGCACAATATAGTTCTACATCAGGAACTTCATATTTTGAGTCTATTAACAGCACATAAATTATGTATTAGCTTACGGTATATCAGGAGTAATTTGGCAATTGGCAGGCATTGCTAAGCTATAGGTTAACATAACACCACTGTTGTGTCCAATGTTCTTTGAGCAATCTATTTCAGACCAGAATATTTTAACAGATACTTTATTTTATGATTAACAGGAAAGACATGAAAGACCCTTAAGCTGTTTTTATTGCTCTCTCTATAGGCATGACAATATGTTTTGCATCGACTGACAGACTTACTATGTTGCCAATCCTTTCCAAAGCACTGTCACACACAGATATTTAGCAGAGCAAAGGAGTTTCACCACATGTGAAGACTGGCCATAAAATCTGGATAGATTCTGGAGCAGTTTTGTGATCTTGCTACAAGGGGAAAAAGTGTCAACCAGAGGAAAATAGAGCTGTAGCATGAGCCCCCTCCATCATCTCCTTAGGGAAAATTTCCAGCCTGATATAGAGCAACTCCATGCCAAAGGGCTTATACAAGGCAATATTTAGCAAGTAAATAACTCCCACCATCCTAAAAAAAAAAAGACTTTTAAACTTTCTCATTGCCTGGACCATACACTTCTCCATGCCATACAGCTGTAAGCTCATCAGCTTGATTGCATTCTTTAGCTGCTTTTGCTTTTCCTTCTTCACGAAGACTCATATCTCAGTATCATTGAAATTCCCACTCCTCCCCCACAAAATTTTATGTTGTCATACCATATAAAAATATTTTTTAAAAAAAGTTTTCCTTTTCAGATGTTTTCCAATGAGAAAGGGCTTCATCAGAATGAGATTTATCCCAAGAAAATCATCACTTGCAAAAAATTTACTCCAAATTTCAAAGCCTAGCTATGTCTCTATCTGCACAGGGCCCAAGATTAAGCCAAATGAGAAATAAAATAAAATAAAATAAAATAGAACAATAAAACAAAATAAAAAGACAATATCATAAAGGAGGTAATTTGTTTCTGGTGAGCTAAAAGTTTTAGCATGCTGAGTTAGGAATGTTAGTAATTTATATACAGTGACTTAAATTATTTGTAGTTCCATTCTTCCATGGGAACCTTGAAAGGAGTAGTCCTGTATGGATATCAAGTTCTGAGGGATGTGAATCTCTTGAAATGCCACTGGATTTAGAGGACAAAGCTACACATCCTAGAGATTGTACATATAGAATTTTCCCAGTTAAAAACGCATTTGCAATTAAACTATATTTTTTTGCAGAAACATGTCAGTTATAGTCAATAACTTTCTCTCTTTTTTATCATGAAATATCAAATCATTTTCATTATAATTAATTTTTTTAAAAGCATAATGATTTTCATTTACTATAAAGTACTTTTCATTTTAACAACAAAAAAATTAAGATTGCTGTGGTGTGGCATGGCATGCTCAAATATCAGTCAAAATTGACAGAAAAATTAATAGATTTTTTTTTCTCTCATAGAAGTATTTTAAACATCAGAACAATCACTGGCTAGGACTTTCTTCCACATTTTTTTTGATGATGTTGACTCATTGTCATAACAAAATCACAATTTCTAATGAAAACACCTTTTTCTGTATTGCTAATAATGAGAAAGCAGTAGGTTCGGTTCAAAGCAATAAAAGGTTGTAACTAATTGCACCATGAGGCTGCCAAAATACCAGCCACACCAAAGTACTCATCTGAAACCTTCTGAATTCTGTGAATGACTAAAATACTCAAGCATTTTTCTCTTGACTCCATATGAGACAAAAAGATAAGAAATTTATAAAAAGGAAACAAGAAGGAAAACATGCAAAATATTAGGGCTACAAATATTATTGGGCTACAAAGATGATTAAGGGCCTGGAGCATCTACCCTATGAGCAAAGGCTGAGAGAGCTGGGCCTCTTCAGCCTGGAGAAGAGAAGACTGAGAGGGGACCTCATCAGTGTCTATAAGTACCTCAAGGGAGAGAGTGAAGAGGATGGGCCTGGCCTCTTCTCAGTGGTGGCCAGAGATAGAACTAAAGGAAACGGCCAAAATTGAAGTTCCAAAAGTTCCACAGGAACTTGAGAAAGAACTTCCTAACAGTGAGGGTGACAGAGCCCTGGAACAGGCTGCCCAGAGAGGTTGTGGAGTCTCCTTCTCTGGAGATCTTCAAAAACCACTTGGACACCACTCTGCCACATGCTCTAGGAGACCCTGCGTGTGCAGGGGGGTTGGACTAGATGACCTCTACAGGTCCCTTCCAACCTTAAGCATTCTATGATTCTATGATTAAATAAATAAATTTTTAAAAACTAATAATCTGACAAAAAACTCTGACAAACCTTGTGCTAAACCTATGCCATCACTACATCACTTTTGGCTGGCATAAATCATACATTCTAATTCATCCTAGTTGGTCTAATATCATAGCATCACACCTGATTTCTCTGTCCATCTATAGTTTGATTTTTTCTTCTAAATTAAAATAGCTGCTGTTGGAAATAAGAGTTGGAAAGGTAATAGAGCTGGTTAACTGAATATTTTTTTGTGCATAAATCAAATTACAAAAGCATTTCACTTTTCAACCCACCAACAAATAAATGTTAAAGAAAAATGATTTAACATTCTATTTCTTATCAGTGATAGCTTAAAAGACAAAAAAAAAAAGAAAGAAAAGAAAAAGAATCAATATCCCTATCAATTAGTGACAGTTTCACAGTATAGGATATACTATGATATACAGATAGATAGATAGATAGATAGATAGATAGATAGATAGATAGATAGATATACTATGTATCCTAAATCCAAGAGCTTGTCAGAACAGAAATACTTTGGGTGAAACAGCCATACAGTGATAGGCATTTGTAATACTAGACACCCATTTAGTGCTAATATTGACCTCAAAAATACATCTACTTCATCATCTATAGAGGGAGATAGCAAGTACCATCCTGCCAGATAGAGATACCATCAGCAACAAGCCAAACTGAATCGAGAAATATKTAATAGCACGCATTTCTCATTAAAAAATGCAGTAATATTGAYAGCATTTTTATTATGTTATACCAGTTGCACATATGCACCAGCCCTCCATGGTGTGTGTTACCCACTCCAACACATGTAAATTTAGTTATTTGTGGGGTAAGCTGAGTGCATAGTTGTATAAATTGTTTGCTTATTATCCAGGTAGGACAATTAGACCAATAAATACCACACTAAAAAGTAAATAGTAAGAACTAGCAAATCTTAGTGCACATAYGCTAAAGTACAACAAAAGGTATAGCTTAATACCCTGAAGAAATAGGAAGGAAATATTTTAAGAAAAGGCTTCAAGGGAATTTGTATGTAGGATCCTGGATATTTTGAGAGTCCTCCCTACATCCTTCTAAGAATGTTGCTAATATAGCAAGATGAGTAGGGGTAACTCACACTTTCTTGTCCTCCATCTGCTTTCTTCTGCCTTTTATGGTATAGGGTGGCTAGTTTTAGGACATATAACATTTGCTGATATAGAGAGACATCATAGCTCTGGGATGTGAATCTCAAAGAATGACCATCCTACAAGCATATTGTGGATTGACATTTCCCAAAATAAAACCTTTGGCAATTCACAAAGCAGACATCTCACACCAAAAAGAAAGAATAAATGCAGTTTTATATTTTATTACTGGGCAATGATGGCTCTTAGAAGACTACTGTCATTTTCTAAGTGTTGATTTTTGCCTTCCTTTTTTTTCTTCCCAACCCTACTACTACTATGGTTATAAATAATGTCTCAGATTATAGTAATGTAAAGAAATAAGTGGGAAAAAATGACTTCTTTTGTTAAAAAAGCAAGCATGTATATGCTTCGATCCTCATATAGAGTTGTTGTACCCTTTTGATCTGATTTAATGCTCTTTGACATAAAACAGAAGACAAATGGTAGAACTGCTTTTCTAAAACCAGATATATTGACAAAAGGAGTTGTGGTGAGAGTGTTATGGAGTTCCTCAAATTATTGTCCATAAACATGAATACGTATTCTTATCCAAAGACATACATTAGATGCCCTTTTTTTTTTTTTTTTTTTTTTTTACAAAAAAAAAAACTGTAAAAATAAAAAGATAAAAAAAAAAAAAAAAAAAAAAACAGAACTAAGTAAGAAGACTCTAAAAANAAAACAGAAAACTGTTAAAATAAATAGATAAAAAACAGAAAATAGAAAAAAACAGAACTAAGTAAGAAGACTCTAAAAAGGATTCCTGGGAGGGAAACAGAAAGAAAAACGCAGGAAGGAACTTGAGGTTGCCCAAGAATGGGCAGGAGTGCAGACATAGTGAAGAGAGACAGAATGGAAAAGATAGGAGAAAAATAGCTCATTCTATAATGTGTTATAATACCACAGAGGAAAAGAAGTTGAGGAAAACAGTGTGTGTAAATAGATAAATGAAAACTTCCTCAAAATATAAATCAATTAGATTTTGAGACAGAAAGAAACATTAAGCATACAAAGACATTTGTCAGTCAATATTTAAGAAAGATATGCAAAAGCAGCAAATGATTCAACTTTCAGGAAAGTGAACCAGGTAATGTAGCTGTAGTAGAGCTCCACGACACGTAATTTACCTTGCAGCCAGTCTGCTTCCAGAATTCACACCAGCTTTTGGCAGCTGAGCACTCTGTACAGACACTTTTTAGAGGCTTTAGACCCTTCTCAGGAAAGAAAGAACAAGATATCAATGAATATTTTAATAGAGAAATAAGTTTGTTTGGAAAAGCTGGATTATTATTTTCCTATTCAGCAATGGTTTATATCTAGCTTTCATATGGAGAGTTTAATGCTAGTTAAATACTATGCTCTAGAGCAGAATTAGAAAGCTAGGAATCCTCACAATTAACTTAATTCAGCTGAGTAATCAAATAAGATCAGAACTGCTAAGTTAGGGCGGCACTATTAATACTGTTGGCAGAATAGGTATAGTTTTGATATTCATTTACCAAGCACAAATATCCATTTTATACTGTCTACTTGGCAGGTGTGCSACCTTTGCATCATCCATAATCTTTCTTTTGTTGAAACAGCCAAGAGTTTAACTTCTCTCTGTGATTGAAACCTCTACCAGCAGAGGATTGTTCTGCTACAACTTGAATTTTATCTTGCACACAGTGTTGTCATTAAAGTACCCTAGATGCCATGGAGATAGATAGAATCCATGGTTGTTGGATTCAGACTTGAGCAAAGGGCTCATTTGAAATATGCAGACACAAGGAGTAATTTCCAAAATGTTTTAATGGTAGAGACATGGTTTAGAAGGCATGGTGGKGACAGGTTTACAGTTGAACTTGGTGATCCTGAAGGTCTGCTCCAATCATAACGATTCTATGTTGCTGAACACACTCAGGTAACCCAAGGCTGCTCCACTCTGAGAGCCAACGCACAGGCAGTGGGCAAAAGCTATGAGATTTGTTTTGAAGGCACAACTTTCCAAACACAGCTTACCYAAATTAAATGGCAATGTAGATGGACTTCAAGAGATTGGAGAGACCAACTGACACAATCAGTATCAATTTGAGGAAAAAYACGACTGCTTGCTAGCACACACTAATTGCCACTAACTTACTATCTTCCTGTGGCTGAAAATGAAGAAAACTTTCTYTCTTCAGAGAGATCCAGAAAGATTTTCTCCTATGATTTTGTTCATAATCGTCAAGTACAGAATTTAACTTGAGCCAGATAGAATGTATTGATTTGACAGCCATTATTTATGAYAATAAACACTGTTTTCTCATACAGGGAGCTGACATACGCTTTTCTCTGATGAAAATGAAATTATAGAGAAGAGAGAAAAAGGGAAGTCACTCATGACTCACTACATTTTTATGACAATGAATGTTTTTATAGGTGTCAGAAAACAGAAGCTTACTACATACATTTTAATGCATTTAAATTATCATCCCCACTCCTAATGTTAATGTGTGTTCACTGTTTTATCACATGAAAGATACTGGCTCCACATTTTGTGAATAGTTGCCTATTTTTGGTATGCAACATGTTTGTCCTTGAGCAGAACATATAAATCTCAAACTGAAAGTCTGTGGAAAGCCATGTTTTCACTCTACACCCCAAATAATATGCCTTCTCTGAAGTGGTACCTTTTTTAGTGTAAATATTCTTCAGAAAAGCATTTTGGAGTGTTTGTGATACTGAGAAAGTTCTTAAATATTTTAACTCCCAGAATGAAATTCTGACTTTGATTTCAAAGTGAAATCTTCCACTTGGATSAAATTTTCTTCACTCTTTTTCGAAGCTTACATAAGAATGGAAATATATGTTTCTTACAGATGCACTAAGAACTTATATGGAACATTATCCTATTATGGTTATAAACCATCATAGATCATGTTCTTGATGAAATGCTGAATTTTATCCTAACTGAATAACAGCTCTTTGCAGMCAGGTGATCATACTAAGGCAACAGCAACCTATCTATGGAATTTTACAACCCTAAAAAAAGCCTCAGTTCAATTAYAACAGTCAGAGATGCCGCAAAAAGTTTTGGCTATTATTTTAGCGCTCCAAAATATTTGGGAACAATATGGAAAAAATATACAAGAAAAAGCAAACACTTAAACAAAGAAAACACACCTCTCCCACGCTAGATTTCTTWTCTGCAACAACCTTATAATGCATCACCTCCTCTGCATGCTAATAAGCATGCTGCTTGATACCATTATTTTTACTTTAAAGGCCAAATTCACCTCTTATCCATGTCAGAATATTCTCCTATTTGAGCACAAGGAGGAATCACTATACAAGTAAAGACATGAAAAGTCAAAGTAAACTTTTCACTAACAGTTCTAAATGGAAAGGCCAAAGGACAAGACTGGCTAAAAAGAGATTCATATGCATGCTATAAAAGTGGTTGATATATGCTAATCATGCCAATAGTTATAGTCCAACTGTTACACACAGGGATTCCTATAAAATAAAATTATTGTGGTATGTAGATCAGACATCTAAGTGCATTGCATTTTATGCAATGAATTGCATAAAAAAGAAAAAGCGTGGTTATGCACCAGTGACTTAAAAGAGAAAAAAAAATCTAYAAATTATGGCTATTAAAATATACTGTATTCTAATTATCTTATTTGGAAAGTAAAGCTATATACCAGCCACCCCGAGAATGGTTCTTTCTTTGAATATCTCCATCCTTGGAGATATTCAAAATCTGATTAAACAAAGCTGTAGGCAACATGTTGTACTTGGGCCTGCTCTTAAGGGAGTGGTAGAGAGAGGAACTAGATAATCTCCAGGAGTCCCTTCTAACATCAATGATTTGGCACTTCTAGACTAGATAGGGTTAATTCTGTAAGCAGGTACTGCTTCTGAACTATTTCCTTTGAGTCATGTGGATCTCAGCCATGGAGCCTCTTAGATCTGAACTTGCCCCTCCACCTTCTCCTCCTCCACTACCTTTCTTCTTTATATTTTTAAGACAAAGTCTGAACAGGAGCTGTAGTGAAAAACTCACCATTTTGTAAGAACTTTGCACCATCAATAATGACAATGATATTTAAAAAGTTCATCTGAAAGTTTTCTCTGGCCTCAACTGCTCTTAGCATCTTTTCCCTTTAAAAAGTCATTATTTCTGAGACCCATTTACCATTTTCTATCTGCAACTAAAGGAAGATGTTTCAGGCAAAGCCTACAAGCTTGCACTCTAAATCAAACAGCAAGGTAGGACACATTATTAGGAACATGCATTGAGCCTAAAGGGCCTTGAAAAGTACAGCTCAATTTTTCCATTTTCCTTCCAATTAAATTAACAGATTGAGGGAGATTTCTGCCTATCTGACAATAGTGCATATTTTATCTGATAATGTTTTGTGAGAGAAAACCACAGGGAAATCCCAGGCTGGAATTTTGATTTCTTCTTTTTGTAATGGACTCTGGCTGCTACCCTGCCTTATAATTAAGCAAGCTGTCAATATGTATTGCAGCCACAAGACAGCATCCTCTGTCAGTACTTCTCCCAGCTGAAAAGTGAATTAGACACAYTTCCACATCTTGCTGGAAAAAAAAAAGGTGGAAATTGGCAGATACAAAGCTATCTCCATGCCTCAGTCTCTTGTGTAATTATTGACTATTAAAGTTCTTCATTTTTTTCTAAACCTACATGGGAGACTTTCGCTACACTCTCAGAAGCAGATCAATAAATGTGAATAAAATAAAACTATCTGGTGGACAAAATCCACTCTGAGAAGTATGAATGACACGACAGCTGTAATGGGAAAGTGAGAACCTATTGCCTAGGGATTGGTTTTAGATGTTTTTAGTTTCAGAAAGGTCTGGATAAGCTAGAGAAATACATCAAGAATTACATGGGACATTTTACAGCYCTTAGCCCAAAGACATGGGAAATGGCTACCTCAGTACTGATAAACTAGAACAACTTAACTGATTAAAGAAARAAAATCAGGCAGCAAAAGAATAAAGATTAAATAAGAAAGATGAGGTGCATACCTGGTTCCTAACAAAAAAAATGCAGTTTATTGCTGTACAAGCAAAATAATGCAAGATATGTAGGTGTTCTGAAAGAGAAAGATTCAAGCACAAGCAAGGCAACAAGCACTAAGAACCACAGAACACCTGGAGACTAAATTAACATATAATTGCCTGTATTGATAGCTTAGTGTTTGCAATATTTGGTAGCATTGACTATGTATCCATATCCAAAAAAATATATATATGTATACATATATGTGTGTGTATATATACATAATATATACATATACACACACACATAAAACATATATATAATATATATTTTTTTTCTCCAAAGGAACTCTTTTTATAATGAGTGCACACAGAGATTTCAGAGGTGCCCTATTTACTGTTCTTTACACTGAAGAACCATATATCAAGTCTACTACTGCAGAAAAAATGCCTTTGGACAATGTTCAATAAATGAAGCCAGACATTCAATATTGCTACTGCAATATTAATAAGAAAAACTGAAACCAGGTTTGGTATTTCCAGCACTCATGATGGGATATTATTGCCTTAATTGTAGGTATTTACAGAACATATATAGAAAAAAATGCATAGAGTGAATACATTTACAAATGAAAGTATTTGCTTCTGGAGTAAGTCTCAATGTCAGAATTATAACTGACTTTTAGCAGTGCTATGTAAAATCTAACTAAGAAATGTGTTTGCTTATACTATGTTTGGTTGGGATCACATTAATTCACTGTGAAGAAGTTGAATGTGTTCTGTTGTTTGCTTCATGCCAAAAGGAGAGGGAAAATGTTTCTGGACACACATGAGCATGTGACAAACAAATAGTAGAGTTAGTTCTCCGCACAAGAGAAACTGTAGGCTTCAGAATTAAGTTCCCTGCTGCCCTCAGGGTGGCACTTCACACCCTTGCAGACCTGTTAGCATCTGAGAGGTAACACTATGGAAATGAATGCTCTTTGATTTTGAATCAGCAATAAAAGTCACTATTTAAAAAAAGCATTTAGGACAGGAGAAAGAAAAACAAGAGTTTTTCAAAAACAACAGCATATGATACTTTATTAGATAGGCACTGGTCTGATGCCCTTTCCCCTTTCATGTCCCAGGAGGAAAGACAGAATATTACTTTCTTCCACTGTACAATGCTGTGGAGCATTTTATCTTTAGTTCTCGAAATTCTACCTTTGCACTCTGCTTGAAAATAAGACACTGGAAGCCTCCCACCTGGTAGGCCTTCTAAGAAAGTGCTGCAAAATATATTTATTCATAGCAAGATTAAAAAGCCTTTCAAAGAGCATATGATTTAGCAAGAGAAAAGAATATTAGAATTAGGTTTTTACCTTGTGCATCCTAAGAAATAAATAAAATACTTTCAATGAATCTTCCCACAGGAACATTATTGATTACCAAAACAACCCTAGTTGCACCATATTAAGAATCTGGGTATTACAGCCCGAAGTATTCTTAGAATATGGAATAGAATATCTGAATATTCTATTCAGATAAGTAGATTATTATGAAATTTGTTTGAGAAGACATAAATTAAAAGTAAACAACCCATCTCTTCATGTACCCATGCCCCAGATAGAAGCTGACTTGCAAGAGAAGTCATGGTCATTTAAAATCTCATAAATTTAAGTGTTGGTTTATTACTTGCATTAAAGTCTCTTCAAATTCATGTTTAGTACTCTTAAGAGTCTCAACTCACACACAGAAAAATCATCATGAAAGCCAGTGTCAGGCAGCAAGAGGGAAAGGAGTGAAGTAAAAACATCCTTCCTCTGGTATCAGAAGATAAAGTTATTTCATTAGCTTCTTCAGTACATAAATAGCCACATACAGATTAATGGAGGAAAGAACAGCATTTTCTACTGCTTTTTGACCTGTGAAGGCTTTTGACACTGTTCCTCACAGCATCTTCTTGGGCAAGCTCTGGAAGTGTGGGTTAGATGAGTGGATGGTGAAGTGGATTGAGAACTAGCTGGATGGCAGAGCTCAGCAGAGTCTAGTTGGAGGGCTGTAGCTTGTGGTGTCCCTCAGGGGTCTGCCCTCGGACCAGTCCTGTTCAATTTATTCATCAATGACCTGGGTGAGGGGAGGGAGCRCTCCCTCAGCAAGTTTGCTGATGATACCAAATTGGGAGGAATAGCTGATACCCCACAGGACTGCACTGGCATACAGGGACCTGGACACACTGGACAGCAGGGCAGTGAGAAACCTCATGAAGTTCAACAAGGGCAAGTGTAGGGTCCTGCACCTGGGCAGGAATAACCCTAGACATGCCTACAGGCTGGGGACCGACCTCCTGGAGAGCAGCCCCGCAGAGAGGGACCTGGGCGTCATGGTGGAYGACAAGTTGACCATGAGGCAGCCGTGTGCCCTCGTGGCCAAGAAGGCCAATGGGATCCTGGAGTGCATTGAGAAGAGCGTCTCCAGTAGGTGAGGGAGGTGATTCTGCCCCTCTGCTCAGCCCTGGTGAGGCTGCACCTCGAGTACTGTGTGCAGTTCTGGGCTCCCCAGTGCAGGAGGGACGTGGAGCTGCTAGAGAGAGTCCAGYGCAGGGCTACAAAGATGATTAGGGGCCTGGAACATCTACCCTATGAGCAAAGACTGAGAGCTGGGCCTCTTCAGCCTGAAGAAGAGGAGSCTGAGAGGGGACATGATCGGTGTCTAGAAGAACAGAAGGCTGAGAGGGGACCTGATCAGTGTCTAGAAGTACCTCAAGGGAGAGAGTGAGGAGTTTAAGGCCGGCCTCTTTCAGTGGTGGCCAGYGATAGGACTAGAGGAAACGACCACAAACTGAAGCACAAAAAGTTTCACAGCAACTTAAGGACAAATTTCAAGAGGAACCTATTCCAGAGTCCTGGAATAGGCTGCTCAGAGAGGTTGTGGATTCTCCTCTGGAGAGCTTCAGAACCCGCTTGGACGCAATCCTGCGCCGCATGCTCTAGGTGACCCTACATGTGTGGGGTGGTTGGACTAGATGATCTCTAAAGGTCTCTTCCAACTGTAARRATTCTWTGATTCTATTGTAGTTCATAAAATAAAGAGGTGTAGCTAGCTTTTACTGCTGATATAATATAATTTGGACAGAAGACTGCTATGAAAATTTAGCAGTTGTTATTAATGGATGCAAATTAGTGTCACAGGAGATGTTAAGTATCTACTGAACCAAGTAAGTGCTCATTTGACCTATACATGTGTTGTTTTTCTCTGCAGAATTCTTAGGAATTTAACATTTCAGTTTTGCCCCTAATTTGAATTTAGTCCACAAAAATTAGTATAAATTACATTTTGATACTCTTTGGACTCAGGCCAATTGGCTTGTCAAGGCATGTAAGCTAGGCCACAAGACAATCCAAATATTTCAGCAATAACCAAAATGCATCATGTAATTTCTTAACACATTACCTTGAGCTATTTTATTTGCTCTCAGGAATTTCTTGCAACATATGGAGCTATCATTAAGCTTGCATGTTTTTAAAAAATATGATGACAACATGAACAGACTTAAAATTGAATCCATTCACAATATTTAGAGTACTGCATCGAGTCTTATGACCAACCTGCAAAGCTCAAGGGAAAATGGGTCAGTGAAAGGGTAGGTATCATAACCCGACAAGAAAACTGGCAAAAAAATTTTGCCAAATAGATGATTTTATTGACAAAAGGAAGAAGTCAGGTCCCAACRATATGCCTGTTTCCGATCACCTGAAATCTTTTTTTTTTTTTTTTCCCCTAGAATATGGAACAATATTCAGCTGCACTTTCACTCAACGTATCTGGCATATCTGATACTGGGTTTCCTTAAATATGTTTCCTRACATCACAGCCTCTGCATAGAATGCTTTACATTTCTAGCATTTCTCTGAAATCAAGAGCGCTAAAATCTTGTTTTTATAGTCATAATTCTTACAGTCATAGCCAATAGTTAAAATTAAAGAATAAATAGCACAGGACCTGTAAATTTACAAGAACAGATAACAGCATCCACAATACTCAGCTGTTTGTATTTCATAATGTAAGGATTAATTTGCTCATGCAATGCTAACTTGCTAACTTAAAAATGGTGAGTTAGACTGCTTTATTCAAAGCTCTGATGCTTTATTCAAAGCTGTTCATAGTCTGCGTGTTGCCCTGGCTTCAGGAATCAAATGCTTAAAAGTCACAGTTATGCAAAGTCTTTGCCACTGAAGGCTTAAGATGTTAGCCATTCTCTATCTCTTTGTGATATTTTAACGATTCCATAAATATACCAACAAAAATTCCTGTGTATTAAATGAAACATATAAATAAAATCAATTGATTTTTACATTATTAATTTAAAATACTTATCAAAAAATGGATAGTCTGTTCTATAAATAACCAGAGCAGTAAATTCATATTCCATAACTTATGAATTATAAATCACCACCATAGAGATTATAGAAGAGCAACACAAAAAGAATGGAGAATTCAGCTATCCTTCATTTCAAAGCTCATCTACTGAGGAAATCCAAAAGACGAACACCCATGATTTTCTGCAATACTTCCTTCTAGCCATAGCACAACACTCATTGTCCTCACGTTTTGTGAATAACAACGACTTGTTATTGACAACGATTGACTTGTTATCTTCAGAACRGATATTATCACATAGGTGGTAGTATATTTTGTGACTGAGCCCTTCAGTGCTCTTCTCTGAGCACTGCTTCAGCGTAACCRTAACATGAAGTAAAGCTGTGCATTACAAAAGGCTCACACCGATCTGCTTTTATTAACCTTCTGGGTAMCATATTTAAAGGTTTTGAAAACAAGAAGGCAGAAGTTCTAGTTTGTAATGCCTCTCCTTCTAGCTTCAAAGATCCTAAACAAAGAWAGTTTATAAGCTGAATATTATCATGCTCTATGGAAATGCCAACATAAGCAKCATGTTAAGTGTTAACATCATTAGAGTGGCTTTGAAGAAGAGTGTAACATATGCTTTCCTCTTTTGCCTTCAGGGAGTATTAAGGGCTCCTTGCAATGTAATTTTATAAAACATCTAAATGCTATGAGTTATAAGTGTAATCTGYTTCCTTTTGTCTTTTCTCCTATTTCTTATTCTCTAATCTAAAACATTAGAACTCAGCAATGGTTATAAATGTTGCACTAAGATATTGTAACTGAAAGTGATATAAATTCCCCATTAATGGCAATCTACATGCTAAGTTAGCTAAAGACAATGGAAAGAGTACAGAAATGAATGTCTTTGTCATTCTGGTTTGATGATGAGGAAGTCAGAGTCAGCATAGTGCCTTATTTTGCCCTGGGAAAAATTAAGGTCAACATTCGCTAAGTTTCTGAACCCTGTATTATGTTTGTGGAACACACACACTCCCCTCTCTCTCGCTACAAAAGCCTTTATAACTAACATCATTAATCCTAATTATCAACACTTAAAAGCTATTTCATTAATTAAAGATTCTGTTTTTTTTTCTTTTAATTTATTTATTTTGTTATATATAGCTGAATTAAAATACGTCTTTTCTAAACTACAATTGCTAATGTGCACTCTTTTATAGCTTTTTCAGAAACAATTGTTTTGATCGTGAGAGATGTTTTTAATAATGGAGCAAGTATAATGGGACTTTAGGCAGCTCAATGACAAGGTTCATTAGTACTTTACAATATGAACATAATATACTACTAAAGAAATCATTAATTGTGTGTTAAAAGAAAATAGTCTCATTCAACTGATATAGGCCACCCATAGCTGCCAGAACACAAGCTTTCCAGACATCCCAACTGCCTCTGGAGTATTAGAYCTAGAGAGAGATGGCAAGGTTCAACTCATCCTGCTCTAACTTTAATGACAGACTTCTTTCAAAAAATAATTATTTTATTTTTTTCCTAATAACYAAAACTTGTCTTAATTCATAAATTGAAACTTGAATTTATGTACTAGAATAATAAGGAAAATCTCTGTATTCAGAGGTTCAGAGATTTATTCTACTGTATTCTACAATTTTAATCAAGAATTGTTCAAATCTTCAAAGGTTATTATTTTGAATGGTTGTTTATGATACCTGTATTCAGACTAGTCACATGCTAGATAGTCTAKAGAAAAAAAGATCAGAGCATCTTGAGCTTATCTTGAGATTTATCAAGTCTCCAATAATTTTTGTTTTCTATTTTGGGGAACAACAGGAAAACCTGTCTGTGGTAGCCAGACAACCATTGAAATGATGGAAATGTAAAAAATAATTATAAGGTAAAAGAAGGAAAACTTCCTCTTATAAAAAGAAAAAAAATTCTTCATGCTTTCATGGGTCATTAAAAGACCTTAAGACCTGAATTCAGAAATGCAAGCCTGCAAAATAGACTTTAAATTGTCATTTGATTCTAAAGGATTGAAATCACATAGAACAAGCTCTTCTCATTTGCGCAGCTCAAGGGGAAAGACATGGGAACAAGAACAAGTCCCATACTGATGAAACCTCAGGTGAAATGCTCTGTACAGCTCTGAGTACTGAGGAATTCCARCTGGGATAGGAGCAGGGAAGGAATACCATCACATATGACCTGATTCACAAGCAGAGGCTTTATCTTTATCAAGAGAAGGTTTTATTTTTATCTAAATGGATGGAACCTGGAGATCAGATAATAAGCCCTACTGAGATTTTCTCTTACCCTTCATAAACATTTACGATACTGCAAATCAAATGTATAATTTAACAATTCAGAATAATGAACCTTTATCTGGATGAGAACCACCTCTTACTTTTTTATGGCTTTAATCAGATTAGTAATGTGTTAATTAAAAATAACTTTTTCTACATTGTAGTTACTAATTTTAATTAAACTTTGTCACATGTAAGGTAAATTCCTATTCTATTGCTGAGACTCCAGTGCACAGAAAACATGATTTTCCTGAGTGATTTAGCAAAGCTTTCTCTTCAGCATGATTACACATATCTCTGCTGTTGCTGCTCAGTGGAAACGGTAACACTGTAAGAGTAGAGTAGAAAGAAACCTTCACACAATGATAGTAACTTGACTGTTAAACTCATTTTAATGTTCTTTAATGCACACATTGAGCAAAAATAATAGTATTGAGCAATATAACCTTTTGCTGAGAACAAGCAAAAGACCCTTAAAATGAAGTAAAGTAGATTTGCATACTGAATTAAAAAAATACATTTTACACTTAAAAAAATGAAAAAAGGTAAAAACTCAAGTTTTTTTTATAAATAAAACAAGATTTTCTATAGCTTCCAGAGTTCAGACCACTGGTTCATAAAAATTGGAAAGCCATTTCCAAGCAATGAGATATGCTTGCAGCAAAAAACGTAAACTATTTCACATGTCTTGAATGAACACATTCAAAAGTGACATTATTTCACCGAAGGGAAAGAAAAAGTCACAGTATAAAACCTAGAAAATGCATACTCAGATTTTAAAACAGCATTAACAGGGTTAAGAGACAAGAATAAGCATTTTAGAATGTAGAAGAAAACAGTAAAAGACATATTCAATCCATCATTTAGTATTAAATTCCATTTACTTACAACAAGAAGTACCATATATTTTAGGAGAGAATGATAATGATTCACTTAAGAGAATATCATTATTTTGTTAAGTAAGGCTGGAAGAGAGTGAAAACACTTCAACAGAAGCAATCTGCTGAGAATTAAAGCGGTGCTAAATAAATAAATAAATAACTACCAATAGCATATTTAAAATATTGATAAAAGAAGATTCACTGTGCTTCCTGATGATGACATTGAGCTACTGATGTGTCCTCACTTTTATAAACGTATATACTTAAACATAAAACCTAACTTCATCCTGTTCCCCCGTGCTCTACTAGAGGCTGATCTGCTGATTGTTCCAGCATTTGCTAGGGCCTATTTCATCCATTTGCTCTTGTGTCAGCATTATTCCTGAGATCAAAACAACGTTGTCCTTGCTCTTGCACGTCCCTCTTCCCTACCTTGCCCTAGGAACAAGTAGATTCTCTAAAATCTTTATGTTGACTCACTCTTTAAAGCATGGAAAAATTACGGTAAGTATACACTGCCTTTTAGAAGGAGTAAACAAAACGTTTTTACAAAGCCAGTTGTGATTCAGCTTCATAAAACACTATGTTTTAGTTTAGGCGCAAAGAAATCAGCAGTTCTTCCCTTCTTATGAGTAATGAGTTAAATCAAACAGAATCTGTGGAAAGGGATAAGGGAAAATAATAAATCCAGTAAAAACAAATAAGCAAGCAAGCAAGCAAGCAAGCAAGCAAAAATCCAACACACATAGGTATGAGACTGTCCCCTTACAGCCTCGACTCTCATTCTCCATATGTAGGTTATTGGAGAAACAAATACGCACTACCGCTTTCCACTACCCACTGGTAAGTTGCTTAGTGGGACTTTATTACCCACTTCACAATTTATTGCCCATGTTCTGAAAGCCCAGGTCATGGGGAGCACATTCAAATTGGTTTATCTTTGAAGGCTGCATAGTTTCCAGAGATATAATGTCAGGTTGAGGAGAACTGACCTGTTGCTCCAAAGGAAGGTTTCTGGAGGGGCTTTTGTTCCTGGTGGTCACTCCGTAACTTGCCGTGTGTTGTGATTTCTCTGCTRACCAGCTTTTGTGCCTGGTCATTCCTACAACATTTCAGTTTTTCTGTTGTTCTAATAACCGAAAAAAAAAAAAAGTAGCATCCAGAACATTTCAGAAAGCTTTTACCAAAGGGGAAAGCGCCCTTCTAAATGAAGTCTCTCCAATTCCTCATGTTGTCTTTAACAATTCCTTGCCTCAGCCACAGTGCAGTTTGCTTGCCTGAAAATTTCAAGACCAGATACAAGTTGACATACTGTTTCATAAATGACTTGCAAATATGGACCAGACCAATCTGTGCCTTGATTTCCAAGGCATGACAGAATGGCAGTCTGTCTATCTATTATTTTTGTGTTGAAAACAGATGAAAATAAGGTAACCTTACAGCATGTCAATATTTAACTCATTAGCTTCCTAAGCTATCTAGAAGATTTAGCACATAATTTAGCCCTGAAAAGAGCACTCACGTTCCTCTTTCTCTTTCAGTTAGAATGTTTTAATAACTAATTAGTTGAAATTCATGGCACTGTTGCTAGCATACCTTCTGGTCTTCATTTTTGACCAGGACAGGAAGCCACTGAAATCACTGCACATATTATTAATAAGCCTCTGTAACTTGAACTCCACCTCATTTGTGTTTCTCTGCTGCTCCTGCACTAAATGTTGATGACAAATGATCACACATTTTTTCCTTATACATTTGTCCAGACTAAAAATATGGAGGCATTTATTCTAACACACACACAAAAAGAAAAAAGAAAAACAGAAAGAACAAAACACTGTTCAAAAATTGGGATTTTGGTATTTAGTTTGCTCATGTTATTGTTTGGAAAGAGGTACTTTTTGTTTCTAGAAGTCCATTGTTTTCTAGAAATAAGAAGTCATTGCATATCTTCTCATGAAAGATTTTTTTTTCTGTTTTAAGGAACAAGAAATCCTCTCTTTCCAAAAAGAGAATTTTTCTCTTACACAAGACAGACATTCGATCATTTGGCTTCCTCTGTCTTGCATAGATTTTCTCTATAGGAGATGCTGGCAATCCACAGCTGTAGAAGAGAAGAAATTTGCAAAATATGCAAATATCAAAATCTTGAACAGCCCTGAGACTGGAAGATGGAACATCAAACAGCAGATCATACTCACCTACACAGAACCGCCACATTAATTTACTAATTTATTCACTATATTTTCAAATTACATATTTTTATTATTATCACTCCTATTTGCAGGGTTCTCCGAGAAGTCAATTTTAATTTACTAAAAGAGTAGACTCTTTTTTTCAGTCTCTCTTCCTGAAACTGATAAGTATAGGAGAGAGACCAAAGTGAAAGCTAAAACAGCTGGTCTAAGTGATGACACATCATCATAGTTACTGACTGTCAGACGAAAAGAAACTGAGAACAGGTCTCGACTCTGGAAAATGTTTCTTTATTCCTTTTTACCTTTTCTTCTCCCTAAAAGCTTTTCCTTTACCCCAGGAGAAAGTAACATGGAGTAAAAACAAAATGACAACAACAAAAAAAATGCAAGCTAAGTCTGTATTGTCCTTTAGTTTAATTCACACTTCAAAATCCTGTAGCCTACAGTAAAGTGATGCAGTTTAAACAAAATTAGATTGGCTCCTAAACACTGAATAATTTATGAGCATGTTACATAAATATATTTACATTTTGTGCTACATTTTGAACATTTGGGCTAAAATTTAGTATTGGAGTTTGCGTTTTTATACTATCTGTTCTTGAAATCAAGGCCTTAGGATAGTTGAAGTTATTTTTGCATAAAATGAAAATCAGCTCTGCAGCCCTTCAAACTAGTTCCTAGATATAGGAACTTTTAAATGGTTTTGTTTTGTTGTGGAACACATAGTGAAAATATATGTCAAAGTGCAACATTTATGGGTTCTTTTAACCTTTTTTTTGCCATGCAAATTTTTGATTAAATACCTGCAGATAAATATAATCATCTAAATTCAAATGACTATGCTTTATTCAGAACTACTTGGACACTTGAAGGGAAGAGACATGAACAAAACCTGATAATAGCTATCCTCTTATCACTAACAGCTGAAACAATATGGATTTTTAAATGAAGCCTAGATTTCTTGACTTTGAGCAGGTTCGCAGGTTCAGCAGCCAAAGAAAAGAACAATCTCCTTTTCAAGTGGCTCAATCTGACCCTAATTTTAAGGAATATGATATAATTATGAATACAGGAAATAAAGTTCAAATATCATCTCTATTCTGGCAATCTTTCTACTAAGTGGTATCATTTATACTAAAACGATACCAGAAATAATAATTCAAGTAACAAATCATAGGCAATTCATATCTGCCTTACTGTGCTAAGATCAGATAGAAGTATTAATGAATGAACTCATTTTCCTTGAGTACCAAGGGAATTCCATTGACATTGGAGGATGGCATGTTTTTCAATATGTAATCACACCCACAGCTGGGCTGACAATCACTTGAAATATAGCTGATATACAGACAACATTTCAAACACTCTTGTCAGGTGAGAAATCACAGATGATCTACTTGAAAGCACTTTTCTAGCCCTTGAAAGATCTTCATGAGGAATATTTCCCATTGCAGTGAGAAGATCACTCGTGGAGTTTCCCTCAGGTGTCTCCGGTGGCTGCCTTGTCTCAAAGGCTGTGAAATCCTGCCCTGTAGCTAATATCTTCATATGACATGAAGATGGGGCAGGCAACGTGTCTCTCTGACACATTCTTAACTGTCTAAACAAACCTACATCATACCAGAGATAATAAAGCAGGATAAAGAATGCACTATTCCCATGTGTAGTAGAATCAGACTGAAACTGATAAAAAATAACCATCATTACTGATGGCAAAGATGCAGGATTTCCAGAAGGAAACCTACACCTACTAAATACAAAGATCCAGGGAAGGCAAGTGTATCACTACCTTTGCAGATTTATTATATCTTTTCTGAAGACTTTCCAGGCATAGGAGCTTGGGCTCATGTGGTAGAAATTTTTAAGGAATGTAGGGAAGAATCACGTTTCAAGCCCAGCAGGGTCTGCAGCACAAGAACTGCAGCGAATGCTGATACATTCCTCCTGAGAACAACTGACTCAACTTCCTCACTAATGGGCACTTAAGCTTCTTTAACGAGACATACCAGTTAACATTTCCTCACATACAGACAATTCATTTCTATTGTATTTTTTCCCCTCCAGTCAGCTCAGAACAGAGCCAGCTGCATGGAAACACCTGACATTTCTTCAAACTGGGAACCAGAGGGGAATACAGTACAGACACATTCGATACACAAGTTCCTTTGTATCATCATTTTGACCTAAATTCAACTGGAAACTGCAGAATAAACCCAACTTTAAGCCTACCAGAGTGAAATAAGACTAACTTCATGCTTAAAATAGTAACATCTTAGATGCTTCATTGTACCACGTGACTGTGAACATCTTGTCCTGCTGTGTTCTGGTTACAATCAAAACTCCTCACCAACAGTCCCAACAGCCAAGCATGAGATTCCCGGCTTCTCATAGGCATATTTATTTACCTGCAGCTCCTCTTAGCCTTTATAAAATTAAATCACCAGACAATTAATTGATTTATTAATGCTGTCTGGAAGAAACTTAATTGCTTGAAAGTGGAAAAGATGTCAATAACATTACCTTGGGTCAGACAGTGGTTTTGCATGGCTGGCTCATGTACATATAGGCAAAATGCAAATGAATCTTACTGTGAAACAGTAAAACTAACTGATAAGTTCCTTAAAGACAGGGTATGAAGAAGTCTCACCTCACCTCTCTTCTTGCCATAATCTCCTCTCCAACTAAGTTTTTGTTATTTCCTTTGGGAGAATAACCTCTTACAGAAAATGAGAAAAATCTGTAAAATAAGCTTCTTATTTATTATTCTCTCTTAAAGCTTTTTATTTCACTGGTCATCCCTTTCTCCTTCAGATAATTCTTCCAGAGTCCTGATTATAGAACTAAATGATGTCTTGCAAATCCCAGGATATCTTTTGAATCCTGCATCTCCCTCTTTCAAATTGTTGTTTCCGTATTTTAACCTGTTGAACAACAGCCCCTTTTCCCTTCAGTCTTTCCTCTAATCTTCCCTTCATTTTGATATTTAAGGGATACTTTTCTCTCTAATCCCTAATCAAAAAGAAAAACAACATATTTTTCACTCTGTTTGTAGTATTTCACAGCTCATGTTCCCTCTTATTTAAACTAAACAAATACAATCCCCATCCTTAAGGCAGGGATTGCTTTAATACTCTGTGCTGAATTATTTTAAAAGATTATTCTCACTTCAGAATTTTCCTAAATCATACCTATTTCTTCCTCTTCCTGCCAACAATTCCCTTCAAAACCTCAGGTCACCGACCCTCTCTCTATGCTTCCTATCTAATGGCTGCTCAGGGACACACAGAAGCACTATGGCTCTTTGCAAAGAAAGCATCCACAGAAGAACCAGGGAACAGCAGAGGAGAGAGAAGGGCTGCAAAAGACAAGGTCCTCAGCAGCAGGGAAACCTGTGCACCCCTTTAAATGTCACCTCTGTCGAGGGCACCTCATGAAAAGCTGACCAAAATCACAGCATATCTCACAGCTAGAATGCTATGCACAAAGTTAGCTGCCAACTCTGAAAAGAGAGCACTCCTAACACATCACTGCTTCCTCCCAGCTTGTTAATCACCCCTTCACCTGCTGCTCTTCTCAGCTGTGGCACATCATGTGTGCTGAGAGCTTTAAAATAGCTTTTGCAGACAGTCACTTGAATCAAACAGCTGGTGCTTTCTCAGCAGTCAGATCCAGAAACTCTGGTGGTGCCACCCTTGATCCAGGGCTGGATGCTCTGTGCCTGACTTGCCGGTGAGCGCCCAGCCACCCGCTCCTTACAAGTGTCATCTGCAGGCTTCGCGTGGGTGGCAGGATCTGCCAAGATCTCCTTTGTGAGCAGGCCGGTGCAATCATCTGATCTCCGAGCATCGCTGGGATGCTGCTTAAGAAAGCAGTTGGCACCCTCTGCTGGTCTGCTGGTCCCATTGCTTGGGAGCTCTCTTCCCAAATGCCGTCCTATTCAGTGCCAAAAGTGAAGTTTCTGTTGTGGTGGTGAAACCAACCAAGGGGAAGAAGAGAAAAAAAAAAAAAAAGAAAAAGAAAAAACCCTAGGAAAAAATGCCAGAGAGCTCTTGGGTATGGCGACATGCTCTGCCAGGCTGAACTTTGTAGCTTTCAACCCAGCAAACTCTCTTCGGGATCAAAGACAGTTAGGAAAACTTTATTTCTGTTCTCAATAAAAAAAGTCGCCACCTAAATTTTTACCTTCCCTTTGGGCTTCAGATGCTGAAATTTTACAACACCACCATAGGCAATAAATGTAAAATCAAGCAGGAAGATAACAGGACTGTGAAATTTGCAGCCACTCTCTTTCTGGTACATTTCTTACTGCAGGAAAAGTTATGGTAGAATTTAGCTCTATATTTATTTTTCTTTTCAGATTTACAACTGAAAAGCATAATTTCAGTGACAGGGGTAATCTAATTCGTATTTCACTTTGGTTTGATTGACATGTAGGAGCAAGGAGGCCTGCTTCGCTGGTGCCTACCCGGTCACGCAGAAGATTATGTGAGTTTCCCCAAAGCGCTTGTTCATAGAAAGGGCAGCACACAAAAGCAGTGCACATCACAAGCCATGTTTTAAAGGGCAGAAGGGCAAATATTATCAGACCTGCGGCTGCATGTGCCCTCATTCTTTTTGTATTGTCAATGGAGCGTTATTACTGACAATATTGAGAATGTCATGGCCATTACTCTGAYAGCATAAGAACTAGAGGGGCAGAGATGACTGAGTTTGCAAAGTCACATTTTTCACAGCCAAGACTTCACATCTGTGAAGAACGTGTGGGAGCTAGATAGCTTATTCAGTGCTTTTCCAATGGCCATGTCAGCTGCTTGGTAGTAATTGTTGTGATGTGTTGAACAGTCTGATAAAAACATAATATCCTTGTATCCAAAACAATTTAGAGGCCATGTTCAATGATTCATTTGTATTTTTCCTATAAGGTAAATATTGTTTCCTTTAGTACATCAGCACAAGGCACCAAGGCTAATGTTCGTTATTATCCCAGTAAGAAAGATACTCGGACTCTATGACATACTACTTAAAATACCCAGTGTTAGAATTAACACTGGAAGGAAAAAAAGAATTGATATGTAGATAGATAATCTTACATTCCTTCGGGTGCTGGTAACCCCAAGCTGTGCAGATGGACCTCTGGTAGGGCATGGAGCAGCACAGCATGTGGTGCATCCTGTCAATGGAGATATTCCCCAATATCTTGGCCTTCAGAGCTTTTACAGGCTTTTCTTAGAAGAAAATAAGGCTGTTCATCATATCTACTACCAGATAAAAGGTTGTTCACATGGGAACCTGCTGTTTCACTTGGAGATAAGGAGGAAGACATGCAGGTGGTGTGGTCACCTGTGGATGCTGCTCCTCTCTTACCGTTTGCCCTCTAAGCTGATCTTGCAGCCACGGGTTTTGTGCAGCATTGCACAGGTCTGAAGGTCAGGTTGCACATGCAGCACATCACAGCAGACCTGTGTCCACTCAGGCCACTTATTGCATGAATCACCAAGTCCTTTTATGGATACTGTCAACACCCAGATGTCTAGATGTCTTGTGAGCTCTTTTATCAAGGTCAACTGCACCAGGAGAAAGAGCAATGCTATTTATCTGACCTAGCCTACCTGCTACAGTGTTGAGCTGTTGCTCTTTCCCAGCACTCTGGGAGTCATGATCATCAAAATATCTAACCCACAGCTTTGAATTCACACATTTCTTGGCTATTCACTTCCATAAATCCTGCCCCTGGAATGGCTTCCTGTGTATTGTCCAGCTCTCCTCTAGACACTTGCTAACCCAGATGAATCATACGTTGTCTGGGAGTTTGTACGTTTGTTTCATTCTGGACTCAGGCTCTCCTCTGATGTCATCAATATAATGCATTAGTATTGGCTTGTACACTGACTGCTACCGACATTGCCTTGTTCAACAGGATTGAAACCTGCAGCCTTCCACTACCTCTGCCCATACAAATATATTGCTGATCCATCTGTGAACCAGGCCCACTGTCTCCACTCAGGAGTGGGATTTTCATACGGTGGCACTTCTGAAGGCCAGCTAGAGACTGAAGGAACACCATTAAGCTAGGCTACATTTATTTGTCTTGTTTACATTACTCTTCCTTCAGGACACTGATGGGAGAGATCTGGGAGAGACCTAGCTCCACTGGTGTAGGAATACACCATTACCAGTGACTGTTTATTGTTCTTTTCCAAATCTGTATTTGGTACTATCAGATAGGGGG
>PTEX01000268.1:125778-226749 GCA_003342815.1 Eudromia elegans | reverse complement strand
AAAAAAAAAGGTAATACAGCCATGCCCACAATTAGGGTGATACTATCTCCCCCAGGCATTTGTTCAGCTGTTTTTTGAAGGGCAGATAGTTTTGTGGGGAGGATGGGAGACAGTGTGACAGAGTAGGACGCATCTTTTTTCAGCTTTCTGCCCCAAACTCCAATATGTGATAGCATCTGAAACTAGACCTTCCTGTTCAAAAGATTTATGAAGTTGGCTGGGACCTAATGTAACAACATGGCAGACAGCACGTTTAGACGGTTCCAAAGCTGTTTTTCATCTATACCCCCATACCAACTCATTCTTCGTTTTTGTTTATACAGGGGTTTCAAAACCTATGCCAAATGTGGGATAAATTGGCACCAGCATCCTGGCAATCCTAAAAAGCACTGCACGACAGCTTTATTTTGGGGCTCAGCAATGTGAAGTATCATCTGTTAGGTACCTCCAGGCATAATCCAGACAGATTCTTTCCTTATGATGCCTAAATTTTTATTTCGGCTGCTGGCCCTTGTAATGTCTGAGGATTAATTTCTCAGCCAAGCTCTCTCATAGTGTTCAAGACACTGCTCAGTCTCCCAAGCACTCTGCTTGGCAGGTTCAGCCTGCAGAGTGCCATTAATGTGAGGGAACAGCGAACGCTTTGGGAATGGACTGCACTTTTTCAAGTGCCAAGCCGCAATGCCAGGACAAATCATGGGGCTGTGCAGGCACCCTCAGGGCAGCACTGTGGTCAGATGCTGGGAAAAGGCAAGCTGTTCCTTCAGTCCTTTAAAAGTAGAGATGTTGAAGAAAGCATTTACCAAGCTGGTAGCAGTGTGTCTGTCATGCACCTCAGCTTCTAACTTCTCTAGCAGGGAGGCAACATTGGGAGCGAGAAATTCTTGCCAGAAACATCACTTTCCCAGAACCATTTCTCTTCGGCCCTTGCAGCCCTTATCGGCAGGCTGATAAGCACCGAAACACTTTAGTTCTTCAGGATTCGAATGGCTGCTCTCTCCTCCAACCTCCGATAACCACCATGCCAGCCTTTGTGCCAGACTTTACCTGTGTGTTCTGCCAAATCTTCCAACCTCGACTGCATGTAATTGTGTACTAAGATGGGTCTTGCTGAGTTTTTCTTTTTGCTATCCCTTGTTTTTGAAGATATCTTCTACTAGGATGAGGACATTGAGATAATTCTTCCTCATTTTCTCAGTTCACCAGGGGTTTATCGGTGCTCACACACCCCATGGTGTGTGTGGCCAGTCAGGAGGCATTTCTCACCAGGACTTACCAACTGCTCTACGTCACGCATGAGTACAATGCACCAGGACTAGTATTCATTGTGATACCAGGAAGGAAGACGCTTATACTGCATGACATATTACTTAAAATGTCCTTTGTTGAAAAACCAAAAAAAAACCCCAAAAAACCAAGGGATGGTATGAATAATCTTATTTCCCTTCAGATGCTGATAACCTCAAACTCTGCAGCCTTGTACAGACCTTCAGTCAGGGCATGGAGGAACACAGCATGTGGTACATGCTGTCAATGGAGATATTCTGCAACATCTTGGTTTTCCGAGCTATTATGGGCTTTTCTTAGAAAAAAAAATAAAGGGCTATTCATCATATCTACTGCCAAACAAAGGGTTGTTCACAWGGGAACCYGCTGTTTCACTTGAAGGTAGGGACGAGGACACGCAGGTCGTGTGTTCACCTCTGCCAGGTGGGTGCTGCCCMCACACTCCTCCACTACAGTCAGCCCTCTAAGTTSATCTTGCAGCCACGGCACAGGTCTGAAGGACAGGCTACATGTTCAGCACAKGRCAGGATATCACAGCACAGGCCTGTGTCAATTCAGGTTATCTGTTACACAGATCACCAAATCCTCAGCGTCCTGGGGAGAATCACTATTGTRCAAACACAGTTTCATCACTGCATTCATGGAAATACATTAAATCATCCTTTGTTTCTCCCTTTATGAAGGGGAACAACAGCAGAACAGGAAGATCCACTGGTATTTTGGACCCAAATTGCTTATATTACAAGCAGGCTACTATCTTGAATCCTTTCATGACCAGAGTAGATGAGTACCAGGTGATGATTTACTGTCCTACCTACAAAATCATCTTCCATTAAATTTAGAATTCTTGTTTGKATAATTAAAGGACTTAGATGGAAACAGAACAACTTCTGATTGTTTTTCTTAAACTCCATATTACAGAAAGATACAGGTCAGAAGGGTCCTTTGGAAGTCATCGTGTCCAGCCTCCTCTTCAAAGCAGGTCTAACTTGAAAGTTGTTCAGGACTTCCTGCTGCTCAAGGCTCATTCAATYCAGCAGTATATTGCAGCATATTTGTGGGGAAAAAAAAGCATTGCTTCATAGAATGAAATATTCTTCTTCATCACTGATACTCTACCCATGGACAAGTATTTTGTGAGACTGTATCTGAAAAGATGCTATAGTCCAGTCTTATTTTCTTTTCTTGTAGAAAAACAAACAAACAAACAAACAAACAAAAACCCCACTAAATTTCTTCAAGGCTTTATGTCTTCCAGTTCTGATACCCACTCAGATACATAGTGAGATGAATGTGAAAGTTCCAACAAACCAGCAGCTATCAAGGCAGCGCAGAACGACCAGTCTTGGCAAATTTTGATGAGATCACATCACTTCTATAGCAGACATGTTTGATAAATACATGATCAAGCACCAAACAGAAAAAAATATCCCTTGTTTACATGATTACAGAGTATSAATATCATCTTTTCCACTGAATTCCATTTAGCTTCACTTTACCATTTTCTACTATGACTTCCAGTTTAGCAGTTTAGATAATGTTGTTTGCTAATGGCACTTGTTCTTAAGGTCTTCAGGATCTTTTNTTTTTTTTTTTTTTTAATGAAAATGCATGTTTAATTTGCTCAAACTAAGTTTAATGTAGTGGTCATCATGTTTATTTTATTTTCTATTTCACACTTTTATTCATGAAAAAAAAAATATGCTGTTTATGCTGATACTTCTCTGAGCTGTAGCTAGCAGAGCTATTTAGTAATGAAGCTCTGTTTCACCATATTAGCTATTACATAACTAGATACAAGCATATAAAAGTTAAGGATCACCAAATATCACAGTCCACACATACAAGTCATACAAGAGAAAATATGAAATCTTCTTTATATTTGTAAACCTTGTCATTCATTGTCCCAGACATATGAATAAAGTAACTTTTCATCCATCTTACTGATCTAGAACAAAATGAATGCTAATGCAAATATTTAACATGACATGTATCTTTGCATGACAATTGGTGAGCATCTTTCCCCTCTGGGTCTCTGATGCCAAAAGTAATTTCCCTTGTTTACTTTTTTACATGTATGTGCTTTTAAGAAACAGAGACTTGAAAGTGATTTCCAAGGTAATATTTTCAATTGTGCTCCTGGAAGGTCTTCAGTAATTCAAGTCCTGCAAACTATTTTTTCTTTGTTCCCAGAACCTAGAAAAATGCTCATTTTAGCTTGTTGGGAAGACACAATAATTTCAGTCTCGTCCAATATTCACACAAGTATGACATCTAGAGAAAAAATTTTGAGGTCAATCATCAAGACTAAACCTCAGACCTTTGTTAAGTAACAAGTACTTTGTTAACACAAGTATCTATAGGGCCAGGCAGTCTAGTGTTGGTCTGGAATGGACAGGTGCTACAAGGCTATGATTAAAGATATACTTAAAGTCTCTTTTTATGTGGGGGAAAAAATAGAGAAACATAGCCAGATAACAYTAAATTTATTTTTTTAACTAGCAGATTGTCTATAGAAAGATAAAATATGAAAAAAATAATTTTGAAGATTTTCAAATKGAGTAATCTTCTAAACACTTTCTTAAATGAATCATAAAAATGTTCATTTTTTCAAGCTGGTCTAGTAGGAATCAAATCAGTGGTGTGTTACAGCAGCTAATCTAGAAAAAAGGAAGTAAGAGAAAATCATAGCATAGCTATGTATTTTTATGGATACTTTTAAATACTTTGTTACTGGAGTTGGCACTTTCACTTTAGGCTGTATCATAACCCAGCCTAATTAAGTAGCAGCCAGATAAATGACTGCAACCTAAGTCTCACTTTTCTCTTGCTCCTGGMATGTATAATTTGCAATAATCTTTCTGGTATCCCTTTGTTCTAGTTGATGCTGCAGCATGAAGAAGAAGACCTCACACTTTCTCTTGTTTCTTGGCTATTTATTAGGAGAAACAGCAGGAGTCAACCATGTGTTCTTCATCCCTTGTGAAATTCAATGTCTTAAACATCTTGAAGACTATCCTTGCACTTCTTTATCTTACAAAGTGTAAGCTCAACATGTTTATGGAAGTGTTTAAGAAAATCTTTGGGACTTTTATAAAGGATGCAAATTGTTAATGTTTGTCCCATTCCATTCTCTTTGTTTTACCCAGGAACCTCATTAATTCAATATTTCACTGCCATGAATCACTATGATTTAGGTGAGCTCTGTGTGGATGCCAGCAGAGTAGCAGTTGATTTGGAAGGAAGCTATTCCAAGTGCACAGATGGTGGATAAGAGGGAATGGAATATCTTTTTTACCTCCTTTTCACCACAATTGAGTATTTTGCTGGCCAGATATAAAGAAAAATAATGTATTTGTTGACATCACTTTTCTTTTTGTTGGAAAATAACAACCCCCAGGAATAAGACATCCCAGAAAGCAGGAATGTTCCCTTTGGTCCCTGTAACAGCTGTATAGCTCCTTCCTACTCAACCTAAGAGTAAGCAAGAAGCAGCTGAGAAGAAGCCTATAGTGAAGAAAAAAACAAATAAACACCTTCAAAAAGTGAAAGTGTGAATGGTTGAGTGAATGTTTCAAACAACAAAAGAGTTTTCACTGTAGAGATCACAGATTCAATTTTCATTTCACTCACCACTCAACATTTCCTTTATATTTGAGTGCATTTGGATGCAAAGTAGACTGCTTCTGTATCAGTAGAGTAAAAGAGATGAACGAGACAGGACTGAATAAGCCATCAATTACATCAGTTCTGTTTTTGAAATAACTTCTTGAGTATCCTTCCACTCTTGGTGACTATCTTGCACACTTTAGCTGCATCCTGATGGCAACCAGCAGAGTTTCTACTCGCGGCATAGGTGGCCATGGAAAGCTCTAAGGGCATCTGGGATGAATTACAGGGATGAATGTCCTAGTCCTTCAAGTCCAACTCTTAGAGACTCTCCAGCAGAGATACAACTCATCTGTGATTTGCTTCTCTACCTTAAGCATCAGTAGCATGTCACTAGGCAGTTTTAGCATGGCCAACAAAATTGAAATTTGAAGTGCCAATAAAACACCTTGGATTATGGGCTCCTATTTTTCGTTACAACCAAAATCCTATGTTTGGCTTCACTGATGGCATAAAACATTTTTTTTCTTTTTTTTTTTTTTTTTTTGATTTAGAGCCTCATTTAAGTGTCTCCTCATGTCTGCTACTAAAGTATAGATGAATTTTTAACAAATGGCACTGAGAAGAATTTCGGGTGCTCTATCATCTGGCCTGTTATTCAAATCTGACATGCTTGTTGGTTTTGATCTTGGTCTGCTCCTGTTAAAATTGTACTGAGTACTGAGGTGATTTTATGATTCTGTGATTCTATGATTAAGGAGAATTTTCCTATGAGGAAAAGCCAAGAGAGCTGTGAYTGTTCAACCTGGGGAAGAGAAGACTGAGCAGGRATCCTATCAATGTGTTTAAATCTGCTGTCAGGGAATGACAGAAGAGGAGGCAATAAGCACAAATTGAAACAGAGGAAATCTCTCTGAACATAAAAMMMMCCCCACTTTTTCAYTGTGAATACTGGAAAAAATTGTYCAGAGAGGCTATGGAGTCTCTGTCCCCACCGGGCACAGGTCTGGATAGCCTGCTTTAGCTGCCYCTGCTTGAGCAGGAGCATTAGACCAGTTGACAGCTCCCTTCTATCCTGCAATTATTTCTGTGATTCTCCGAAAATTRTATGATAAAATACTCCAGTACTTCTATTCATAATAACATGTCAAATTAAATACCAAAAGAGAACTTTCAACCAGAAAGAAGCAATATTTTTCTGCAGAAAGCTCTTTTCACTCTGTAAATGTTAGAGTTCTAGCAACAAATCTTCTGAAGATGTGCACAGAATGAATGGATGAATGCTTTGACATGAAATATTTCTGAGGCATTCCAACTACTCTTTTATCCAGTTTTGCCATCTGATGGTGTTGACATTCACATACTTGTATGGATAACAAGAAAGGAATTTGAAAATTAGAGTTAATTATTTAGAGAGAACTTTGAAATGAAGTCAGTTAGTAACTACGACTAAATATTGACCATATGCATAWACACATATCCTTTTGCATCCATGTGCATGATAGATGAATGTCAAAAAAAAAATCCTTTGAAGTATATTGCATGCTACCTCTAATTTCCTTGAAATTAATCTTGGCTCAGAAGCATCAGGGTTAGATAAGTTCCCTATCTTTGCCATTAGATGTCTCTGTCCTCCTTTGTAAAATACCAACAGTGCATTGTTATTCAGTGTTTCCAGAACTCTGCTTGGAAGATTCTACTTATTCTTCCCTTTTTCTGCCCAGGAGAAGGTAAATACACTAACAGTTTAAAAGAAGATATTATTAGAATGCATCCCTCCCTTAACTTTGAAGTTTACCTAGGAAAYTTAGCCAGGAACAAATTGCAAAAAGGGTTGCATTCCAGCACTGAGAATAGATTTCTTAAAATTGTTTTTGGAGAAAAAAAAAAGGCATAAATAAAATAGCATCTGAAAAATTTCCCAGCAGTCTTCTATCTGTCTTACTTCCYGCATACCTCTTCATAAGGAGAACCAACCTTATCTTTCTGCTATTTACAATAAGCAACAATTATCTCTGGTATCTCCATGTCTTTACTGCGTCTGTAATTAAATTACAGATTGGTCTTCTAATCAGAATGTAACAACTTCTGACATTTTTGACATTTTCACAGAATCACAGAATGGTAAAGGTTGGAAGAGACCTTAAAGATCATCTAGCCCAAACCTCCTGCACACGGAGGGTCACCTAGAGCACGTGGCACAGGATTGCGTCCTAGCAGGAAAARTTTTAATTTTCAGCATCAAACAGTAGAGGTCCATGGCCTCAGACAGGGCAAAGCCCAGGATGACATAAGAAAAAAGCTGCTGCTTGAGGGGTGCATTCCTGGCATAGCCAATAATCAAACTGCCAAACACAGTCCCAGCTCCTGAACCAGCCACCCCAAATGTGGCAGCACCAGCACCAATGAACTTTGCAACAGTGTTAATATCCATGGACACAGCATTGGTCTGGAATTCCCAGTGGCTCAGCTGTGGATAGGAAACAGCAGTTGGCTGAATGGTTTGAATCTCAGGCCTGCTGAAAACAGACACTGAAACAGACCTGGCCAGAGCCCTGGAACAGCACCAGAACAGCCAGAGAGCCGAGGAGAGCCACAGAGGTCTGCGTTTTGGGTGATCTTGCCATGTCCCTTTTCTCCAACTGAAAGGTCCCTCGAGTTGGTAGAATACAAAACATTCAGCTGAATGATCTAGATCACTCCTTCATTCCACCATGTTACTACGAAAAAAAAAAAAAAAAAAAGTCTCTCATCAGCTCCTGCCATCTTACATTGAGAGTTACATCAAAGGGCCACACCTGAAGAGAAACCTTAAAGAATAACCCTGACACAGGTAGCAAAAGGAGACTGAAGATTCCCATAAAAGCCCCAATTATCTGGGAAGAAGGGAATCCTCACCCCTCAGATGTTCTGATGGCACATGAGCAACTCGAGTATTAGAAATCACCTAAGCCATCACGACTGACCCCAGAGTGTCCTGCGAGGCGTCAGGCAACACCACAGGGATCCAGCGACGGGCCAGGATGGATGCTGGTAAGCCAATCGAAACACTGTGAGATAGTCTTTAAGAAAAGGATTAATTACATTGGGTCTTATGTATTTTTATTTTAGTTCTCATTGTTTGGTAAGATCAGTAGAGATCTGGAAACTCATGACATGAGCATTACTGCCTACATTCCTATTGTAAAGCCTCTTTCCTTCTGCATTGCTAAAATCTAGCTCTCTTTTCAACACCAGTTGAACTTGCAAGCAGTTTGAAAAGACAATTATTTCAAACTTATAAATAAAAGAGACKATTTGATCCAAGAACCATCAAGAAACAAGGCATTTTACAAAAAGTACTTTTTAGAGCAGAACCACATTTTAATTACAACTGAGTGCATGTTTCATGTTGAAGGAAAAACAGCTTAGTGTACCATCTGTTACTTTTAATAGCAAGCAAACACCATGAGTTGTAGCTAATACTGTTGATGTAAAATATAAGAGGAATRTTATAAAACTGCCTACTGACAGATATAAACACACTTCAAGATATGAATGAGCTCAAGCAATTCAATATGCAACTTTTAACRGCCAGCTGTTCTRAAAAGATAAGGCAACATCAGAATTTTAACAACTCCTGTGCCAGGCAGATCCAGGCTCGCTTCAGTGACCCATGAGCTTATGGGAGAGGCATCTCACAAGTGAGGCACATACAGAGTGATAGATTCATTTCATTAAGACCCTCCAATCTTGGGAAAAAAATTAATGTCTCTCTTGTACAGAAGAATCACACATCTCAWCCTGACAGATGATATAAAAATGTCACCATGGACATATATATATACAMCTTTACAAGAGACTCTTATGACAAATTAAAAATCTTTTTCTCAGAGATATCCACAAAATAGTTCATCTTCATTATTTGCTTGATGTATACAATGAAATTACTTATATATCTTGGTATTATAAATGCCCATATAGTGGGACATGGCACATTGATGACACCCAGCCAATCTAAATGAGATCTTCATGACAAGCTCAATATTAGATTAGAAAGGGATGGAGTTGTATTATTTCTCCATTTTAAAATGTAATATTATAGGTCCTCTGAATTAAGTGTCTTTAGATGCACTTAAACTTTGGATGATCAGGATTGTGATTTAGAAGTTTTCATTAGCTTACTGTCATTAATAGTTGCCTAGTTTATGTTCTGCTAGCTGCCATTTCATTGCTTTTGTTTTCTACGAAATCTTCTTTCACATCCTGAAGAATTTAGAAAAAGGCAAAATATTTTTCTTGATAGAGGGCACGTTCCCAAAATCTTTTATTTATAATGTCTATTAATCTTTGGCCTTTTGTGTGAGGACCTATTGCTAGGATTGTTGATCAGTCAAAACAGAACACAGTCTAGAGCCTTTTTCTCTTTATAGATTTGAAAGATAAAATAAAGAACTTTTATGAGGCCCAGTTGTTTTCAAAAGTGTATTGGAAGTATGCACGGCTTGAATCAACACAGGTTTCAAGYCAGTGCCCTATTGCATTCAACATTCATGATTAATTTTACTCTAGCCCCTGACACAGTTASTTTTTTTGTACCTACACTGAATCTAAGCCAATAATAGGTGTAAAATGTATGTTGAAKTCAATATAGATTAGAATTGCTATCAAAATTCTCATAAACAAAAATCAGATCCTCTCATATATATATGGCCAATTAAAAGTGAATTGTCTAGTCTAACCTGGTCACTTMGGCTTCTCAATAATCTTTATCTTGGTTTGTCCATTTTTTTAAACTTGAAAGTGCGGATATAAACTGAATAAATGGTGGTAACTTCGGATTTAAGTGTGACATTCRAATTTGTTCAACTGTGGATAGGCTGTGAATAGGTTTATGAGAGTGTAACTGCATGTAAGGTGGTCTTGCTTAGACTGCCTTGMACATTCTTTGTATTTGGTCTCCCAAATCTAAATTAAATTTACATACATGAAAATCTATATCTATCAATCACATTTATTGCATGTAATAGCTGACCTTTGTCCCCCTCCGCCTTATTTTTAGGGTGTTTCGAACTCTAAGTATAGCTCAACAGACTAACAACAGGAAAGCAATTTGGTATATGGTTCTACATCTTGTTATCAGTAATGTCACTGACCATATTCCATTAACTCCTAGCAGGTTTTAGTTACTGTAGTTCAAACACACCATATCAAAAAGAAAACAAGGTCAATCTTCAAAACAAATCCCCCTAAGGAAATCTCTGACTAGAATTCTACTATTACTTGGACTCTATGTTTATTTGAAAGTTGTGTGTGTGGATCTCTTTGAAGAATTGTTGCTTTTAGTGCTAAAAATTTACTTTTGATATTTCAGATCTAAGATTGTTTCTTTAATTGATAAATATTGATGATTTATAGATTTAAAAAACCCCAACAACTTGTATATGGATTCATTTTCTTGGGGCAAGTGAATTAGCATGAAAAATTTTGGTGTGCTCATTATATTAAAGAAGCTTTTAAAAATTATAATGAAATATTAAGTTTGCAAATATCCAATTGATATCCAATTGAAAGTTTGCAAATATCCAATATAAATCATGCATAGGCTTTTCTTTTCCTCTTATTCCAGACCACRAAGCTGTACCAAATACACATATCTCACTAACACAGTAACTATGACAGAGTAACAGAGAAATTATCCAACTACGCTGGTTCAAATATGCAACACAAACATACATATTAAATTATGCTGGAAAACAACTACTTAAAGCAAGCGAAATAATCCTTCACTTTTGAAAGCAGCTTAAGATTTAGTGAACAATGCTACAAAGCAAAAAAATTTATTCTTTTAATTACATAAGACAGTAGCAATTGTCTTTGATGCAAAATAAGAAATAAATGGCACTTGAATGAATAAATGGCTTACCATTTGATCTACTTGTTGGTTAATATACACACTAGCCATAACCTTTTTTGTTTTATATAGGGAAATAATTATTTCTTAAGTAGAGAAAAATGTTATATTGTTCCACCGGTTAGGAGAAAATATCAAAATATAAAAAGCATCAACTGATGAATAGGGAAAATGATAATGAAAAAAAAAAAAAAAACACGTCCAGAAGTCCTGACAAACACACACACAAAAAAGACATTAATAGATGCAGCCAATAACATTGCTGTCCTGGCTTGATTTAAAAATAGCGAAATACTTTCAACAATTACATTTATCTTCCTTTTTTTCTTGAAGAATAACAGTTAAGAATGAGATGTAGAAGGATGACACACTGTGCAAGTACATTTAACTTAAAAAAAAACCCCACCACTATTTTCTAGAGATGATGCATAGCCTTTYAGTAAATAATTGAGTATACCTTTTGAATTTGTATACTCAAAAGTTCCTTGTTCTCACAATTTATCCTTGCTTTTCTCTCGGAAAAAATCRTGACAGTGAAACCAGGTTGGCTGCACCAAAAGTGAGGGACTGAGCATAAAARGGGTGGAAAAAAGGGTCAGAGTGGGAAAAGTATTGAAGAATAGAGCTTTCTGCTTAAAAAGAGTAGAGAACAAGAGCCAAAACGTGCTACCACCCCAGCCCTCATGGCGATTATTCAACTCCGTTTACTTCTCTCTTCCTTCTTCAGTAAAGCAAAAACAGTAGCGATCTGCTTTCCCATAAGGAGCCCTTGTCCAGGTGGCAGAGTTACATCCCAGATAATCCCTTACTTTGCTCACAGATAGAGCCTCGCACCAGACACACATTTTTCCCCCTATTGATTGCAATTCCTGTAATTCATGTGTCTTTCATCTCTGGAAAATTATCTATCTTTATCATGCTTTTGTTATTAAGTATCACAAAATTTACTATATTTCCTTCTTAGCATAAAGTATTCTTCCTTGCTGGACACCAACCCTATCTTTGTTTTCGGAGCTACTTACTGGTCTTTTCTCTGTACAGTGACCAAAATATGAGCATTGCCAAAAAAAMCTCCTGGTCAATCAGCTTAAATTTTGCCCAGCTTGATGATTTTCATAGAAATTGTGCCATTTTGTTCACAGTCATATTAAGAAGCACCAGTGGCATGATATGCTTGTTTTAATATAACAATAGTGCCAAGCTGCGGATTCCTTTTCTACCCATAATTTGAATTGAAAGTCAAACAACTGCTCAGCCAATTAATTCACCTGGATTTTCAGATCTTTCTTTTTTATGTTGTGGTTCATGGGCAAAATATTACCAAGAAGTTCCTTAAGGATGTATGAAGTTGTGTTTCGTAGATTCACATTATATAAAAATGCCTTTGATATATCAATTCATATTTAGTATTATTGGATTTGTTTCATCAGAATCTACAGTAATATGCCATAATTTGCTTATGACAGATCAATTCAGCTGAAGATTTCTGATATAGGCTTTTACAGACCATAATGAGAAAGATATAAGCTTTCCCTTTCATTTTGTCTATTCTTATCAAAGTTGAGGTAATGGCCATTCTCTTCTATTAATTTGTTATTTTTTAAGCCTTAAGGGCAAAACTGCTTTATAGACTTTGTGGGACAAGCTAACYCCTGCTGCTTTTAAGTAATTCTTTGGAAGTTCTGTTAATACTTAGTGCATTTTTGTTAGACCTTTCCAAACAACTCTTTAAACTCTCTAAAGCTATAATGAACAAATGATACAGGAAAAAGCAAAACAAAACTAATTAAATTTGAAATTTTTCTACTCCTATCTGTGCAATTTAAGCTTAAGAAGTTTCAGAGTTAATTTTGGTGATTTTTTTCCAGGAAAAGTATTTGTTCCTAGATTTGCTGCATAGCTTTTAAAATTTGAAGCATACATGCCCCTTATGGGAGTTGTCTTTTCAACTCTACTGTTTCAAATAACTTTCATTTGGCATGATATGCCCACTAGTAGTAATTTATTAATATATTAATTACTAAACATATTGATTAATTAATTGATTATTAATTAATTAATTTGGCCTAGAAATATACAAGCTGATTTTCTACTCCAAATTTTCACATAGTATCTCCATTAGCAAGACTAATCTGCTGAAGGGATTTTCGTATTTGTATATATTTTCTCTCCCTTACTTTTTCAGCAGAACCCCTTGATTTTTTTTTTCACTGAAAGTTCCCCAGAACACTTTCGAAGCAACCAGMTTTGCCAAGGTTGCAGATGAATGTCATATTACTAAGCTTGTGTTGCTGGCCAGAGATACTTTGAAAATGTGGGACCTAGATCTAGGATTTACAGTTCTCTTCTCTTCTCCATTTACCTACCACAATATAATTAATACTTTAATACTTACCACCTTGTCTTCTTTCTCTGCACAAGAGGCATCACAACAGTGGAAGCACCAGATGTTGGATGTGGCCTTTCCAGATCCTGACAGCTTTAAAGTGAGGATCAAGTTTAACGTATTTTCTACCACAATGTCAATAAACAGTTCCCTAAAGACAGTCATCATGTCACCAATTTGAAAATCACTTTTCATTTGAATCAAACCAGTCATATGAACTTGCTGAGTGAAAAAAAAAAAAAAAAAAAAAAAAAAAAAAAAAAAAAAAAAAAAAAAAAAAAAAAAACAAAACAAAAAAAAAAAACCAAAAAAACCAAACACATTTATATGTAGATTCCTATGTCTGTTCCCTTTCCAGACAGCAGGGAAGAATCATGCCTGATTTTACAATCCTCTGGCAATATAGCACGTATATTGGAAAGTCTGCAGCATGGAATGCAGATACTAATGAGTTTTGCCCTTGACTTTCCACAGTTCCTTTTCGGATGACTAACTTCAAAAATACTACTGTAAAGGCACAGTTTGCACCTTAGGAAGCTTATATGGGAGACCTTACATGGGAGAAAAGGCCCAACACAGGAAGTTCCATGGCCRTGTGAGGAAGAACTCCTTTCCTGTGAGGGCGACAGAGCCCTGGAACAGGCTGCCCAGAGAGGTTGTGGAGTCTCCTCTGGAGATCTTCCAAACCCGCCTGGATGCCACCGTGTGCCAAGAGCTCTGGGTGTCTCTRCTGCAGCAGGGGAGTCAGACCAGATGATCTCTAGAGGTCCCTTCAAACCTTAACCATTCTGTGATTCTGTGACTTAACAGGGAAAACAGTTTTTATCTTTCTTTCCTTCTTAGCTTGAGACAGCCAAATGTAATTTAACTGTGAGTCTAGAAACACACTTTAGACTTCTAATTTTTGCCTGTTCTATTCAGCCATGTCAAGATTATCAACACACTACTTGAAAGATCACATTTARAAGATTCACTAGAGACCTGGATATTCTACTTGCCTAAATTAGTCATGTTTTCATTYCTCTCAGAGGGGATGGAAGGAATTAATTCAGGTGAATCATCAACACACTTCTTCACGCTTGCCCTCAGTTGAAATGAATCACTCTTTAGAGAGGCCTATGCTCTTTCACTATCCGCAAAGGTGTAAAGGAATAGGACATGGAAGAATGTCGAAGAGACAGGCGATGGGGACAGGCCAGAGTGTTCTGGGGCACGCTGAATTAAATGTACTATATGCAATGCTTGGCTTATGGCCATGYTACATACACCGCACACACAAACTCCACTCATTATCATACGTTGCACCACACGATGCTTGCATATTGCACCAATTTACCTGCTATTTACCTGCTATTAGCACCAATTGAATTGTAACATGGGATGATCACACACTTAGCAGATGCGTAAGAGCACAGGTTCCCCCTCCCTCCTCACTCCTTGCCATGGATCGGTGCTCATCGGTGCCTGGAATCTCCCCGTCATTCTCCTCTTCTTACTGGGAAAATGGGGAGCCCCAGTGCAGAAGCAGAGGTAATAAAAGCCTTAATTTGGCTGTGTGCCTTGTGTTTGTGTGCCTGCTCCTGCTGGATGCCTGGGCAACCACCCCACCCCTAACAAAAAGGAATCTAGGAAAACAAGATTTAGATAAACTATATATATGACAAACATTTTATTCCAAAAGTCAGAGAAAAAAATCACATTGTTGTCAGCTGTAACAAGCTTCAATCCTTTGCCATGTGAAATGGTAGCTGTAGGACTCAAGCCCTCAAGTATATGAGAGCAACGTGCCTCAGCAAATTGTGTAAGTACTTCATCTAAGGCTAAAAATGTGCTGGAAATCCTAGCAACTGCTTTTCCTGATTTGAGTAGTACAGAAAATCTGTCACTGATTTTCAGATGACAGTGAGTATGAATACCAGAAATATAGTTCTGAACTATTGAGGTCMGTGAACTTTTTAACATTGACTTCAGTAGGACCAAGACTTTACCTTTACCTTACTTTTTTTAAGTCTCCCTTGTAGGCAAAATCCAAAACGATAAAAAGTGCAAGAAAGAGCTAACTGCATTTGTTTCAAACAATTAACTGCCCATTTCACTGTTCCAGTAATGTCAGCACAGACTCACCTAGTTTGACTGTTGGCAAAAACTGGTCTTAAATATATGTGTTTCAGTAACGTTCAAACTAGGGATAGCATATTTTTGCTGAGAGTGCAGCTGTTCTACAACAGCAAAAYGTAAATCTGCTCTAGCAAGACAGATGCAGTGAGCTATCAGTCCAATGAAAATTTAAATGAAAAGTCTTGCAGAAATTAATAGATGCTGTTAGCTGACGAAATGAAACTAGGCTTGTTTTTATCATCTTTGTGAATTTTAGTGATAAGCTTAAACATTTTTTGAAATCTTGTAATAAATTTGTAAACAAATGAATCTGCTTTACATGGAGAAAAGGTGATGATTACCTATGAATACATATCATGGAGATGTGGTCACATAATCACTTAATAGCTACTCTATTACTTTCATTAAACAATACAAATCATAAAAATATCTCAGRCAATTTGTTCTTAGAATAGACAATTCTGAAATCTTTGAAACTGCACACAAAATGAACAAATGCTGCTTAAACTTTAAAATATACCTATTTTTATATTATACATGTTCTCCCAACAAATTTTGTCATCACAAGATTCAAAAGTCACATTGCAGAATTTGCCTTGGAGCAAAGTTCAGCTTTGTTTAAGAAGCAATTCTATGAAGTTAATCTGCAGCAAAAAGTATTTATTTTGCCTCTAAAGTTCAGTCAACTTTTCAATGAAATTCAATAATCATTCCTCTTTGGCAGTACTAMAGTGAAAGCCTACATAAACARATGAAGAGCTGYTTATTCTTCCCTCAAGTGGAAGGAAGCTTTTTATGCTCTGTACCTGTAGGACTTAAAAGTCATTTACATCGTTAGGGAAAACGAAGTAAACCCTGGGAAAATAATCCTGCAGAGATGTAAGAGGTTGCAAGACAAATGTTTTATGTTAAAGATAGAGGTTTACTTTTGGAGAATCAGAGAGGGAGCCTTGTTTGGAAGAATGAAGCTATAGAAGTAAGTAGTCATTGCATTAGAGCCACAAATATTTACCCCAATCAGAAATGTTCATTTTCTAGAAAGCCAACAGACCAATAGCTACTTTAGTGTTTCTGTTGAACAGAATTAGAGTGCAGAATTGTGGTTGTGTTGTGAAGCTATTAGGTACATCTGAGAACCATTTAAATGCAAATAGGATTTGAGCTGTTTGTCAGTGACTAAAAACAGTCTTCCAGGCAACTGCCTGAGTAATTAGAAACCATCTGGTATCATGAAAGAATACGGTACTTTGAATATATCCACAGGCCAAAAGGATGCACTTCATCTCTTGCAAAAATAAAAACACCTATGCTTGTATATTAGAGCTCTGACAGTTAATATGCAAAATCAGYTCCATCTTGCTATTTTTCCTCTGGGTCTCTGCTGAAAGAAATAAGTGAAAAGCATGGAAGAGAAAGTGCCAAAAAGCTACAAAAATAATTTTTAAGAACAATAGATGCTAACAGATGAGCACTTGACAAAATGAAGGAGTCTTACTGAAACCRTTTCTTTTTACCTCACACTACAAAAGACAAACAAAAAGATAAGTTTCACTGTTTACCTGTCAAATCTCCTAACAAGATTATGTTCTGTATTTTCAGGATGCATTACACAGACACAGATTCAATGTAGAGCAATTTATCTAAGTTTCTCTCTTTGGCTCTAAGAACTTGAGATTTTATGATTTCAGGTTTTCAGAGATTGAAGTGAAAATACACTACTTTAAACCTGAACTATCCCTCACCATCCTTCTTGCCATRCTAATATATCCTGGAGAATAGATGAGCATATTTTACTTTATTGAAAAAGCAGGCCTCCTTAGTGTTAGGGAAATTAAATGAGAGTTAAACGATTGCTTAACTACTGATASCAGGCAGTTAGAGCAAGTTAAACTGATAGTTGCAGCAGTTCTCTTCTTTGTATCTCATCATCTTCGGCATCATATTCACATTACATTTACAATTTTCAGCTCGATCTGGCAGTCTGCAGCAACTGGTTACAATACCTAAATTTCAACTGTCATCAATAAGAGAATTCCACTGTAGTTACTGAAAAGATGTGATTCCTATGCACAGTGAACTGTTAAAGAAGTGTTAAACATTAAAATTTGTGTAAATATTCATCTGTATAAAGGTGCAATGGTAGATCAACAGTAGTTGTGACTAGTTTTTATGGGAATGATATCTAACAGGAAAAAAAAAAAGCAGAATATCAAACTAAATATGCATCTTCTGTGRCCTAGAATGGAGCCTGTATTATCCTCGACAGAGATCAAACTGTGTTTCTGGGACAATATAATACAGAAAGTTAAGCTCTTCCCACATGTTATTTCCACATTTCTCAAAAYCACATCCCTATTTGCTGTTCATACACTTCACAAGAGAGTTGCTAGCTTCCTTCAAAAATAGAAAACACTAGAAATACCAAAATGGAGTCATCAAAACAGTGAACAGCAAATGTATCAAGTGTGTGTGTGAACATCTCCACAGTTCAGTTACTTAAAGCACAGTATTTTTTGACATGTGTATTTAGATAACTGCTGAAACTGAAATCTCTTTTCAAGCTCTCAACACTCAGGTATCTCTACTCCCWAGTACTTTAGGACAAACTAGCTCTTAACAATGCAATTAATTTACAAGAGCATAAATCTATCATCTGAGACATAAAACTGTCTGGGGCCATCATCCTGGAATCCTGCTTCTTCTGCTTGTTAGGTTTAAAGTTCCCAGGTAAGATGTCTTGTCTCTGCTACTGTGCATCCCTTCTATATAGAATCAACTCCGTTACTGTTTAGCACTCAGAGAAGGTGTCTATCTATGTTCATGGACCGTTTTATCACCTTATTTCAACCATTGCATGGCAATATAAAGAAATCAACACCGCTTGCCCACCTATGTTTTATTTAACATTCTTGTGTCTAATAACTATTCAAGTGATTAATTTATCAGCAGCTATTTATTCTCCTTTAGTGTATGATGGATAGATTGCTTTACACCATACTTTTGAGTTATACCCTATATATACCTTAATAAAGAGAGAGCAAAACTCTATTGCCATTGTATTCCCCATAGTTTTTGGTTAATTTTCTTTGCAGACTTGCYCTTTCTAATGGCAAGTTCAACCATGGCTGGGAATTTCACCTCAATTCCCAGCTCATGCACATACACTAATTTGATAAGAGAAACCAGCAATATATATTATTGATCATTTAAACAGTGAAAATTTTGTAGATACCATTAAGAACAACATCTCTTAAAAGTTTCTTAAAAATTTTAAGACAACTTTTAAATGGTCTCCATGTAGATTTCATTACAGTTCTAGAGATASCTAGTAAAGTTTCTGCAGAATACATCCACTGAGCTGGGATGATATGTAATTTAAAATGCAAACAAAGGCACATTTAAATGAATTCTAACTTTTTTATATATTCCTGTGTTATCTCATATATAGATAAACAAACATGTTATTTGTTTTAGGCAGATAGATACAAAAAAAAAAGGAAGTTTATTGACATCCCTGTAATTTGACCACTTCATCATATTTTTAAAAYATTAATGTGTTTTGTTTCGCCAAGGTAAAGACATAAATCTTCATCCATAATACTAATTACAGACATTGGTTCAGAATGTCACTCATTCACATGACTGAGTYTCCAGATCAATCTTACTTATACAAATGGTTTTCTTGCATGACTTTTCTTGCCAACGCTGATGAAAGGTTTATAGTCTATATCCTTCATAATTTGTTAGCTTGGCTTTACAAAATTAAAATTAAAAAATAAAGATTACATAATTTGCATGGCATAAAGGAAAAAAAGTCAATATTTTTAGTAATGTGATCCTACTATTTTTTAAACTATATAAAGTTGCATACTACCAACAYTCTCTTGTAGTTAGGAAAAGAGAATCAGTACAGGAGGCACTGTATTTGCAGTTTAGGTTAATGTTCTTCCATGAAACATAAGAATTAGCACTAAGAAAATGATAAACCAAACTATGTTAAATAAAAAAAAAAAAACATTTATTATTAAGCTATGCAATAGCAACCTTCAAAAAGACAGTAACCAAAAGTCAAATTGAAGTTTTGGTGCATCATTATCTACAGTCATGCAAATCTGTTCCACAGCATAAAACTCTGAAAAGCCTACAGGTGCGCCTTTGCAGTGATTAAAGTCGTACACAATACTGTGTCTGTACAAATTAAATAGACCACATCAATCAAGGAATATACAAAATATCATAAAGGGGCACTTAATAAGAAGTGCATCTCTTTTTTTTTTTTTTTTTGTGGGAAAACAAATTAGCAGACATAGCTATCTACCTAGAAAAAAAGACAATTTTTGATTGAATTTCCAGGGGTACSAGAAAATATTTGTTTCAGGCTTTTGTCTAGAAATCAAAGACATGAACATCCTCATGCCAAAGCACAGAAAAGGAAAGGAGGTGTCAGGGGTGTCTGGGCTTTTGGACAACAGTCCACAATCTTGGACTGTCTCTGAACCCATGTCTCCCTCTTCCAGGTTCCTTCCTCCTCTCTTCACAAGTCATTTGTTTTAGAGACAGAGAAACTGTGATAGACATGGTCTAAACTCTCAGTTTTGCAGCAAAGACTCCTAGAAATCCAGAGGTCTTCTTGGCCACCTGGCCCTTGAACCTCCTGGTAACAAGGTTTTAAGGTTCAAGCACCTCAACAGGCAAGAGAGAGAGAGAGAGAAGCGAATCAGGTGAACAAACATAAACATTCATGTGTGAGTAATTTGCACTTTTTTCCTTCTTAATCAGCAGTGGGTGAGATACAGTCATCTAGTGGGCATAGTTCATCAGATCTATTTAAAATAACAGTATGAACATTAAAAGACTTCTGCTACACAAGTGCCCATACTATCTGTGTTCTGGGTGACTGCACACAAGCAAAAATATGTCCTACAGATATATGAAGTTAGGCGTCATGTAATTAATCAATAAATAGAAGCCAAAAGCCTGAATCCATTGCTGATTATGTGTTCCCAGGTATTTAGGACTTCATACATGTATATGACTTGAAGCAGAATTCTTCCCTTGGAAAGTGACTAACTGGATTCATGAGGCAGGGGGGAGAATTTAAATTTTATACTTTTTCTTAAATTTGAGATATTTCTTTAAATTTATTTGGGAAAAAAATAATAACTTTTAACTCTCTGCCATTTCTTTTAAAATAAAATGYTTTAATTTGCAGCAACTTTGCAATGTTTGAGTCACTGTTACACAAATAGAAATTTCAAAAAATATTCTTCCTCAACAGACACATGAAAGTCTATAGTTTTCTGTTGGCACTACTAGTTCTCTTTACAGCCTCTGTGAAGGGGAAGTGAAGTCTCTAGCAATACTGGATTTTATTTCTGAATGTCAAGGATTTACAAAACAGAGTTTGACAAATTTTAAAGTTAAATTCTCCCCTTTCCCTCTTGAACTGAAAAATAACTAGAAAATAATCTCCTTTATTCCTCACAATCTGCTAATGTATTATATGGAGATAAATTCTTGATTTCTAGAGCAAGTATTCTGAAGCTGACCAGCAATTCTTGGACTTTCAGGTTCACCATGAGCAGTGATCTATACATATAGCCATCCTCATGAGCAAGTTACAACTATAAGGTCTCCAGCATCTTCTGACATCTCAGGAAAGGAGGCCACTTGCTTATAGAAGGCTTCTGTGGGAGTCTAGTCATTTTAGGAAGTAAAGGCCTGATCCAAACCCCGCTGAAGTCAATGGAAAAAGACTCCCATTGACTACAATGGGCTCTGGATCATGCCCTAAATCCAATCTCTTCATTAATGCAGGATTAATAGTAAGATGTCTTTGTCTTTCCAGGAGCCTGGAAGTACTTAAGGTCCTGGCAATTTCAGCAGAACAAAATTCACTTACAGCTGCAGTTCGCTGGAATGTGAAAGGTGAAGCCGATGTCTTTTTCAGTGACAAGAATACCTTATTTGGGAGCATTTTTGGTTCCYAAATATATTCAGTCCCTTTATTTCAGTCAGATTCGTTAGGCATCCTAATAAGGAAACAGAACAAACAAAGCCAAGGAAAGACACATTGTCCAAACTGCACTTCACAAATACAGCATAGACCACTTTTTAACCACTGATATTTTAGGAGAGATCRGGGTAGAGCCTAAATACACAGGACAGACTACAGAATTGTAGCACAGGTAAGTACATAAAGGTTATTTTTTTTTTCTTATTCTTCTTTTTAAATTAACAAGTGACTCAAGATACAAAGTTTGTCAAAGACTATTCTCAGTTTGCACAACAAAACAGAACCAGTTTGTAAATGATTAATAGTGGCAGAAAGATATTAATGTTGAAAATTCTAATAACAACCTTAAATTCTCCAAACTTGCAGACGTGAATCATGAAATAATGGTGAATATTAGTACAAGTTCTGACAGATAGTAAATGAATAGAATTACTGTACTGTTATTAAATCTGATATAAAATATATCTATATTACGATCAGTTTTATAAAAAATAAAAATATCAAATAAATTCTGTGTTTTTCCATATAACATTTCTATTTCTGATAAACCATTGGACAGATGAGCCATTTCATAATATCTCTTGCTTTATCCATTGTTTGCATTTCATTACAGTGTCATTAGCAGTRCTTATTATTTGACCTTAGCTGTTCATACTGACAACAACAACAGTTTAGAAATTGAAACTTTTTTTGTAATCAATTTCTCATTGGATATTATTTTCTGTTGGAACAAACTCTCATTCCTTTATTTCTCAAAACTCTTCTTGAAACCCTTGAAAAATATTTTCATTAATATCTCATTTTCCCAGAGTTACAGATTTGTTTAGCATAAGTACCACCTTGCTTATATAAGGACTCTCACAGAGTCACAGATAAACCTCARCTTGGGATCGTTGGTATGAATCAGCTCAGATTTATATGTATCTCCCCTAGAGACTTGAGTGTTATAATAAAATTGGATTTTCTTTGCTCCTTAATTAAAAACAAAGAAACAAACASCTCAGAAATGTTGCTTATCCAATTTTAAAATCTTGAAAGTTTCTAGCACWGGAAACTTTACCTTGCTCTAGAGTATAACTGCAATCACATTTAAAACTCACATAGACATGAATAATTCCAAAGACCAGATCAGAGATAAATGTTTGGAACCTTTTCATCTTCCTCTGACACGTTCTGACCAGAGATAATACTTTAGCTCAGAACTCAATATTTAGCAACACAAAAGCTAACYAAAGTTGCAAACCTGTTGAACAAATTAATATATAATCAGTCTCGTTTCATTCAAACTGTAGTCTCTGAAACGGAGAAAGGGGAAACTTTCCACCACCTGAATCAGACAAAAACACGACAGAATCTCATGCAGTTTGCACAACATCAGCTGAATCTGATAAAGGCCAAAGAAGGTTTTGAATATGTTTGTTTAAATAAAAGCCATTGATTTGTTTTGATGTGTTTTTCAGTTTACCCAGGAGTCAACATTTATCACTTTCCAGATTAAAGATGTGGCAATAATTGGCAAGATCAATAGATATCAAACCTCTTGGAGCAGGGCTTAACAATTGCTTGCCTGAAGCGTGCATAGCTTGGCTGCTGAAATTAGCTTGGGTCATTGAATTATCAGTGACACCTTGATCTATGCCTCCCATTTCATTTAACTGAACAAACTTTCGATACCTGCCACTTGACACCAGACAAAATTCAAACCCTGAAAATTTGYCCAAGCTATACAGTGGATAGAAAACTTCCTCCGCTATTTTTCAGACAGAAAGGGAAAACATTAGGCAAGATAAAAYATCTTTGCTGGGGAGGATCTCACAGTATAATGTTGTTTTGAGAAAAAAAAATCTTTCTTATCCTTTCTGTATCTACTTTTTMAAAAGGAACTTTTTAAATGTGCAGAGGAATGCACATATTCCTCACACATTCCTCAGAGGGRCAGGTTAATACTGTAATGACATCAKAGAYATTTTAAAGCTATTTTTAAAATCAACAACTAGACAAAGGCATCTGTATATTAAAYAAGTTGTTTTTAGCCCATTCTAAGTCTTTCGATACACATCTCAGACAACAGTTTTCAGTTCTTAGTGCTCCCTAGAGAACTAGAGAAATCAATAAACAAGGCCATAACAAATTCACAAGACAGCTTTGCCATTAAAAAAAACCTGCAAGCAGCAAACAGYTTAATTCTTAAAAGGAGTGAGGGTGGCTTTCATGCATCTAACACCACAGAACACATTATTCAAGGTTTCAGAAGAGAAAAAAAAAAATACCACATGTAATTACGTTGCACCTTTGCATACCCTTAGAAGTTACTTGCTACTTTTGGCAAGTCAGTASGTTGGATGAGATTTTATTTTCTCCCCCTCCACCTCTTTATTCCCCTACAGTTATTACATCAAATAAAATAATTTTGATTTTTGTGAATATCAGATGCTTACAAAAGTCTTCTACTATCATCTTGCAGGTACTGATGCCCAGTACGTACTTGCACAGAAGACAGACAAGTGCTGATCTTTTTGTCCTTGCTTCACAAGACCTAAGTCWGTACAGTGCATAATCTTCATGTGGAACAAAATTATTGCTTTCAGATGTAGAACTGAAAGGATGGTAATATACCAAAATAAAAGTATTATCTAGGCAGTAATAATGGTGCATATTCTGCAGCCCAGCAAGTCCATGGACAGTAGAGCAAATCTGGATGAATATCACAACAATGACTTCCTTCTTTCMCTCTTTCCTTTCTTCTCTCCACCACTCAGACAAATACCACTCTTCTTCATACCAGAACATCCTAGCATTCAAATATTTTTCCATAAACAYTTTTTGACTTGTATCTCTTTCTTAGTCTTATCAGTGTCTCTAGTCTCTGCTATTTTGCCTTTTTTCCTGTATTATCAGCTATAGCAATCAACATCACAAACTGTATCAAAAAACATTATTCTTAGTTGGTACTGATGCAAAGTAAGCATTGATCTCACAGGTTTGCAAAGAGGAATATGAATGGATAAAAATGTAATGAAGTTTCAATAATAAAATTGAATATCAATAATATCAATCTTTTTTTCAATGACAGAGCTTCAATGACCTTCCATGACAGAGACAAGAGGTTTATTTTCTTTGGAGAGAGAGCCTTGATGAGAAACAGAATTCTTTTATATCCCAGGATGTTAAACAAAACATCAGGCTCTATCTTTATGCAGTTAAAATCAACATAAATTTTGGGGTTTTTTATTATTATTATTATTAAAAGAGGAGAGTGCATGCATACCTGCACTAGAAAAAGATTGTGCTCATAATTCTGTTTTTCTATTTGTAGAAAACTGTCAGAACTGAAGCATTTTGAAAATAAACCATCCTTCTCTTTACCTATACACAAAGAAAATCTTATCAAAACTAATGAAGAATAGAAGAAAAGGCAATAACAGAATTTGACAGAGAGGCATAATATCCTGAGATATTTAATATTTTAATTGGTTATCTGGAAGAAATGTGAAAGTATATGTTATTAGTTTTATCCTAGCCTTATTAAAGTCTGTGGCAAAAAGCCCAGTGAGTTCAGTGGGGCCAAGATTAAGTCCTAATTGAATTAAGAAGTGACTTCAGAGAGAATAAGAAGTTACCTTTTTCCCATGCTAGGAGAAAGAAATAACAAAGATTTATTGAAAATTGTCACAGAGGCAGGTAATTRGGTTAGTTCTGACCTGGATCAAAAGAAATAAATACTCATAAGGAAAGTAACTTTGGGTGTGAATTCATTGAATTAGCAATGGTAGACACTGAAGTTAACACTGGCACTGCTGATTGCCCTATTAAAGAGTTTAAAACCTAMSCTAGAGTAAAACATGCTGAGTTCTRTCTAAATACACTGATGACCCCCTCTCCAAAGAAGGAGCAGAATTACCTGCACATCCTCTTGASATTGCAGCCTCAACTGCCAAGCAGCTACTTGCAGTTAGTTCCCATGTGAAGGAGCCACCCAGATAAATCTTCGCTGCCTGAGATGCTAAAGACCTTCTTTCCCCTTTCCCAACAGAAGGGTAGCAGCACCTTGGGTCTCCTGCCAGCTGCCACTGGTTGCTGTCACCTCCCTGACCTCGTTCAGCTGCAAGACTGAGCTGTGGGGGAAAAAAGAGGCTACGCTCTACAAAAGGCATGCTAGGTAGCAGCCCCTCTCAGTCACACTCAATAAGGAYTTCCTTCCAGGACTCAGAAGTAAGACCTTCCAAATTCTACACRAATAGCAGAAAATCCATTAAAAAAAAATATATATATATATATCAGAGACCCCCTCCTGCTGGAAGAGTATGATTCCTAGCCCAGCCAATTTCTGTCATATGGGAGACTAAGGATGAAACCTCCCTGAAAGAAAGACCAACTCCACTTCATGAAAATTAATGCTGCCAGATGCTAACAAAGCAAAATATTGTAAAAGAGAGAGCTTGAATCTGCACACCTCATGTTCTGTTGGTGTCAGCAAGAGAASTCGTCTTATAGAAGAAAAGCTTTACAGTGAGTTGGCTTCTGATGATTAAAGATTATGATTAAAGAGGAAAGTAATCCTGCTTTGAGAAGTGTTTCAGACAARGCCATGTCCCACACTACTCTATCCAAAAAGTAAATGCCCACTAGTTCCTTTGGCTTTTGCTACATTTATTCTAGTGAAAGTCCAACTAACCCAAGATTTTATGCAGCAGGATTCAGCTTCAAGGCATGCACTCTGACTAATAGCTTTAAACATTCATCAAGAGAGATTAAAAGCCATAACAACAATCACAAAACATAAATAAAGAGGGGGACGAATGTCTTTAGTCATGATCTGGTAGCACAGATGTTTTCTAAGTATTACAACATTTTAAGTGCATAATTTTTCCCCAGAATAAAATGCTACTAGCATCCTGAGCAAGCAGACTGATAAATCTTTAAAGTTTATGCTCATCTTCAAAGAAGCTGAAACACATTTTGTTATGCCAAGCATGAAATGTTCTGAGAGTGGATGAAAGACTTCCTTTTTATTTTTCAGTCCAGCTTCTGTGGGCAGTATCTGTCCAAAATACTTGCAGCATTAGCTTGAGCACATTTGCAGTTTTCAGCAATTTGATGACTGCCTATTGCTGTCTGGGGACACATAAGCTCTTGTGTTCATGCTGAAGTATCCATGTACCTGGGAAGCATGCATACTAAATGGCAGGAAGCATGCCATATTATAAAACTGATTACACACGCACCRCATTTTTACAAATTAGCCTGTGTTAAAACTCCACTATGTGCATGACTTAGAGAGAGATTCATTACTTTTGTCCAAATCTTCTTGCAAATTTTTAATCCAGAATTTACCTCCTTCTGAAAACAGCAAAGGAAAAATGCTGAAATATTCGTATTGCGCGTTAATTGGAACTTGTGAACTTTATGAAACTTTAATAACAAAGAAGCTTGTATAAACATCAAGATTACAGGTTTTGATCAAAAGCAGGTATCAATGCAGAATTCTTCCCAAACAATCCATCATCCAAATAGTAGCTGTCAAGATAAGCATAACTCTTGTCATGGAAGAAAACATCTTGTTTCTGCTTTTGTTCTCCCTTTTACCTTTGCAATGTCTGTTATCAGTTTAGACATCAGCATATGAAAAAAAAACAAATTCAGCTCTTCAGAAGTAATTCTGCACTGACTTTTCACTTAAGGTCACTTTCTAGGGTTTTGTGGATTGGCTCCTTGAATATGGCCTTGTATTACATCATTGCATTTTTCTCCTTCAATCAAGTTATTATGATTACAGTACTGGCTAAAAGCCACACCTGTGCCTAAGGACATTTTGCGAGGAGCTACAGGAAATCTACAGTATAGTTCCCATTTCTAGAAGATTTATAAAATACTTATGGCAAAGGAGAATGTCTGACTAGTTTTCTAACTGCTTTCAAGAGTGCTTAGAGTTCATAATTYGTAGAACTATGTGAAACAAACTTAATTAAAATGTTAGTAGCCAAAGCCTGATCGAAGTCTAAAACCAAATTCAAGAAAATCATTAGACAATTTGCAGATTCTGCRACAGGAACAGAAGTGGCTCTTTTCCATGGTAGGCTGTACATTAAGCCCGCAATGTGTATGCAATGGTGTACAATGGTTTTTTTTACTTACCACTGTTGGATTTGGGGATTTTTTTTTCCTTAGTAGCCTTCTCTGCTCGCCATTTCCTCTTGCTTGTATTCTGAAACTGAGGGAAGTTAGAACTGTTTTCAAATAAGAGAAACAGATCTACATCATAAACCTAGCAGGCTGAAACTTTAGGATTTTTTTCTTCCCTAATATTAGGCGGATTCATGTAGCTATAGTACTAAGGTTGGTCTTCACTTTGAGAAAGTATTTTAGTATTCTTGAGACATAAAATTTTTTCTTCTCTCTTCTGACCAAGATGGTACTTATCACTGATAAAAGTCAGCTGCAAACTGAATAAGAGTTCCTGAAACATCTGAAGGTGGAAGAATCTTAAAATATTGATAAACCTCAGGAAAAAAAAAATTTCTAGATCTTCAGAACTTAATACTCAAATATAATGGCATTCAACAAGAAGTCTTTAAGATGGATATTTATCAATAAAAAAGGTTAAAAAAAAATCCACACAAGGGAGTAAAACATATTTTAAAGTAAAATAGCTATCTTGATATTTCAACTTCAACTCTTAAAATGCAGAAGAAATATAGATAATATAGTTACTTAATACAGGTGTAAGTATAATACAATTTTGTTTACATATTATCTGTATTATCTATATCTATGGCTAGGCCCATTTCTCCATTGCTTACTGTGTTCTACTACTATCTTTACAGCAGAATATAGGACTTGCAGTGCTGCTAAAAATGGCACTAGGACTAGTTGAAACACAAAGATCCTTTGGATCATCCAACTTTAGTGTGAGCCGTAGTGAAGGACAAAGCCTACTCTTGACRGACTGGAAGATGTTGATTCAGGTATTACCCAAAAAAATCTCCATAAGAAAAGAATTCTCGTACTGACTTTAGCTAATACTACTCCCTTAATAAGCAGTAGCTTGAAAATATAGACACTATAGGAAAATAAAGGGAGATGGTAAGTTTTGCAGTATTTCATGGCAGTATTTACTTGATGCTGAATCAYACATTGTACTTTTTAGCAGTTTCACGTACATTGCCCTGCATCTCTTGYTTCTTAAATACTGTATTTGATAATTTTTCAAATGTTTTCTTCAGYACAGTGCACAGATTATACAGAAAGGAACATGTGCAAAGTCTCTCTGTTCTGAGAGATACAGAAATCAMCATTTTATTCAAACCATTTAAAAAGTTCCTCAATGTTTCTCTCTTTCCTCCYTTTCCTCTTTTCACTCCAAACAGATGTGTGTTTAAACAATATGCTGTATAAAGTTTAAATTCCTGTTGAGATTTCCATAAAAGTTTATGCCTGTTGAGATTTCTATCTTTTAATCAACACCAGCTGAATAATAAACTCTGAGAACTAGAATCACGCAGGGCTTCCAGAGTACTTTTCTACTCTTTTTTTTTTAAAAAAKGCATCTTGAATCTAATCCTTTTCCAGCAGCACATTCAGTTAAACTCTAATGACACCTAATGACACCAAATTGGATTTTTTAAATGTCATGTATTATTGATATCCCAACCAATAAATTTCCTGTTGAGCTCCCACCAACTGCAAAAGATATTGTTACCTAATAGACACATTTGCAGCACAATAKTTGTGTAAAAAGTGGCAGGAGTAAATTTAAGAGTTTTAGCTAAGTGTTTTGGCTAAATTATTACTAGCTAMCTCACACTGTTTCATATTTACCTAGGTTAGTTTAGACTTTCCACTAACACAGTAGAATGCCAGCAAGCCATCCTCAAACCACAGTACAAGTCTTTGAGCCTGGATCATTGCCACCAAACTTAAATCACTGCTAAGGAAATTCCTCCTGCAAAGCTGTAATGTACTGTTGATAAATAGGTACTAGATATGCTCAAAATATCAGCAAAAACACCTCATGGGTGGCACACCAAAACAGTCTGTAGAATGTGGGAGTGAAAAAGCTGGAAATCAATTAAAAATTTCTTCCATTGGCAAGAAAAATACCAAACATAGAAAATGACTCTGGAAAAAGAGGGAAATAATCTCTCTGGCCAGCAGAACCACTTGTATTTGAAACATCTACCTAAAATAGAAAATACCAGCCCTTTGTTACCAAGTGTTAAGTTGTGAAACTGCTATGTAAATATGAAATTGTTGTCTTCTCCAGCTGAGTTTCATTTTATGCTAATGTGAAAAAGATGGGGGTTAGGACTGCTAACTTGTGCTGCTAGCCTTCTAATTGTTAAATATATTATTGCTGCATTTTTCACTGAAAAAATACACTTTAGGTTTATGGTTCTTTCCTACTGTTTTATGTCCTTCTCTAGCCTAAAGGGGTTAGTTAAGAACAGAGCAGTTCAGTGTGCTTTGAATCACTGATTTTTCAAGAAAAGGCAAAAAGCTGCTCACCTTTCAAAGTCCTTCAGCACTAAGGAAGGACTTAGGAATGAAAGCACATTTCTCCAGTGTAAATTTTATTCTGTGCTTTATTAGGGCAGCTAATACTACCAAGCAAATACCATCATTCACTTCCAAGCAAGTGATTATTTACTAAYTATAATTTTCAATGAACTGAGAAAAGTAATGGAAGCTAAATAGATGWTGGGAATAAGAGATTGAATCAAGGCCTACAGTCTTCTTAGAAGAACTTCAGATGGAAAGAGTCTGATGCAGATGGACACTCAGTTTAACCAGATCCCTGCATCTAGGACAAGTGGAAAAAAAATAAATATATATTTAACAATAGTTGCAACAAGAACCACTGTTACCTTTCATATCCCTCTACAATTAAAKAAATGTCATGTAATCTTTTTCTTTTGAAACCACCATTTTAAGAGTTGAATATACTTATAGCTCTCACCTGAACGAAGAATGGACTAAGAACAATAAATTTACCAGGACTAGTTTATGTAGACCAGGCCACCAGGGCAGCCTCACCTTGCACCTTAGCCCCAAGGGAATCCTTGCCTGCCTACACTTATGYTGATAGCTATCAAATCACTTCTAGAGCCCTGAATATGGTCAGTACTTACAGTCATGATGTCCTGCCTCTAGGATAAAGCAGGATCACACTCCAGCCTTCCCTTAGGGGAAAGGCAGGAATGTAAGGCAGCTTGGTGCTTTTGGGCAGGCCTGCTCCCTGCTCCCTTGGTGGTGAAATCTGAGCAATCTCCATCCTTCTTCTTTTTTTTTTTTTTTTTTTTCCCACCATGGGCTGCTGGATGGTCATGCTACCCACTAGTAATAGTTTGTTGCTTGAAGGGGAAGGTAATTACCCTTTCTTCCTACGGTGGCACCGAGAGTTTGGGCATGAGCAGAGTTCCTCCTGCTGTGAAAGAAAAGCAGGGGAAAGCAGCTGCTTCTGCTTCCCTGTAGGCTGATGCTCCCATCCTGCCCAAGATAGCTGTGCAGGGCCATGGCAATAGCCTGTGTTTGCCAGGCTCTTCAGCACTGATGCTTATCAAGAGGGGCAAAGGAAGACAGGAAAGTGATTTACATCATGCGGAAGGAGCTGCTATAGGTACAGCACAGGAGGAAACACAAAAGTGCTTGAAGTAAAACCTGGTTTAATCATGATGCAGATATCACAGGAGAAAGAAGGCAGTGAACATGAATTTCTCTTTGCGGTGCCTTGTGATATGACTATATTAGAGGTGAGCCAGAGGCAGATGGCACAGGCAACCCTGATGCATTATCATTAAGATACAAACCCAATCTCCCTAATAAGTTTGTACTATACTCCCTGCCAAAACATTTCCAAGGTTTTTTTTGTGCTATATAAGTTATTTAAGATAACTTTTAAGATAACTGATACATAAATGTGCTGCTATCGCATATTTKCAGTCTGTGGTTTATAGACTAGATAAGCTTAAGTTGCTCTGAAGTGATCCACGAGGAAGATCAGGGAAATGCAAAAAGAAGATACAGGAGAGTACGTCCAGTGAGCTGATCAGATTTCAGCATTTTCAATTAATTTGAGGGAGACAGGGACAGGGGAAAATGTCATTGTGAACAGAAATGAAAGACTGCAGAAAGAAACATGGAGAATGATCACCAGAAGGTAGAGCGGATGCTAAAGTAATGATRGGAAGTGCCATGAGCCCAGGACTTTGCGTGCAGTGCTGAGTCARCAGCGAGGAGAGAAGAAGATCCAGGATCAAACACAATACTTTGGGTAAAAGGAGCTCAAAACTGTGCAGTTTTCTCTCTTTACATCATTGCATTCTGCAGTGATGGAATATTCCTACCTGGTATCAGGGTTTTTTGACATGAAGAAAGCAGGGAACAAGCAAATAGAGAAAGTCAGTTTCCTGTCGGTAAGACAGAGTTCCTATACAGCAGAAGAAATATAATTCTCTCTTGCAGCCAGACATGGGCAGAGCATTTTTATTTGGTAGCTGAAAAATATATTGCCCCAAATGTGTCTGCAAATTTATGAATGGATATGAGAAACCATCCTCTTATTTTAATTGGCATATCTCGCTCTGTTTCTCTTCTTTGTCTCTGCCTGATTTGGTGTTAATAATTTCTTATTAACAATTTTCTCTGTATTCCCTCCTGTTGACACAGCAGTGAGCTCTGAARTAGTTAATTTACTGTGTTATATGTCCTTACGAGGTTTGAGAGTTAATGTCTCTGGCAGAAAAATAAAGAAAATAGAAGGACAAGGTATTAACGTTTTTCAAAGCCATTTCTTTTCTTTGGAATGTTTTCAGGATTGAGGAACGATTGAAAGGTTTACATTGGGGTGGATTAGAAATGGATTTCATGGGATTTTCAAATGATGCTGCAGACAAGACTTCACAAGCTGAAAAGGCCCTAATGCCCAGAGGGGAGAAAGGCATTTGTTTACATTAGTATCTAAAAAGAAAAGTAAATACATAACTTTACAGCCATAGGAGAAAGAGGGATATGGCTGGGAAAGAAAATAAAGCAAAACTCTCAACAATACTCCAATGCATTGTGATAATAAAACCCTATCTTTAAAAAATATACTTGTATAAAAATGAAGCATACTGAGAACATGCCTACACATCACAACATTGCAGAAATCAAACCAAAATGCCCCTGTAAATGCCATTCTCAGCCTTAACTTAAGACAAAAATGAGGTAAATGCATAAAGCTAACAGTTGCAGCTCAGCTAATCCACACTGATTTACTCCTATAAGAAATRCATGTTAACTCAGGAAGCCACAGCTCCTTTCCATAAAATAGAAACTGCTTAATGTGATAAGGAAAATTTCACTGGTACATTGTATACAAGTAAGGCTAATTGAAAAACTTGCTTGAACAGTTTTCCGGGTCTGTTTTGTTTTGTTTTTGTTTGTTTGTTTGATTATTTTAATGAGGTTTCATAATAATGAAAATTGCTCATAGCAAAGTCGAAACATTTACTTTCAGAAAGAGTTCAACTCCCTTCTATAAATATTTTGAGTTTTATAGATCATGTTAAGATATCTTACAATTTTGTGATTTCATAAGCAAGTTMTATTTACTTTTTGTAAAATTCTGGACTAGGTTATTACTTGCACTGACTACATACAGTTTATAGTTTCTTTAAATTAAAACTTTCAATTATAAAATTTTAACTACTTTTGATTTTTTTTATTTTAGAGATAATTTTGCCATTTTATCATATTATTTGTCATATTATTTGAAAATAAAGATATTTTGTTGCTTATAATGGTATTTTTACTTAAGGATATACCTAGCTATTAGAAAAGATTTTTATCAAGGAGTTTGCAAGCCATGGTAAACAAATAAGCATTGTGATTCTCTGCTGGCAGAGGTTTCTATGCATCTCACTTTCTCAAACATAAAAATTTTTTTCCATGTTTAAGAAAGCAAGATTGTTAATGCAACACATATTTGTACCCATGTTTACTGYAGTTTAATTATTTTAGTTAATGAATGCTTCAGTGGAAAAATCATAAAATGGATTTCAGCAGGCATGTCTAGGAGGAARTATAAACCTCTACACTTCAGTAGTATTTAGGCACTTAAATATATAGCAGCTTTGAAATTCAAGGCTTCAGCATTTGACCAATATAAATCTCTCAAAGATAAATTTCAACATTTAGATTTCACCTTGTGTATTTATAAATGTGTATGTGTGTGTGCATGCATACATTTTTTTTCAGCATGCCTTCATTCTCCATTTGATTTTATATGAAAAGCACTCCAGAGTGATCATGGCAAAAATATTATCATATTGTGCTTAAAAATTGATCTTAAAATAGGACTAATAACAAAGTATCTGAACTTGGAAACAAACTGATTCAGAGATGACCCATTTGCACATGCTGATAATCCATAGAACTGAGAGATGAAAAGTTCTCAGTAACTGCAGGGGAGACAGGGCTGGGTTTCATAGCTAAGAAGTGATAATAAAAGAATTATTCAAGTTAAAAAATGTGTATGAATTGAAAATATGGTTAGTGAACTAGAATTATTCCTAAATAACTGTAGATACCGATATTGTTTTGCAGAAAGCAGATTTGCTGTAATTATATAAATTTTCTACCATATATTTAAAGAGTAGATATAAATGACCATATTTTTTCTGCCTACCTTCCAGATTTTCTCTTTTTCTTGAAGATGGATTTGAGATTTGTTTTGAGACAGAATTTAGAAAATAGCATTCTAAACTGGCACTCAAACTATTTAATGCATGGTTATTGAAGTCTTAAATGGATTTTTTAAAAAAAAATTAAGTTAAAATCCTGTGATGCTACAGCTTACAGTATTTTCCTCATAAACTAACCCCTAAGGTTTGATTTAAATGTTGRCCACTAATATGTATGGCTGGAATTGCAACCAGCACTTTATCTTGCAGRGAAGAAAGGATTGTTTATCTGTACATCTAAGCTTGGAGTTTAGCCACAACCTTTTTGTACCTGATAACAATCTAATTTTATGCTATACTTCACTAAAGCTCCCAAATACTGCTGTAAAAATAAATTAGTTAAGGTTGCAGAATTAACATGAAGGTTATCATGCATCTTTTAAAATCAATTTTATTGAAATCAGATGGATCATCCTTATGTATTTTAAATTCATTTAAATCTTAAGAAATTTATGTATTTTGTTAATAAGTAAGGGATGGAAGAACTGATTCTCAGGAATCTGAGGTATCTCAGTTTTAAACTCTTAAAATCTAAACTTTGAGTTTAAAAGTGTGAATGTTTTGTATATTTAGTGAAAGAAAACATTGCCATTAAACTCAAGGTAAGAAATTATTATACATTGTTTTATGTATCTTTATATAAAAAGTTACAAGTAGCAAGCATATGACACAGRAATGGAACAGTAACAGCAATAATTGTGAATGCATGCTTTTTACAATGTGTCTAATCAAGAGATTTTTGCCAACTCAAATATTCAGTAACATACATGCAGATTATTTTCTCAGTGTCAAGTTCAGTCATATTGCTAGATGCTTGTCCAACAAACATTTCTATTGAAGTGATTATGGATGGCTAAATACCTGATTTCAATAATTRTTCCTGAAACTGGGAATTTTACTTGCAAACAAAGAGAGAAGAAGAAAAATAATAATTAAAAAAAAAAAAGAGAGAGAGAGAAATGACCGATAAGCAAAATAACCAAAGTCTTATTGCCTTCTAGTAATTTTACTCAACACTGTTTGCTGAATTTTGTCATGATATGAGAATAGCTGGTCAGAGAGTCCATAAAACCTCTAGCTGGTGTTTCCAAGGTCGATAGTTTCACATTTCATTGTAGCATGTTCAAAATCACCCAGGAGCGCACTATTCTCAAGCAGTCTATATAATGGAAACAATGTACATATAACAAAAGTTCAATGTAAATCTTCTTTCGCATACCACACAACATACAAGTAAATAACAAAGACATAAAACATACCGACTGAAATGAAACTAAGATAACAACAACATCAATCACAACATCGAAAAGCTGGGACCGTCTTAGTCAGGAACTAATTTCTTCTTCAAGTTTCCAGCAAATCTCAAAACATGTTTAAAAACTAAGGAGCACTTGGTGGCCAGCAAACAAATTACAAAAGAAATAGATTATTGTGCAATGGGAATATCTTCTTGAGGAAGTAAAAAAATATCTGTAATTCTTAGGTTTGAATAAAGGCAGTGGAATGAATTTAGGAACATGTCCACACTCTCTTTCAGACAGCTGAAATAGTTTGCTATAGATTTTCTTTCTATTCACAGTTCCCATGATTGTATAAGTAGTTCTTCTCTGAAAGCAAAATTAAAATGTTTTTCCTATAGAGAAAAATATAGACAGATATTTATCTAAACTACCTAGAAACGATAAAAGCACCTACATATTTTCTCCAAGTAAAATCAATTTAAACGTATATACATATATAAACTTTATGTACACACATAAACATGTAAATAAACATATCTATGTTGAAATAACAATAGAAATAATTTGTCAGACTTGACTATCTATAACTCTATTGTAAAATATGGAGATTATATTTATATGGATTAAACTTTGTTGATCATTTTGCACAAATTATGGAAAAATCAAGACACTAGGAAAAGATTCAGTAAAAAATAAAGTGTAATTTGCAAATAGCAACATTAGTACTATGGAGTCTAAGTTAACAGTACTCCCACGCACCCTTCCACAGCACTTCACAATGTTGAATGAGTAATATGAACTCAGAAGAGATAGCTGTGCATCTTTAAAAATTGGGTTAGATTTCCAAGTTTTATATATGTTTTCACACGCTGCAGATCTAAATGTTATTCCCATAAGCAACAAAAAAATGAAACACCAAAGCCATGCAAAGCATCTGTCTTTATAATGTGTTTAGAATGCAGATTATATTTAGCTAAGGGATGATTAATGTCAGGAAAAAAAAATCATTTTGCTTAATTTCTAATCTTAAATGATCATCTGTAATCAAACCCATTACTCCCCATGCAAAGACTTATACAAGGTAGCATATAACTGGAGAACTAACAGACATTTTAACAGTATAACAGATAATATGGAATGCAATAGATGGTTCATTAGTTGTTTAGGTATTGTTACTTACCTCAGGTTTGTCTCTTAGACCCTAGTTGTGTTGTACTCAGACTCATGTTTGCTTAGAGACCCAATGAGGCAGAACCTGGAATGTTATGGCTATTTCATTCAAAATAATAATGTTTGCATAGAAAAAAAGAAATTTATGCATATAGATATTCAATAAATAGTACACCTTGATCACTATTCATAAAGTAATTCACAATAGCATGCAATTGGCTTAAAATCATCAATTAACTACTTTTTTAAAGAGACAGTAATGCCTTAATGTGCAAAGAAAATATGGAGGTCATGTAAACAGTCACAAGAAGTGCATAAATAATGCATGCAAGAGAAAACACAAATATATATATATAAAAAAATCTGAGTAGTCTTTTTTAAATAAATGGTTCATATTTGTTTCTGGTTTTCTTTTTCTTTTACTTGCAAATTTTTAATCAATCTTATTTACAGGCATTCAAAGTGCAATATACAGTAGAAATAGCTCTTGCATTAAAATATCATGGCAGTCCTTTTTCATTGATTAGAAACATTCTTTTAAACTGTGTTCATGTATGTAAATGTATGAATATTCTCTATTCACTGTGAATTCTCACAGTTGATTATACATAATATTTATTATATATGTATATGCATGTTAATGTGACAAGATATGAGATATTGTGTTAATAATAGAACAATACAGTAATGTTTAGCAAATATTGCCATTTGTTATTTAGAAAACAGTGCTTTATAGGAAAAGGARTTTACTTATTTGAGGATTTAATTTCTCATTATTGTATCATGCATCAAAATGGATAAATGTATTTTTTATTGATGTATTGACCTAGATATGTCAGATCATTAGTGGACTGTACTCAAGGCCACCTCTTAGTTACAGTGAAACCATTTCAAAACTAGATTCTTTCAAAAACTAGATTTGCACAAAATCTTCTTTGGTTTTTAACATTTTTACCTGTTCTCTGTTGTCCTGTGTATGTTCATGCAGGGGTATGTGTATAAATTAGTAAAAGAAAAAGAAAGATATAAAGTAGAAAAGATRAAAACTGAGGTACAGAAGTTTTTTAGGGAACTAGGGCAGAGATGGGAGAAAGAGACAAAGGAAGAGAGAAATAATATAATGGTAGGTSCTATTGGGAAATAGAAACTTAAACCATAAACGAAGAWGGAAGAGAATATGTCTTTACTGAATAAAGAGTGAATATGTTTGAGCAATCAAGTCCTTACACATTAGTCTTCATCAAAAATCTATTGATACTGACCGCTGGACAGCTTTATCATGTCTCGACAGCCTGTGACTCGTGGTTGGTACCTCTTCAATTTCATCTATCTCACACRCATCTGCAGCATCTTGTGAGTAGCTATGCTTCATGACAAGGATATTTCTCCTGTTCATGGGCTGAATTAGGGGTTTTACAGGCTGGGGCTGTATTTCTGTCAAGACAGAAGCATCTCTTGTGCTGAGGTTACTACGGCTGCCTTTAGTGCTAGACAGTTGTGATCCACAGTGATGGTCATGAATGCATTTTGACGATGATCTCCGCAGTTTATGATAATTTTCAAAGTCATCTGYAACATCAGCAAGGTCAGCGGTAGGCCCTGTCCCTCTAAGGGTGCATAACTCATAATGCGGAGGCTCAAAAACCTCCTGGAATACTGTTTGATCAAAGTCTGTTTTCCTTTGGACAAATTTTTTACGAGGCTGCTTGATCTGTACTATGACAGAGATAACAATGAGGATGATCACAATGCAAGAGGTCACCCCAATTATAGTCCCACTGGTATTGGTAAGTTGGTCCAATAGATTAGCCTTTCTTTTTTCTGTGTGACAGGAAAAAAAAGCAGAGCATTAATTGCCAATTCAAGAATGAAYACCATCAACCACGACGGGCTCACAGCTTACTGAAAACTCATGTCTAGTCTACGCTTGAATTCACTTAACCAGTCTCACTGGGGAAAAAAATCAGGTAGTCAAGAAAACCAAATAAACAATACATAATTGCCTCAGATTCTTCTCTTGGAAGAATTACTTGATGTATTCAAGATGTACTACAAGCTTAATTAGAGGAAAACATTATTTAGATTCTTTACAAAAAGCAATTGCCATAACAAACAGATGGCTTTAATGTCACCAYTCAACTCCATTTGCCTGTTAAAGCCCCCAAAACTGTTACACAAGTTTTCTTTACTTTCTGCTTTTTCCTGTAAATGTATGAAGCTAGGAGATAAAATCAATGAAAGAGCAAGAGTTTACAGGATTTTAAAATGAATTCTTCTTTGCTCCTCTAAAATTTCTAATATTTACTGACTAGGGCCATTGATGATACTTAATTAAAAAAAAATCAGGAGAAAACAGAAAAGTTGTTCTGAGAATTCTCAAAGCCAAATAAATTGTGTGCAATTTGGATGAAGATCTACTATTTTCTAGAACATTTCAAAACCCCTATTGTCAAAATCCAAAAGTTGATCCYATGCCCTATTCTTTACTCAAGGATTGGTAGGAAGCTAGCCAACAAATTCTGTTTTGAGAAAGAAGAAATAAAGAAAATATGCAGTAAAATGCTACRAAGGGAATGCAGTTTGTGCATATTTCTCCATGATTTGCCTTCAAATGGCTATAGACACATGAGATGGTAATAGAGCCTTGYAGAAAACCAAGCTGAAAGCATTGGCATAGGTCAAGACTGGCACCTGTAATTAAATTTCAGCTTTCAGTTTWACATATTTATTCTGGCAATATAAAACATGCCAAAAATTTAATTAAAAACCTTTGAAGTGAAATTTATTTGCACCAAAACAGTGACATCTGTCTCCCTGTAGTCTCCTAGACACCAAAACTGGTTAAGAACATTTGAGTACTCCTCTTTGACTACACTGGTAGATTATTTTGGGATTTCTGTAACTGTCTGGCAAAGACTCTGGGGGAGTATCTGATTTAGAAAATGCAGTAGAGCAGCAAACAGCCACTTTGTGGGAACCAGGAAGCCTGAAATTTAAGAGAAATTTAAGCACAGGACCACTGGGTTTGGCCAGTRGAAAGATACTTGGCAATAAAAGTCAGAAATTAAAGAAAACAGAAGAGTTCTTGTTTTCTCCCTGATGAAGAAGAATTGGAGATCAGATAATTCTTGCCTAAATGTATGCTTAGCTTTTCAAGGAATATTACTCCATGACACATTTTTGTTTTGTTCTTTTGAAGTATGATTTAATTCACATTATAGTCTATCACATTGCTTGTCAGGATTCTACAGGCTTCAGCAGACTTATGGGCTGACTGCTAATCCACCTCATTCTGAATTTTCTCTTGATTGGTTCCTAAATTTAGCATATCCCATGTTTCCAGGAACAAATCTGCAGTAGCAGGCAGAGGGAAACAAACAAAAAAAAAGTAAAAGATGAGAAAAGCAAATAGTCTCCCTAGCCCATAATGCAAGTTAGTTAAGCTTCTTTTCTCTGAAAACAGCACAGATGATGATTTTTTAATTCAAAATTACAGAGCAATATTTGGAAACCACTGTCAACACCTGGTTAGGAACGGCAATGCCTATCTATGGGAACATTATGCCTGATTTCCTGCACCTATTTTTTGCACTTCAGGTTCACTAGAGGATTACAGGTGGATTTGGCTGCTTTTTATAATGTCACTTCACCTGCTAAAATACACTTCTTACCCACATGCCATTCTATCATGAAGTTAATAAGATGAAGGAGCTAAAAGATGATTGTTAATTACACTTTAGATTATAGATGAAACAGAGACTAAGTGGTCATAAAACCTATCAGAACCAGAAGCATATAATCGAGTCAAAGTAACACCAAGCAAAATAAATACAAACTTTGAAAGCAAAATCCATCTGTATTCCCACCTCTCTTCATTTTCTCCTTTGCTTAACATATGCTGTCCCAGATTTACTCTTTCTTAGCTTTGACCCATCTGGCATGTATTAACAAGAGACTAAGAGCAATGGTTCTGTGTCCCATACAGCCTGATATCTTGACAATTGCAATGCTGCACATTACCTTTGCAGTGGTTTTCATCCCAAGGATACACACAATTCTGTAGTCCATTGCAGACCAATGTATTATTAATACACATATTACTGTGGCAAAAGAATGTGTTGGCTTCACAAGGGGCTAAAAACAAGAGAGAGAAGTTAATATTAGGCAGTAAATCATTCATCTCACCCAACAAACACTACTAGAAATTACCTTACAATCTGTTAAGAGAAGAAAGCTATACAACGGAGATTCCTTCAGCATATTTATTACGTGACATGCTGCACCAACGGCACCCAAATTACACACTGTTTATTATTCTGTGGCATAGGCTTTTCAGCAGTATCTAAACGGGATGGACCTCCTTCCAATAGTTTTAATTCTAATGGTTAAGAGCTCATGTTAAAATTTGTTGCTATTGTTGATATTGCAGTTCTGTTTGACTACTAGTCACATCCTGAAGAACGAGCACATCCTCCTGAATGAAGACGTGCTATATCCAGAAAAATTAAAATTGTGGAAAAAAAAGAGTTCATAAGTGGGTTCCAGTAAAAAAAAGGCACCCTTTTGATTACAAAACTACAGATTTTAAAAAGGGCAACACTTTCATCAGAGGCAGATCAGTAAAAATTAATTGGTTTATGCAAATATTTAACTCAACAAACTTTTAATTTARTTACTTTTTTAAATGGCAGTCAAAAATAGCGGAAGAACCGTATCTAATCAGAAAGAAGTTATGATGATGCTCACATTATTGATTTTTGTGACTTGTTCTTTGGTGTTTCATGACAGTTCCTCTTCCCTGCAATTATAAAAGTAGTTTCTATGATAACCTATATACATAGCATAGACTGCTTTAGTGATTTGCTAAGGACAGTACAAAGGTTTTATATTGTAGAACTTATTGTCTACAAACATCACCTGAGAAACAGACTTTTCAGTAAGTGTCTACTTTCAGATATCCAGAACTGACTATAACGACTTCTTCAGAGCAGTAACAGTCTGTTAAAAAAATAATAAATGCCACTGAAACTTGCACACTTCTCCAACTGCGTAACCATCGTTTGTATACATTTTATATTTTAACAGTGTGTATAATAGTATTATCTTCAAATACCATATATGTTGAAAATTACATATCACTACTGGTGTCTTCAACAGAAACCTAATATTATAAGGGGCCATAACAGTGGTGGTCTACTAGCTACATAACACATTAGTAAAACTGAAAATATTTATTTGTGATCATGAAAAGGTATTTTCTGAGATAGTCCTATTGGCTTTATATGCATGTGTGTATGAGAACTATAACTCACCACCATGAAAATTTACACAAATACATCAATGGCTAGAGTCCAAGAGTAGACACTCTACTCTTACATTTGGAGTTTGATAGGCTCCTTCTGCCTGGGTGCCTGAGTGAGCTCTGCAGTCACACAGTGAGAGGGCTTCAGATGCATGCATCTCCTACCAGTGACTCCTAGTAGCCATCCAATGAAAATGCTTGGTAACGAGTAGGAATCACAGAAGAGAAGAAGAATTAAACAACGAATGGAGAAAGCTTAAAGAAGGAAGACAGAGAGAAAAAAAGAAAGTGCCAGTAAAGGCATAAAGAAATAAAAAACGTACAGAGTGGTATGAAAGATCTTAAAAGTGTTGGGGACAGTGCTGTCTCTGAGCAGGCAGAACCTTTTAGATGTCTATGGCTTGCCCTTGTCATTTTAAATTCTGTCTGATCTAATCCTGAATGCGACAGCAAAAAAGGATTAATAGTCCCCCAAATCCCCAAAAGAACAGAGAACAATTTCAGGGAAGAAAGGACAGTTATGTGAGTCATAAAAATAGGGATTTTAAAATATATAAGGGTGGTAAATGGAAAAGGAGAAACTGGAAGAAGGCAGTAAAGGAAGTGAAAGAAAGAGAAATTAGAAAAGAACTGTGCAAAASAGAGACATAGATGACACTCAAGGCATTCCACACTGAAAGGAATCAAAATATAATATTGAAAATGTATATAAAATGAAAAACATCAGGAAAAAGGACAGGAACTAGAGACTAAAAGTAAGAACAGTACAAAATACTTTGTTTTTTTAGAGGACAGGATAATTATGGAAAGTGGTGGCAAGGAGATCTGTAAACAGAAGTCAAAAAAAGGAACAAGAAAGACAATTTCCATTTCCCTAAATTCATAATATTGAACTACAGAGAAAAGAGATGATATATGAAGAATAAATATTAAAACTAGATGAACAGAGAAGCAGAGCTATTTCTGAGTAAAAGAACAGCAAATCTAACATGAGAGAGGGCCATGAGCAACAGATTTCTAAGCTTAAAAAATAAACAGCCTCCTCATCTAYATGTTTTAAAAATTCAGTATAGTCAAGTACTGTCTGTGATCCATTGAACTCTGAGTGATTAATCTGGACAAGAGATCAATATATATTTTCCCTACTAATGAGAGGTTTTTGTCAGAATGAAAGCATCAAGGAAACCTGAAAGCTTGTCAGTCTCTTTGTACAATAGGGACTGACAATAGGTCTGTGTGGAACTAGCTTTTTTTTGCCCTTGAAGAGGCAAAACAAAGACRTCTTGGGACTCTGTTACAAGGACATTTGAGTAATATGAGAAAGATAAACGAACTGACAGTAAACGGACTTTTTTTGCAGCATGATAGAGCTGGACCTAATCATCAAATGCAGGAAGGGAAACTGGTAGAAAAAGTCCATGAATGCAACGCTTCAGAAGTTAACCTCAGCCTTCAACATCTGTGATAGTAATGCCCCAACATATACAAGTTTAAATCAGAGGAAAGATTTTGATCATTATTTTTTCATAAAGAAGCTGCTTTTAACTTCAACCAGAGAAATTAGGACAGACTTGGAGGAGATAATCCTTGAAAATCAACCAGCTCTCCCGAATCCCTTCGTTTTCCAGAACCAYCTCTCACATTATCAATGGACCTTATCAATGTSTATAAATACCAGAATGCAAGAGTAAAGCAAAAGGAACTAGACTTTTCTCAGTAGTGAGAGTGACAGGACAAGAGGCAGTGTGCATGAACTAAAACACGTGAATTTTCACTTGTATTTAGCAAGAAAAAACTTTTTCACTGTGAGGATTTTAAAATGTTAGAACACGTTCCCCAGAGAGGTTATTCAGAAACCATACAAAATCCAACTGAACCTGGCCCTGGGCAACCTGCTCTAGCCGACCCTGCTTGGCCAGGGGTTTGTTTGATTTAGGCAATATTCCAGAGTCCCTCCAACTTCAATGATTCTAAAGTTTTATGAAAATGTGACTTCACAATTTGATTAAAAGTTGCATTTGGGATCATATGGTAATATTGTTTCTGCTGTGCATCTTGAAATAAGAGCTGCCGAGGTATTAAGTGGCCTAGACATCAATGAGATAACATATTCAGTGCAATGAACAATTCACAATGATTATAGCACTAAAGAGCAAATTATAATTATTCATATAATTGTATCTGATATTTTGATAACAGTCTTCCTGAAATTCTTGGATTTTTACAGCATGAAAATACTATAATTTAAATTAAAGCACCAATTAAAGAAAAAAATATTACCAAAAGGTATATATTGATWTTGTATATGAACCATTTAACATTTTAATAGAAAACTCTAGTTTACATAACACTTATTTACAAAAAGAATAAGACTGATTTTAAACAATTCCCTTTTATATTATTTCTAACTATGGCAGTATTTCCTTTTTAAAAATGTATTTGGTATGTGTAAGGATAATTTGTATCTTAATACATACACGGATTTTATACKTATTGAATTAATTATAAATGTAATGGCTTCTACTTTGTAACAGTTATAGATACTGAACACAAGATGGAGCACTTATTCCAGAGGATATATAAGCAAATATGTGAAAAGGAAGGTGTTTTGGTTTTTTTTTTTTTTTGGTAAGGCTTAAGAAGATTATACTTTAAAAATCCCCTGCGTCTTCTGACTGACTTGTAAATATATTTTTACTTCTGGTGGGGGCATTTTAGATGAGTGCTATAATGATCATATCTCTTGAAAGTCACTATCCCAGTATTCAGAAAGTTCAGGCTTAGCATTTAAAGGTTACTATTTTCAAAAGCTATAAAAATGAAGCCAAAAGTTGTCTCTATCTTCTTCCTAGTAAAAAGCTCTCTTATAATAAGTATGGAAAGAATAAGCTATATTTTTGCATCTATTAATGAAGAGTGATCACAAATTCTTTTAATCCTGAATAAACCTAAGACAAAGAAACTAACATTCCACATGCCCTAGTTCTTCCATATGCCATGTTTACAAAAAAGCAGTCTTTTTTTCCTTTTTCAAAAAAGACATAATTGAGACAGTAAAATACATGACCTTCTACAAAAATAATACATGTAGATGTATATTTATACTATAAAATAACATTATTGTATTTATACAGCAATGTGACATTGCTCTTCTGGCATTATAACAACTAAGTCTGTGCTTTATTAATGGCTCTTATGCTATTGCAGTGTTGTGATGTTAGCAAYCATAATTTTGCAGGGTTATATGCTGGATATAAAATGCAAGCATTGCCAGCTCAAAATATTTTTATATGATAAAGTCAAGAGCTGACTTTGTTTTGTTTGTGTTTTTTGGGTGAAGCTTGACTGTTCTGCTTCAAGGCAGAACTTTTTTTCTGGTGTTTACTGTTCCTCAGCACTATGTAAATTTAWCATAAGCTCCATGGCTGCTGGGATATCAGCTAGCTCTAAGCGATCCAGTTGGGATGTCTATATGGTGTATTTAATTCAATGTTGTAGACTTACTCTTGGAGCCTGTTTCARGATAGGGATTTACATCTGAGTGTCCCCAAACTTAGATGACTGCCCTGCTCTAATCTCTATTTTCAGATTTCTCTCTCTCCTTCCCTTCTGCTCTTGATGTATTTTTGAGAGATCTTGGTTTATACTTAGAGTGAATAGGAAAAACTCTGAAACCTTAACAATTCCAAAATGCAAGAAACATTTTCTATTGAACGCAGTACACATTTCATACAAAYTCCTCATGTACTCAGCAGCTCTGCACATGCTCTGCAAGTTACTATGTTAAGTAGAAATCACCTGGATTTTTGCACCACTCCTTACAGGAAAAACATTAAAACAGAAAACAGTTTGAGTATGCTAATAAAAGTATGTTATTTAAAATAAATAAATTAAATTTTTTTGCTACTAACCACACAAAAAACAGCCAATTAAATGCTCATCTCTCAGAAGATTTGTAAAAAAAAAATCCTTATTACAGAATTTTCTTTCTCAGTCACATTCAGACAACTTTGTTCAAGATGAAAGTAATTCTGACTGACAGTTAATACCAGATTAATAGCCTAATCATACAAAAAGCACATACTAGTAGTTTAATAATTTTATAAAATATGAACTCAACAGGCTTCTTAGGAGCAGGTGTTTGAGGCACATGTTCAAAGCTCCATCCTGGGCTGAGTATATTCACCCTAGGCAGCACAGACAGTTATTTTGTTCAGGGACAGACTGCCATTGGGATCCTTAGACTGTCAGATTTTTTTCTACTATAGATAGCCTTAAGCAGCACAAAGGGGCAGAAAATCACAGATTAGTGCTGACAAGTAAGGAGGCAATCTCAATGGTTTCTTTTTATATAAATATGAGCAAAGACAGCAAGACCTTCATCTGCATAGATAACTGACCCTTTTTAGGTGGAAACTGTCTCTTACTTTGCCTGCATGGCACTTACACAGGGCTGTTCCCTTTCTCCCTTTAAATAACCACTGTAAACACAGTTATTAATATTTCTCTCCACTAAAGCCTTGCCCTCACTTTTGSATGATTACCATCAGGGAAGCTGGTTTTAAGGACTTTGCTGTCACTTTATAAGACTATACATTGCTCCAATAAAGATACCTACTTCCCATTTCCCACTTCTCATTTCCACTGGAAATGTGGGCTTGGGTTTATAAAAAGGAAAGGAAAGGGGAATGGCAGAACTCGTGCTCCTTTATGAAAAAGTGCTCTTGCATGCAACAGGGCTTTGCAAACCATGTTGGAGCTCAAAGTGGCAATAAAATAAGAGGTGAAGGAATGAGATTTACTAATGTAGGTTGGCTGGGTGGGATTCCCTTGCCGCAGGGAACATTTGGAGAGTGCAGGATTAGACAGAGAGGGCTGCGGTAGCTCCAAAGAGCGACCAGAGGTGAGGGGATGAAATTCAGAGCTGCTGTGTCTTCAGAGGGGGGTTCTTTATCCCCTACGCCCAGGTTCAGTGAATCTGCCTCTAGGTTAAAGCGTAGGCGGGTCTGCTCAGAGGCAGCRCTTTGAAGAAGCCGTAGGTGTAGCATGTCTGTCATTAATCAGGCTGGAGATCACTGCCAGAACCACGGAGAATGAAATGAACTGTGAGGCGGTGGGTGGGTGAAAGAGCATTCATTTTTCAAGACTTCGTAACAGATGAAAAAACACCTTTTCATGCTATCAACTTSCCCTCCCCCTCTTTCTCATTCTTAGATTAATTGATTAGATATTGAAATAAATGGTGACAACAATGCACAAAAATATATAGTAGATATATGTGCTTAGGGAACATATAAAACACTGAAAAAGCATGGAGTTAAATAGACAAAACTCACAATCACATTTGAAATAACTAATAACACTGGGCACAATATACCTGATCATTCCTATAAATTATCAGCTATTAAGAATTWATTGATCATCAAATGCTACGTAGCTCTACTAGTATTCTGATCATGTAAGAATCATCTCCGATTTTCTGGAAGAGTAAATTTAGCAACTTTCTATATTTTCTTTCTCCAAGCATATTTAGAGCCCTGCTGTTCTGTGAAGTATTGCTGCTGGAGGTCTGGAAACTTGTAAGATTATTTTCAAAGGCCAAAAACACAGAAATGGCAATATTTCACATGTAATTTGTTTCTTTTTATATGCATATAGCARTGTTGGAACACACTGATCAAACCATATGAAAACAATCATAATAATAAATGTTTTTAAGGTTTCTCTGTTCTATACAAATGTCCAATTCCAAGATAAAAGATGAATTGCAAGAACTAACATTGAACAGACTTGCACAGAAGGAAACATTTTTCATGCTAAATAAGCCAATTCTTAAAAAAAAAAAAAAAAAAAAAAAAAAAAAAAAAAAAAAAAAGCACTTCCGATTCACAGCAGCTTGCCTAATGAAAAAATAAAGGTATCAAAAACTTAATTCTAATGACTGTGGCGATCCATGAAGAAGAAGAAGCTGGGAAGCTCTGCCAAATGGTACCTCTTGATCMTTCCTCCTTCAGCAACATAATAAAGCATTTTAATTAATCAGCTTTTCACTTGTACATAACCAAAACATACACGTCATCTTCTATTTTTTTTTTTTTTTTTCACAGCTCTAAGTCAACAAAATAGCTTTCTGTCTTTCTTGGCCCCTGAGTCAAGAYGCAGGTGTCCATTCCCTGGTGTTCATCTCTCTGAGTGAAGCCTAACCAGGAAGACTCACATCCCTTCCCTTCCAAGCAGATGAGTTCATTATTCCCATGCACTACCTATAGACTTCCCAATTTACATGCTGCCCACTGGGTGCACRTTGTAGACCTGCTCCCTTTGACTCCTGACAGACACTGCCAGTTTTCAGTACTTGGAGATAACTGACGGTGCAACCAGCATCACCTTTAAATCTTTAGAGCCAAGTTCCAGCTTTAAAAACACAGCTGCAGCCTTCACTAAAATTTATGAACAGGTTGTGTCTAAAAGCACTGCTTAGCCCTTAATAAATTTTCATCTTTTAGCATGCAATAGCTGTTGGGCAGAAATTTACAGAAAACACATCACATCAAGATTTTCAACCTCCCMGTCAGCATGGAGTATAATATGAACTCCTGGCTGTTTACAAGAACAAGGCAGCTCGTCAGTTATAGTATGTCAGGTATTAAGAATAATGCAGGAGAAAAATAGTAACCATTATTTYTCCTTGCTTTCCTTTCAAATCTGAAAGCCTTGCAAACATACACTTATTCAAACACTCATTTCAAGTTAGTCATCATCGTGCTTCACTCGGCAGTTCTTTATATGCTGTGAACCTCCAGTGTCTGTGCAGTTGTTTCTAAGGTAACAGATTGGGATGGCTTGTGGAGAAAAAAAAAAAAAAAAGAAAGAAAAAAAAGAAGATCTTGAATATTCAAAACATCTCAAGTTTCAGAAATGAGAAAACAGCTCTATCATCTCAACTGAGGGTTTTCACCACTTGCTACATCCCGGCTTGATTCAAAGTCAGGAAAAAATAAAATCCATGCTAAGGTTACGGTGCATACACAGTTTCAGGAGCACAGACTGTCAGAATTTTTTAATCAGAACCATAATTAAGGAATAACAGTGTCTCTTTGCTTCCTGGCAGGGTACGTGCAGAATACAGATGAAGAASATGTCTGTGGGATTGTCCCTTTGCTCCAACCACTGACAGCCACACAGAAACCTTCCTGACAGACGTGTGATGCACAAACCAAGGAATGTATTAAAAACGAACAGAAATCACTGTGTCTAAATAAATGCAGATGCTTCTTCCTTAAGGGACTAAACATGTATTATTTCCATTAAGAGAAATACACTGATGCTTTTCACAGCTGATTAACTGAATCAATAATTTTCAGCAGATGGGATTATTGTTTTTTAATATGTCTGGCAATGACTACTTTTGTTTCTTTCAAATGCTACTTTGCCTATTATCTTAGTCCAGGAAATACCTAAACACATGAATGCCACCAAGGTGCACAGTATGAATATCAAGTYTGCAAACCAAAATGCTATTTAGAGTTTTCAGATAGCTTCCATTATTACAAAAAAAGCAATCTGAATTTTTTTCTTAAGAAGATCTGACATATATATTTATAGATGTAAGCATTTTGGAACATGCACAAACACATCCATCATCTATGACAAAATGCTCATAAGGGACTTTTTAATTGTCTRTCAAACAAAGATCTCAAAAAAAGAATTCACACTAAAGGATTAGGTTTGAATTAGGTTTGATTAAAAAAAAAAAAAATTCTAAGCTGCATTGTCCTCTACATAATGTAAGGAAAACCTGAGACACAGAGTGGCCCCAAAGCTTAGGAATCAGTATAAAGTCCAAGTCATTATGCTCACTGATATTCTGTTTTCCTGCCTCTGAATCCTGTGGTCTGTCTACGGCATTACAAATTATTTCAGACTACAGAAATGCATGGAATAAAAACTGCTTCGATGATTTACACAGCTTGTTCAGGAACATCTTTCTGTGCTTACTCTGCATGAAGAAAACATTAACAGTTTATGGGACTTGTATCATTTAACAAACTGAAAGGTGGATACAGTGCTTAGGTCTTACGTTCTTGGAAAGATGTGAAGAGCATCTGGAATCGGCTGCTTCGACTGCCTTCATCTGCCCACATGCGGATCACGCCGAGACCTGTCCGCAGCATTACGTCATTAGCAACAGTGCTGCAGAACTTCGCCTTCAAATCCTCCACTGAGCTACTTCCATCATAGACAGCCACAAAATTCCTTTTGCATTCGTTGGAATTTTGCATCTCGTAGTCCAAGAATCGTAAATATATCTATGAAACAAACAAGCAGAAAGACATTTGAGAATGACTAACATTAAGMAGTATTGCTCTGTCTCAGGGAAGGAGTATTCTGTGATCTCATCAAAGTATTTTTGCTCTAGCTGATGATCCACAGTTCAATGATAGGCATTAATACGGAAAGTGAGCATTGTTCACACTTTCTCATATATTTCCTCATTTCAAAGCTGAATACAGTACTATATCTAGACATTTTTTCCTACTTTGCAATAAGGTCCTAATTTCCAGACATATACCCATCCATGAAAAGTATGCAAAAAGTCCCTCAAGCTGAAGGGTAGAAAAGCTAAAAAAGATTTCTTCTTTGGCTGGTGCAGTATTGCTCTATTACTTGCCTGACATGGAAAATAATACAGCATATAATTGCTACTAGCTCCTCAGAGTCAATATGTGCCACCTTTGCATTGTGTTTTAGCCACCCTGATAAAAGAAGTGAGGTTCCACAAGGCAAGCAAAACTCAATCATTCATCTTTTTATGTTTCTCAAGCAATTTGTCCATTATCTCTGCGTTTCTACACAAAACCCTTACAGAATGTCTTCACAGCCTCACAGGATGAAATGGAMACTGCTAGAAACTTAGGAAGTTTCYTAGGAAATTACCCTTGCATGGATGCTAAGTTCCCTAGTCAATGCATTAGATGCATGGCCCTCTGCAAAGAACTTCTTAAGCAGGCCCGAGAAAGAGGATAAAATGCTATTACTTGCTACTTATACAGACCTTATTAAGGAAACACTCATTTTCAAAGCAACATCAAATATTCTAGAAACAGAGCACGTAAGTGGCACTTTCAGAAGACACACGGTACATAACCAAATGGCGAAGCATACCCAAGAGGCTTCAGGGGAATAATACAGAAAGCCAAAGGAGGGCAGAAATAGCACAAAAAGCCGGTGAACAACAAACCATACATCCAGCTGCATGCATCTTTACTTGAAACAATAAGCATAAAGAAACTCCAGCTGTATTAGACATCAGATATACTTCCGCACAAACAATCTTATTAACTTCAAATAGTTCTTTACAAACACAGAACAATTGCTTAAAGGATTTTTCTAGAATTGCACAAATACTCAAACACAATATATCCTAGCAGCRTAAAGGACACAGAACTTCACCTCACTGATATATTACAGTGCTTATGGTTTGAGAATTGTGGTATTATTAAGCAGTCTGCTTAGAAATACCTTAGATTTTAAACGAGCTTGTTTAAGATATTGCAATATAGTACATTTTCATTTCTTGCYATGCTATACCACTGGTCTCGCTGAGGAGAATATTTGTAAGAAAATTTTTACTAGTAAAGAAATTTGGTGCATTAGGTTTCATTTTGCTTTCCTGACCTTTTTTATATATGATATTTATTACAGCATATTTTACTTGTTATGCATTTTTTTTCATAGCCATTTTGATGGCTATGGCAGTTTGATGGCAGTTCCAAACACATTTAAAAAACTATTAATGGGGCTCTTTAACATGTTTGCATGTGTTAATTTATGTTTTTGAAATAAAAAAAATTAAAGTGAACACAGGGCAAAACTGGTAGACTGTTGGTGACCGTGCCAATATTGAGAACTCTTACTAGYCTATTATCAGCTGCATTTCTATCACAGTGTTCCCCTCCTGAAGAAGAACTCGGAAGGGTATATATTTCAGTCATATTGCAGCTAAATTAATTCTACTTTCACCATCTACTTTAAAAATGCTATAATAGTATACTTATTTACAATATAAAAGAAAATGAGTTGCATTGATTCCTAAAAATGGAACATTTTGCATTAATRGACAAAGTAAATTTAGGATGACAAAATTTTATATCATGGAATATTGTATCATTTTGTAGTTTTTTTATCTACCACTTGCTCCACCCATAAAGTAGACTGAAAAAATACCAGTTACCTATTATCTCTAACTGAAACTTCCTCACAGAATCCACTATTTTTTAAAACATGTATTATCTTGAGAGGCACTTCCTCTTCAGTTGAGGTACATGTAACTTCCACTTCTGCCCAAATAGAGCACCTACTTCTTTGAAAAAGTCACATTTGGAATCTCCTCTGAACTCTGAAATTCTGCTGAATGCACAAAACCATATTTCTAACGTTCCCTTGAACTGCTTATATTCCATTATAAGTGTTTCTTTCATTCCCTGACTCTTCCTTCTCTGGCCAGTCTCTTTGGTCTTTACCAGGTGTTCAGGCATCTCATCTTTCCTTTTCTCCTTCTCAAGCCCCAAATCTTTGTTCTTGTTGTTATCCTGTTACTCAGAGCATTTCTGCCTTGCTGATGCCTCAATACTTTAGTCCCTCTGACAATCCTAGTTTTCAATATGGCTCCTGCTCTTTCGCATTGACATGGCACCAGTTTCTTCCATGGCTGTCAGGAGGATGACTGATCTCTGTTTCCAGTTACTTTTCTCAAACTGTTTGATCTCTGATAAAAAGTACATGAAAAGTTCAAGAAGCAGACAAAACAAACCAACCAACCAACCAACCAAACAAGTGGCAGTAGAAGGGAGCTGCAGACAAGAATTTCTTATCAGTGGGAGTCTCAAATAYGGCCATGCAGAATCCTGAGATGCCAATGCAATCTGAGAGAGACTCCAGCCCTCGCTCCCACGTGTTTTGATGACGTCCTCTCATATCAGAGACCCCTAGGTTACAGCTAGTGCAGGCAGGCCACCACCTCTCTGCAGCAAGATCTTGAGAGAGGGATATATGGGGAGAGGCAGAGCCAAGATATCCATGCCCAGAAACTGGCTATATGTGAGACACTCTGGAGAGCTATCTCCCCTGTCCTAGGGATTCCTCATGGTCTAAAGAGTACAACAGACCTGTGAAGCCCCAGCTCACACTCTGTGAAACTCGTGCAAAAGTCCATCTCTGCACAGTATTTCATTTATAAGTTAAATGTGCACATTATTTTTCTTTCCTCCATTAGCAGAAGTAACTTGCAGTAGATGAGCACTTCAGTACTTCCTCAATTTGTCACAGATAATGCAACAAAAATCTTAGAAAACTGATTACATGCAATATTGTGTACACATAACTTTTCCAGGGAAAAAAAAGTCTACACAATTAACCTTAGAGTAACACACCCTATAGGAAAGCTACATATTCTATAAGAAAGCACATAATAAAGCTTCCAATATACTGTTGTCACAAATAATTACATTTATGCCATGTATGTCTGCGATATGTATGCCACTGTTTTAATGTATATGCTATACTATATATATTTATTATACCATCTTTATTCCTAATATTTATCTTATTCTACCGTCCATGAAAACTCTCATCTACTCCAGAAAAAATACCTTTAGCTGCCTGTCCAAAATAGCAAAACTATCATTCACTACTAACACAGAAAGGAGGTCTCGTATTTGCTCACCTATTCTCTCATTTGACTTCTGTCTTGTAGAAAAAAAAAAGTGTGTGTACACACATATATATAAAAACACACATTAGCACACTATATTTCCTTTTGGTAAGGAACATGAGCTAATTCTCACTATGACTATAAAATAACAGCTGTCATAGCAATCTCCAATATTTATCAGTTATTCCTCCTCTGTTGAACATACAGCCATAGACTTATTTGTGTAAGCTAGTCATTTCACATTCTCTAGTTTCTTGTGACACACCAGCCTAATAAAATATTTCTTGGAGTAAGCAGTTACATATGCTAAGAAAGTACCACGAGAATAATAACTTTTCATTTTATTCTTTCAGCCAAGAAGCCAATACTTCAGCTTCTCCCCAGGTCTGAATTCTGCTGTCAGCCACACCAGTTCATCTCTGTGTATGTGAGGAACAGTTCAAYTAAGATCAAAAATTGTTCTAGGAAATATAGATGTGATAAGTTCTAAGACTATCAGAAAGAAATGTTTGGCCTCAAAATCTATGTCAGTCTTTGGGAAGGAAGATGGCAGCTTCTCCATTGTCATGAAGTTTCATAAATTATATATAACAAATTCCTGATATTCTGAAGTGACCTGGAATTCCATTCTCATAATCTCCCTTGGAGGTGACTATACCCAAAACTTTACATAAAGTAATGAAGACTTGATCCAAAGCTCACTGAAACCAAAGGGTATCTTTCCATTAACTTAAGTTGATTTGGATCGGACCCATGGATTACAACTGGAGTGATTTAGCACATTTTAAAAAATGGATACAGATTACAGAAACTGACAACCTGATATWGAATCAGATTTTGTTTTAAAGAGCTGAAAGTAATTTAATTGCAYCTGCATGCCTCTGCCAATTTTCACGGTTTTATTACATTTGCCAATTTTTATAGTTTTATTACACTGTTTTTGCCATTGTTCCTGTCATTGAGTGTGAGACTCACACTAGCAGAGAAAAACGACTAATAAATTGAGTTTCCTAGTCAAAGAATAAAACTGATTATGTGGCATATATTTAGCTAGTGACAAAGTTATGTACAATGTTCCTGATAYATGATTTTCTAAAATCAGTGGCAATATTCTGAATACTTTCACTATTGTAAGGATTATGCCAAAAGAAATTAAGCAGAAAGCAAGAGAAAAAAAAAATAGCATTTCCAACAACTTCATTTAGTTTGATCTTATTCATTACTTCTACCAGAAATAGAAAAGAAACTTTGGTCCCCAACAAACAAATAAAAACAATTATTTAAACTCAATGGCCATCTTCTCCTTCACCAAGTATAAGAATTTAGCCATTGATTCCAATGGGAGCACTGGGAGTGATCATACTTCTGTTAGGCCTGGTACATTATAGTATAAGCCTAATCATATCCGGCTCAGAGAGCTTCTTACTGGAAAAGTAGAAGCACAATTGATGCATCTTTTTCAGATTTCTGTTGTAAAGGTTGAAGAAGACYCCTTCCCCAAATCACCAGTTTGACATTACTTTGAGAAAAAAGAACTGAGTGCTAATTCAGGTACTAGCTGGTACCGAGCTTTGAGAAGTAACTACAGACGGTTCACTGCAGCTGTGGCATATATATTTTACACCCAGTCACATTTTAGTTTAAATGATTGTCTTGTCACCTTTAAGGATTGTATTGTTGCCATAATAATGGGAAAGGAAATGCTGGCTAAGTTTTAGCATTTTTTATTTAAATTTGAAAACAACAGAACCCCCTGACTGCATATATTAGAAAAAAAGAAYGGTTGCAAACTATGAATAATAAATCACTTCAGTAAAATGGTCAGATTATAATCTCTTCATAGTGAATCACTTTTGATGAGTTCTGCTTTTTAATCAATCACTGAGGGCTAGAGCTGACAACATGATTGATCAGGCCAGTCAAGAAAAGCTTCAAACCATATCCCAGCATATCAGACTTAATATATGTGCACAGACATTCGGTCCCTTATAATACACCAAAAAAACACAAATAAACTAAAAAAAAAAAAAAAAAAGCAGTAAAAAAGTGCTAATTCAATTGCCAAAAATAATTTGGATACGGGATGAAAACCTCTTCGTCAGGTCCTAACTGCCACATTTTGCACATTCAGCTTCTAGATTCAGCTGATTCTCCCATAAGTGCGGGATTTATCGTTCTCTGCCATTCTCCATCAATCTGTGATCAGGTATAATCCTTGCTCTATTCTGCATCTCGTCCAGCCATGTCTAATCAACGTTAGAGCTTTAAAATAGCACTATATGGTAGTCTGCCAGTATTTTAATCTGAGAAGTCCACTTTTTAAATGCGCATAAAGCTATATAAACAAGAGCAGACCAATACACACACACATCACACAAGTACAACAGCCTAAAAAGCCAACTTACTAACAATATTCTAATTTATTATCAATTCTCTATAAAGCAATTGTTTGGACCCCAGTGCTTTCCAAGGAAAATCAATATTACTTCCCCTGGGAAGAGTTAACAGTATGTGATTGAGGAGGTGGGGGAAGAAGCCAACATTTTTAGGCTCAATAGCCTCAGATCTGCTCTTTCCTGTTGGAGACCATGTCATGCAAAATCCATACTTCTAGTTTTCCTTTCTGCTGAGGCCTGGGGAATATTGTCTGAGGTGCTCACCTTATGTGGCAGTTTTAAAACCTAAACAGTGACTCATAGCCAGTTTTAGACATCAAAAAAGCCTTTTTACTGGTCTGATGAAACTCTTTAGACCTTTCTGCTTTGTCCTCGCTAYTTCTTTAGACTTATGTAAGTCCCTAGCAACTGAAATTTATTCTAACCACTGAGACATTCATTTTTTTTCTTGAATGATGGMAAAACGTGACAACTTTTAAAGCTCTTACGTGCCATCATGCTACTAAAAWCTGTAAATTCCATTCTGAGTCTGCCATTCTCTTTGGTAGATTTTTTACCACTYTTATAGGTAGCTTTTTATTGCATTTCCTAACAATTGATTGAACTGATGCTGAGACTGGTTTACTTTTAAACCAGAATGGCATAGCTTCACACTACCTTAACACTGGTTTGTTGTCAGTGTTACTCTGTCTAGTATATTAGCTTCTGCTAGAAGAAATTCTGCATAGACAATAACTTGGTTTGCAGGATCACTTTACAAAACTATTTCCAAGTGATTTCAACAGCCTAACGAGCTAAAACAGCATTTCCTGCCTCTTTAAAAACAATTTTTTCAACCTATTTCCTATATGCTGTATATATACGTATATTTTCTTTTTTTAATTATCACATTAATTACACTATTTGCATGTGAGCAAACTTCAAATACTCCTTTAAAGGCAGAGTTCATTTGAAGCCAGTGCAAAATGTCTCTGGCTCTTATGTGCTTCAGTCTCTAAATTACTCCTATTTCCCTGTAACATTTCAGGAATCACCATCTAAATGCCTCTCGTTACATTTTAGTGCACTACTTAAAGCTTCTCTTCTGCAACTGATTAAGAACCCTCCAAAAACTATGCTAGTCTTCTAGTGCTTAAACTGTTTTTCTTGYAGGTATCATTCCAGAACATGAAGAATCACTTTCCACATGAGAATAAAAAATGTTTTGTTTTAATCAGATTGTCTTACACACAATGGTAGCTCCAAGAATTTGCTTCACTTTTTTTTTGTTTGCTTGTTTTTTTGTCGTTGTTTTTGTTGTTTTTTTTTTCAGTAACAGTCTAGGAAATGCTCGTGCAACCACCAAATCTCTCTCAAGATTACATTCAACGTGAAATCAAGTGTTTGTAAGAGAAAACATTATCTCTATATTTGGTTGGATAAGAGGATACAGGGCCTATTTTGAGACTAGTAATTAATAAGTGATTTATAGCCCCTATCAGGTGGTAGTACATGTCATTTATAAATACTTGAGTGTCTTTTTTATACCACCTCTCTCTTCTTAATCATTTAAACAATACTTGTATTTGCTAGTATGTCTGATAAATTACGCAGTTGTGTCCAACTTCAAATGCTCCCACCACGGCCTGAGTCCAAGAGCAAATTTTGCAAACTCCTTCTTCCCAGGACTTCAGCTGCTTGTCCTCAAACTTGGCTCTTATGCAGAGTACAGTRCATTCCTTGCTCACTCTGCTGGGAAAAGAGCTCAGTTGTGAGAAAAAGCTGTGAGAATCCCTGGTTGGAGCAGTTCCGTTTGGGTCCAGGGACATTTATGGCCCACATCCTGCTGAGGGGCCACCTGCCTCAACCTTGTACCGCCTGCCTTAGCCTCGTACTTCACTGCCTCTGTCCTCCCAGTGTCGAGTTGCCTTCGTGGTTTGACCTTATCCCTGCACACCTGCTTGGTGACAAGTGCATTCTTGGCCTTTGTTTGCTGTCACATAACTGGTTCTGCTCTTTCTGCTGCACTGCAAAGCTGTACCCCCCACCAATGAGCTCTCTGTCCTGTCTAMCCTTAATGCTATACAACAGAATTATAAGAGTATTATTCATGACTTTACCTACTTATCTTACAACTTCATTTTATTTTGCATGGTAGACAAAAGTGAGAATGGTCTCAGTATTTTCCCAGTCTAAATATTCCTTTAGCTTGTTCCGTCTGAATAGATGCCTTCCACTAGACAGAATTCACAATAGTACTTGTCCATCTGTAATCTGGCAGCTCTTTCTCTTTCTCAGGCTGCCCAGAACTTCTGATTATAAGCTCTTCTTATTTTTCACCAACATCAGAACATCATCTCTAAAAATGTTTTATTGCTTGTACCATCAAATTCTGATGTCTTTGTTTTTCTATTAAACTTCTCAGTGGCCACACACAACAAGATGGTAGCTCGCTGGGATAATTTTCTATCAAAGGGAGYATTAAATAAGTACAAATGCATATTTTGTTTTCCTAAGGGTCCTTGTCAGAACTCTGTTGACATATCGAAAATAGAATAATGCTTGTTTTTGGTTTTATTCTTCTAGAAGACTTCAGCCTCTGTTGACAGTGAGAAAACACCAATGTTCCTTATAATTCCTTCCTGTCTGTCCASAGATGAAGGATACTTTCTTCTTCCACTACTGCAGCCAAGATATTTCTGAAGTTATACACATCCCAGTAMAATAATATCATTATCCAATGATATCTCTGAAGTTATTCAAGTCAAATGCAATGAGCTTATCTAGACCCTCTTTTGGTCTTTCTTTTACAATGAAGGGCCATGAATTTTAGAACAACCCTTCTAGGTACCTGCACTGGGTAGGCTGGCATTCCAAGATTCAGTCAGCAACTCCCTTCTTCATTTTCCATGCTTGTTCTGTACTGATGGAAATCCATTCTGACATGAAGTTCAGTACTTCTGAACTCCAGGTTCAAGGCTATATTACTCAGTGGGAAYTGACTTGAAACAATTAAATGAATCACATGCATACTTCACAAACAGTCACTGTCAAAGATAAGGTTCCAGGCTTGCATATGGAGTGAGTGTTTAGGCAGTAATTCTTAAGCTGCCTCCTGACGTCTTCTGCACCTCATAAAGTTTCAGTTCTCCCTGCAACTTCAGCACTTTAATTCTTGTGTATACAGTGGTCAGTGATGACTCAGTATTTCAAGCAAGTACGAGGAATTTTCCCTTCTCTGTCCCATTCTAACTTGCTGAGCTTAGCAGCAGTTACACCCAGACTGTCAGGTTGAAGCTCAAGCTCACAGCTSTCAAATTCAGACTCCTTGACTGATCTCATTGCTTATACGTTGAGCTCAGACTTGGCTTGGATCTGCAATTGCAAAGCATCGAGGAGACTTCTTCTGCAGAAGTTTAGATTGGATGAGCTAAAGCCAAATGAAATTGCACAGTCTAATTAAGAAACTAAAGAAGCAAAGATCCAAACCAAACTCTCTCTGAGAAACTCAGGTCTTTTAGGCATAGTTCCCAGTAACAAATTGTGCAGCCCAAAGCACAGCAGCATGTGGAGATAAAGACGGCTGTTGAGTTCTTACTGTTCTTAGCTGGAGTAGCTGGGGAGTAGCCCGTTTTCATAGGTGCAAACTGCCATAAATTAGAATGAGGTCATGGAATTATTACAATGAATATGCCAGCAGTTCAAGGTTACACACATACAAGAAAAGACAGCTATAAAACAGGGACTCTAAWATTCAGTGCAATAGAATTGGACTCATAAACATTCTCGCTGTAGCTTCTACTTCACAGAAGGTTTCTCTAAGTTTTATCCACTGATTTTCTCCTTAAAATCTGAATACTTTTTAAATTTTCATACTATGGCAAGATATACGTACATTTACATATATTTGTATACTGTATATATATGCTGTATATATATAAAATGTATATGAAAATCAGGCTATGAACATTTAAGTGCATAAATTGGAGCTGCATGTTTAAAGCGAATCATAGATTTCCTCACTTGTGGCTTTTCTTCCACATGTCAGGAAATACTGACTTATATGCCTTTGTAATGGCCACATTTCTCTATCCAGGGATTTATGTAACGTGGGAGAAGCAACAGGACATGACAGAGGCCACTACTACGTACAGGTAGGATCAGTTTAATTTCTCTCATTCTTCACAGCTATTTGTGAAACCTGCCCTTAAATACTATTAGCAATACTGACTGAACGAACTTCCTTTAGCAGTCATTTGTAGTGCTTTCCTTGCTGTTTGGAATTTTTTTCCCTTAATATCTAACCTGATTCTTCCTGTTGCAATGCAGGCCCATGACTTTTCCTATACAGATGGAGATCTCAAAATCCCTTTCTAAGAAGCTTTTATTATGCTATGCCTGGCAACAGGCTTCTTCTCAATATTTTCTACATCACATTACATAATTGTGAGTCCCGCATCATGTTTTCCAGAATGGTCTCATTTTGCTCTTTTCTAGATGGTCTTCAGTTGATCCATAGTTTTTTGAAATGAAACATAGTTAAGTCCAGGTATAGAAGCTCCTCCAAAACTAAAAGTTCTTTAATCTYCTATTAACAGTGACAGTGTGCTTTTGCAACCTGCTGGTGTTATGGTCATATGGCTGCACAATTTGCATTTTTACATCAAGACCAAAGTCTGGATAAATCCTTTGGGAAGCAAATRTGGGATTTCTATCAGGACTTTGAGTCAGGTAGAGCTTCAGAATTAGATCAAATAGGAACATCACAATGACATTTTCTGACAAACTGTGAATGAAAGTAAGACTATAGGAAAAGTGTACTAACTTCCTTAGTAGTGCTGATAGTAAGATTTTATGTGTTTATCTGTTTTCTTACCTACAACCTACCTCACCCRTATACTTACAGAGAGTATTACAATAATCACTCGTGAATTCAGCCATACCCCCTTTATAACTTTTTACTCTAGCAGTAAAAATTACTTATTACTTATTTACTCTAGCAGTAAAATTACTTATTTAATTGAAAACTTCTATGAATGTTGCCCAAATTTGAAAGTTAAAAAAAAAAAAAGAGAGATTAAAGTATATTCTGAAAATAATTTGCATTTGTATTCTTTGTGAGACAGATTCATACAGTTATACTTCTCTTCTAAATTTTCACAATAGAAAAATGCTGAAACAAATGAACAAATTGGTTTTTCTTTTCTGGAAGCTCTTCCTGTGGCAGTAAGATGTATTCAGTACCATCTGCTCTGGGATTACACAAAGAAACATCTCCTTAAACACTGCAGAGGTGGATGGATATGTAAGTCCTGGTTTGCCAAACCTTTCTTTTTGAATAGAAGACATCTAATGAAAATATGCTCTGGAGTTGCCTTTAGTAGAGTGAATGAAGGCAGGTGGGAGGCACTGAGCTGTTCCAATTGCAAAGGAGGAGAAATGGTAGAGCAGCTAGCAACAATTAATTCAATCACTGACTGATAAACTGTGGGGAACTCAAAGTGAACTCAAACAGAATTCAAGAAAAGAATCATTAGATTCGCTGGAGCCCTCTTCTCCTCCTGCTTGTTACGGAGACATGGCTTGCWGACTCTTCTGGGAGAAAAATCGCTGCAGCTTTTCATCAGTGCCCCTGAAACACAGGAAGGCAAGGCCTTGTGCAAAGGAATTCAAATTTACCTTGGTTTCGTTTTTGCAGTTCACAAATGGGAAACAAAGATGACCTTAGGGAAGCAAAAATGTTCCCTAATTAGTCTGTGTGTTAGATATTTGAGATGTATTGAAAAATAAACTGATAAGCTTACCTCTCAGGTAACATGCTGATTCTTTTAAAATATAAGTCAATTTAAAGATGAGTTCCAGCAAATTACTTATGGCACAAAACCACATTAATGCTGCCCACAACATTATTTATACAGAAAGAAGGTTATTTTGGCTGAGGTGACAAATTACCCTTCAACAGCAGAAGGAAAAAGTAGTTTACAGGTTCAAGCTGTAAAGTTATTAAGCAAGATCTGTCTGTACTAAGAAACGCACACCACATTAGAAAAGTCAATTTCTTAAATTAAGTGGCAAATCAGCAAGTGGATGAAAGACTGACCTTGGATCGGGGTGGTGCTCGGATGTACCATTTACAGTCTACTGCTTCAGTTTCAGAAGCTTTTCCTTCTTTGACAATTTGCACAGATTCCACAATTCCTTCAGGTCCTCCCATCTCAAACTCACAAACTGAATAACAAAATACCAGAAAAATGAAACCTGAACAGCAAACAAAAGTATTTTCTACAGCAGAGTGCAAAGGCCTCCAAATTTTCTGAAAAAACAACATACCAACCTGGCAATGGTTTCAAAACGCCAAGGTCCTTAAAATCTGGATCTTAAAAATTGAGAAAGAAAAGATTAGTTTTGTTCAATATCCTGGTGCTACATCATCATATCAATATCTGCGTGCTACAATTTGATAATGCACTTCAGTTATATAAATACCCAGGTGTTTGGGGGAATGGGCCTTGCTTTTAAAACATGCTTAAAAACTATGGCAAAATACATTACTAAAGCAGAAAGTGTTATCATATAAAGTCTTCTCTATTTCCATTTTAAAATTCTCCTTTGGTCATAATTTTCTCTGTCCCATTCTTTTTCAGAAGAGTGAGTTCAAAAATATTCCTGTATACACCAGAGGGCAGGAAGGTTATACAGCTAGCCACTTGATATTTTAATAAATCTGTTTAATAAAGCAGGATATATTTACAGATCCATTCAGGATCACTTTGCGTATTTTACATTTCTCATYATGATTATAACACTCGACTTTACTAGAAACTCCATTCTGAGCTTGTGAATACCCTGCATCCTCTACTGACTGTGAGAAGCCACTTTTTCTGTCAGAAATATCCATTTGTTCTTCTATAAATACCATAAATATTTACCACAGAGCTCATTGGGTTAACAATGGTAATAAGTGCAATACATATTTTTAACCAGATAAATTTGATTACTTTTAACCATCTAAGGTGCTTTGTGTCATGTTCTTATAGGGTTCATCACTTTCACAAACTGAGTTTGGTCTTAGACGGATGTCCTAATAGAAAAATATCCCCAGACAAATCAGCATTTAACAAAATTTGGCACAGTTTCTTGGTGGTGCCTAAAAGCAGGAATATGAAAGAGACTAAATTATTCAAAGAGAAGACGATCTCTTCAAAATAGAGTAGYCTTGTTATGGTGTATTTGTCTCTAAAACTGCCATTCTACTTAGCACGAATACACTAGACTTTCTTTCATCTTCAGGAGAAAGAAAACAGGAAACAAAATTGCTTCCCTCTGTCTTTTATTGTGGAAATTTTGAAGGATTTGATCTTTTAAAATCATTGAAAAATACTCTGCATTAAGCTTCTCACGGGSCCTTTCTGCTCAGGCCTCAAAAGATTACACAAGAAAACCAGGAAAGAGTTTGAGCCCTGCAGTCTGCTCACGGAACTGATTTCATTACTCCTGGATTTGGTTGYTGTATCAAAAGCTGTAAATAAAATAATGAACCATAATTTTGGAATTAAGAAGGATATAAAATGAAGAAAAAAAAATCTGGTATGTCCTTCTTGCCTCACTCTATTCTGTACAGTAAGAATCGCAATGAAATAAAAACATGAAAACCAGAAAGTTTAGTGCTGTATGAGGAAGACTAGTCATTTCAACTCAAAAAGTGAGAGCACACTGACTTCAAAATTGGAAATGTAAAAACATCCTTTTCAAGTATCTCTCTTTAGTTTGGCAGTCTTTGTTCTTTCCAGCTATCTTTTATGATTGCACAAAACAAACCTTATACTCCTGAACTTAAGTGACTGCAAATACAACTGAGCAACCTTTAACATTAATTGTTAAGCAGTTTTATAGATTGGAAGATAGATAGATACAAAACCAACAACGTATAATGTAATTAAATATTTCATTTAATTTGTCAGATCTAGTGGATACGTACTGCTAAAAGCAGCACACTTAGAGGAAATCTACTTTAACCACTACTTCAAATAGCTTTAATTAACATACAAACCATATGCAATGTGACTCCTGCATTTCTTCTGATGTCTGACCTGGAGTTTGCATAAGATGTTTCTGATCTACTGGAAATACCGTATCACTACAGTACAGAGCGAGAAGGAAAAGGGGAAAAGATGCTGATAAGTTTTTCTCCTATTCAAAGAAGTTTTTACATGAAGGAGTGTTGGTAGCAAGATGCCTTGCCTTACCATTCGAAAAATAGGGAGTAACTAGGAAAGAGAGAGGAGCTGTGTATCTGAAAGGGAAGGTGATTGGCTTTCTCCTTTGAAATTTCTGAGTCCGAGCCTACCCTCTGATGAGCACACATCAGCTCAGCACCGAGGTGTGCGGGCTCCCAGAAATCTGGGATTGGGAGACAAACCTGGCTTGCTGTGCAGTGCTTGGTCTGGAGTCCAGGAGCACCTGTGGTTGTCTGCCCCCGCTGCCTACGCATTGGGATGCTTTGTGCTAGGAGTGGCAACAGGGTCCCTCTACTTGCATCTGATAAAGTCAGTTTGGAAGTCTATTTCTGCACGATCTACAGAAGAGTTTCATTCAAATGTCTAACATTAATATTTTAGCCACTGGGAGCGATGTAAACCATTTTACAAATTAGCCTTGAGGCAGTGTTCATATCTGCCATCTGTCCTTGTGAAGKGTTTGCGTGCCATAGCTTCCATGGCTCGGGGAATCTGGCAAGCAAMCACACCACTGGGAAGCAATGACCAGGAAAGCAGTGGTGGCCTTTCACCATAATAAGATACAGGGCGAAAGAACAGAAAATTCATTGAGCTGGACCTGAGAAAGAGGTCTCAGWTAGTGAGTGCCTGACACAAGCAGAATGGAAATCATACTTCTCTGTAAATAAAGCCCATTATCCTGGTAAGGATATAAAATATGAATATTTTGGTAACAAAATATACTAACTTTTTTGTTTGTTTGTTTATTTGTTTTTAACTTATATTAAACTGGTGGAAAACATCATTGGTTCAACTCTACTAAAACAAAAAATGGAATAACTTTGCTTTCTAGTTGATATTTCACTACATGTTGTTTATTTGCAAAATGTCTTCTCTAAGAAAACGTAATAAGGATGAAGTATAATCCAGGTCATGTAATTCAACTCACAAGAAGCCAAAAGTATGTTCTTATTTGTTAACAATATAAGCCTAACAAAACCACACGCAAGTGCAAAACCCATTATGGTCCTAAAAATATGACTGAGTACCTTGGCCACATAAGTGCTCAGTTTTGAAAAATCACTCTTTTGCATCTTTTCAGCATTATGAGAGTAATGATTAAATAAAATGCATGAATACTTGAGGTGCTCATATATCGAGGCTATGTATTTCATTAAACATTAACAATATACCAATATTGTTATAACAAAAACAACAATCTGGAAGCAAAATATTATCAGAGATGCTGAAATTTCAACCATTTTTAAGTAGACTTACCCAGCAAATGTTTGTTTTTTAAATAATCTACTATTAAAATGATTGTACTTTAGCAGCTCTTCAGTATGTAATTCAATCAAATAGTTATTATCAGTCAGTCTGAGTCAGAGCCCTTTAAAGACATATAAATACTGACTGGAGACATCTTCTAATAGACAGACAGCCCTTTCTCTTGCAGGTCTATAAAGCACAGAATTATAGAAGCTTCTTGTGAAACACAAAAATCTGTGTCAGGTTATTTAGAATTATTGGAAAACAAGCATAACAAAGAACTTCTGAGAGGTCCAAGGAGAAAATGGAGATAATCTGCAGACTTCCTTAACCAGTAAAAGATAAACAAATGCTGGGATTGCCTGATAGTAAAACTGTTATTCAAAAAAATAAACCTAAGTTAATTACAGAGGTTAGAAAAAATTCTATCCAAATACAAAACAGATCTGGTTTAATGGATTTTGCTGTGAGACATGGAAATACACATGTCCAAAATGCAAAAATAAAGTTGTATTTAGGACTAGTTTCAAATGAATCCATTAGGTCTTCATGAAGGCTTCTGAAGGTGTTTTGGATACAGACTGTGAGATCTCTTCTACATCCGACTCACGGAAGCCACACTGCTTGCTCTGTTTTTACAGTTCAAGCCAGTCGGCTTTTCCTAAGCTGTGGGAAGTGATGTAATTAAATGCAAGGAAAGTTATAAACCAAAAGGATAATTGTCATGAGTTTGGAGGCCTGATTGCTCAAGTAGCTTATGAAATAAAGTGGGAGAATAGTAAACTACAAAKGGATTGTAGATTGACTGGATTATCTCTTCCAAAAGTATATAAATAACCTTGTTTTTCAATAAACTGCAGGCTTTTATGTGGCTGCCCATTGGTAGGATACCCACACAAAGACATATTTACCCACCTTTGCATGTATTTATGCATAGTCTCTCACTCTACTCCACTGGAGTAGACTCCAGATTGGCCAGCTAACTGGACTCCCTGTCTAAGATTCTATTCTATTCTCATAAAAATAATACCTGCTTCACTGTTGTCTTTCATGACAACAAAAATCAAAGGTAAAGTCTCAGTGAATGTTGATTGTCCTTATCACTCTCAGACTTCAGTAAACTCCAAGTAAATATACAGCTGTCAAACGTGCCATACAAGTCAACAAATAGCTGGCTTGCATTTCCATAAACAGTTTATGTGCCATGATATAAGCAGAGAGATTATGACAGAAAACACTGTTAATTATGTACTGTTTTAATTCACMATGGCAATAAATAGAACAAAAGCATGATTACCTCGCCTCAAAAACATTCATGCAACAAAAAAACCTGTAACGTGCACTGAATTACTTGTAGTCCCTGTTCATCACCAGCATAATGCTGCAGACATGAAAAATRAATCGGACAAAATATGCCTCGTGCGTATTCCTCAGTGAACATGCAAGCACAGATACCTTTCTCCATCAAACTATATCAGTCATACAATGAACAGGCTATGATGCAGGAGATGGTGAATATCACAGTATTGCGATTGTGCTAATTTGAACAGTAAGTTTATATCACTCTAGAGCATAAGATTCAGTCCAAGATAGCTGCCTATGGTCTGTACATTCAACAGCCATAGCAGATGGAGACCTTTGGAAAACAAYGTGTTCAATTTCAGATAGTTGTTTAAAGCAGGATGAACTTCTTTCTGGCTCTCCTGGTCCATTTACTATAGAAATCAGTAGAGATTCATTTGAATAAATGCCTACATGCTAAAATTAGGTCCGGAAAATCCTACTGTACATGTTCTGTGTAGTGAGCAATTATTTTTTTTGTGTGTGTTTTTGAGTGTTTTTTTCTGCACCTCATAGTGCAACCTGTTTTGTAATATTTGAGAAGAAGTGTTGAATTGTTTATTTTTTATTTTCTTATCAAAAGAGAAGGATATGTCTAACTTTAAATAGTTGGAAAACATGAAATAAAAGTAAAAATAGTTATCTTAAAAAAAAAAGGTCTAAAATAGGTAAATTATATGTGTGATACAGAATTATTATTATCTTAGGAAACAAGAGCCAGTTCATTTTTCTGAATAGATAGACAAAAGTAAAATAAAATTCTTTAAAGTTCTGTTACCTCAGTGATATCAATAAGATACTGGTAGATAGTGTCTGATAGAAACAGGACAAAATGCATAAMGTTCAAACTAACTACTTGCAACAAGATATTATGTTGGAAAGCCTTAATATAGAATTCTTTAAAAGGCAGATCAAATTTTGAAATTATTTAATTATTTAATTATTTATGATCAAAAAGAGATTCTGCACAGCATTTAAAGTAATCATAAGTCATACAGAAAAAAAATCTAGTAAAAACTTTCTTACATACATAAAAACAAATCTGTGAGTAAATCTCTCMTATTTTATTCATCTAACTTTTCATACAACACGTCTATGCAATTTTTCCCCCACTGGCCACGTTAAACCTGTTATATGTATTCATATCAAAAAAGACTTTATAATTGGAAGTCAAATCATTTAAGTCAATAGCCATCTCAGTATCTCTTTCTGAAAACAGAACACTAACCTGGAAATCTTCTTATTGTATCCAACAATCTAGTCAATTGCAAAAAAAAATGTTTATATCTCAAGAATGTACAGCCAAAAAGATGAGCAACTATTTTGTGGTGGTCATAAATCAAGAGGAAATAAAAATGTGTGCTATAATATCCTAGTGCAGACATGAGACCTGATTTGTATATAACTTGTGAGACATTTTGCTTTCTCTTGTTCCATAAAATAAAAAGAAAATAAAATAAAAGGAGAAATCTGATGGTAAAAGCCAATGATGTTAAAGGATAAATGTTTTAAATATATTTCAAAGAAGTTTTGGGTTGGTTTGAATGCTCATGAATATCAAGAAAATTAAACAATCTGTTCCCAATTTTTTAAGGGATACATACAAAAAATAGTCGAAATATGTAGAAACTCTATGTGGCTAATGCTGATATTTACAAATTTAAAATTTTACTCATTGAACAGACAGAAAAAGCTATAGCTTTTCWTTTTGCTGTCTTTATATGACTAGAAATACCAATATATACCTGTACTTCTCTAACATAGGGCCTATCAGAGGTTGCACTGTTTTTAAATGCAAATGTACATGGAAAATAAACAGAAATGCAATATTCAGAGAGCCACCATTTGTTTTCAAGTTTATGGAGTCAGATATCCTTTGCAATGATTTCTAGGAGCCTAAAGCAGTGCTTCATTCTTGATTCATTTATCATCATCATTCTGCTCTACAAAAGCAGAGCTTGCAGAACTCAGCACAGAATAGCAGGATTATTCTAAGATATTTTGCATGGTTACCTGTTAATAATGATGATATAGTGGGACTATTGAAAGATAATGAATGAAATATTTTAAAACACAAATAAAAATATGCCCAAGCACCACAAAGTAAAATAAAATTTCTATAAACACATACACTGAGATTTACAAAAAAGGGGGTCTTAGCTATTCTGCTGAAGAAAATKAAGAAAAAATGCTTATTAAAATACTAAGACAAATGGATATCTAAAAATATACAAAAGTTATCGTCTTGTTAGCTGAAGAGGAAATTTGTTCGGATTAATATTTTAACCCCATAACTCTGCTTAAAAATATATATATATATATGTTTTGTTGTTGTTCTAAAACAACAACAACCAAAAGCAAAGTTTTGCTAGAAACCCTGAAAAAAAAGGTTGGCAACAGTATATGCAGCATTTGCTCTTTGCTTTCTGTGTACTATCTTTTAAGAACAATGCTCTGAGCAAGGGCAGTTATTCTGGAGAYTACATTTAATCTAAAGAAGTGTTTCTCAAATTGTCCATTAGCAATGGCAGGAAAGAATTCAAAGGTAGTAAGTGCAAATACAACAGTGAACCTTTGAACCTTTAATTTATCTCTGATGATCTCTCTCTCTCCCARCTTCAACCATTCTGTGATTCTGTGACATTTAGACCACTGAGAAGCCACATGAAGACAAATAAGCCAAAATATTTTTTTTTCTTCTTCTTCTCAAGACAATATCCCGGCAGCTTCTTGTGATTGACTGATAGTCCCTGAACTTGACTAGGAAAAAAGATGTGTAACATAAGAGCAGTATGGAGCTTTTGCCCGAATGATGTTGAATTAGTATTCAGCAGGGCCTAGCAGGGCCTAGTTATGCAGCTTCAGCATCTTACTACTCATTTGTCTCATTGATTTGTTAGAGATGCTCCCAGTCCAGCCTAGGGAAGTAATACTTCTGGTTCATTGCAGAAATAGTGAGAAAAATGATTCAGAGTGTTTACCACAACTGCTTGCTAGGCATTACTTCTSTAGATCGGATCAATTTATATATGGTTTATGCTTGCTACCGCTGTGTGATATCTCTGCATATCCACTCAGAAGGGCTGCTCATGCTGTATCTATCAGTCTAGGAAGGATTTCTAGGATGGAGGGAAGTTACCGGAAATAACTTGGCAACATAAATTAACCTTTGTTAGTTTATATGATCGGAGAGAGGTTTCATCCTAGTTGCACATCAGAAGCCAGGATTTAACTTTTTCAAAAAAAAAAAAAAAAAAAAACACACATAAAAATCATACAACAGAAGAACACACAGCAAAAGAAATGTTATATTGACCATGATGCTTGAGTTTTAGGGATTTTTTTTGTTTTGTTCTGTTTTTTGAAAAGGTACATTTTCATCAACTCTTTTATTCAATAGAGTATATTACCAGTGCCACTTCAGATAGTACTGAGTAATCTGTAGCAGAGCCACTCTAAGATATATTGCCAAGACAGAAACATCAGCTTAAGKTTTACATGTATTCACACCCTTCACATAGCATAGCCAGCTATGGCAGGGAGGCTATGACATCTTTTTGAAAATAACAGTCTCATATGAAACATTAAAATATTTCTATTAATTTACTCTCTTGAAGTGATCATCTCTGTTTTTTAACAGGAGATTACTTCATGTTCTGTCTTCAAGTATTTTTCTTTATTGTCTATCAAAGCACCAGGTGGACTCTGGCTTATCAGATAACACCAAAAGYTGTTATCCAAGTTGTGCTTGAACAACAACAGCAGCAAAAAAACAAACAAAAAATACTTATTGCTTAATTAGCTGGCCCTATAAGATACCAGAAAGAGATAAATACAAACATAATACTACTGAAAACAGGATCCTTAGTGCAGAAAATGAAATAGCTACAGGAAAAAAAGCCATTCGTTAGTTTATTACGCAACTGGAAAATTTTTTAAGTTATCACATGAATTGTATTGCAAAGCTCTCCTATAGCAAAGTCATTTTATGCTTCTAAAGCCAATGTCACTGGATGTGGAAATTCATTTGATATCTGGAATAGAAATCTGTAGATGTCTGGCACCAATTCTGGACTTTTATCCCACTCCACTGGAGCCTGACAGCTCTATTCCTAACAAAAAAAAGTCAAAGAAAGGAGGCATTCACTGTGCTTAGAGTCTTCAATTCTAATTGCTGTTKTGTCTCTCTACCACAGATAACACAACAGACCTTAAAACAACACTTTCAGTGAGCAAGAAGAGAAACTCTATAAGCCAGTGTAGCCAAATTAATTGTTGAAGAAGGCACATTAATGCTAAGATGAAATATCCGCAGGAAAAATAACTCTTCTGTCCTTTTAGCACACAGAGCAGTATGTCTTTCAGAGACAACACTTTTGCCACTTTTTCTGCCACCTTTTGACTTTTTTTTTTTTTTTCCCCCTGTCCTCTGACCCCGGCAAATTTCCCAGATCTACAAAGCTCTGCCTGCAGGATAAGAACACTGGTTTTACTAGCTTTATCTGCAGAGATATTCTGKACATGCCTCGGAGACAGATATTCTTGTATTTTCTTTTGCTTCTCCCTCTTTTCAGCAGCACAGGGTAACCATTTCCTCTAGASAGAGTTTTCATATAGCCTAGTTCTCAGAAAAAGGTATCCCTTTTTAATACTGTATAAACTATGAACTCTTACTTAAATTATCCCACTACTTATTAATTTTACACTTAATAATGATTTCAGATACTTAGAGGCTGCAAATATCACATGGGCGCTAAAACTCTTTCACGCTTTGCAGTATTACGTGATCCAACTTTTCCTGAGACGTTGSAGGAAAAGGTAATTCTTTGCATCTAGGTCTTTGCCTGTTGTTGACTACAACTTCATGACACTGACTTCCTCTTTCATTCAAATAGATCATTTTGCTTCAACATCAAGCAATTATAAACACTAGTACAAACCAGGTTTAATTGCTAGTACTGACACAGAACAGATATAGCTTGTTAGAAATATAACATAAGTTCTGACAAGACTTTTATCATTTTGATGAGGAAAGCCCTATTATATGCTTTACAGAGCATTTGACTTAAAAAAAATTACAATTCACACCAAAAATGGAAAAGAAAAAAAGAAAACATGTAACATATCAGTAGTAGTAAKAGATGTTTTGTTGTAGGCCTACATTAAAAAAAAAATCAACAGGATGGTAAACTTTAAATAAAGGGCCTTCAACCTCTTTAACAGTTTTGGGTTTTTTTGTTTGCTTGCTTTTTAACAACAAAATTCTGTCAYGAATCCTCAGTCCTCTTGAGTATTCATTTATGCTGCACACCTACTCTAAATGATTGTCAAAGTGTTCAGTTCTTAGCAAAAAYGGACCAAAGAAGAACCTGGGATGTGTGATTTGTAATCTGAATAATTAAAGATTATGCCTAAAAACAAAATCTCAATTACCACACCTTGGAAAACGCACTCCCAGTAGCTCTAAAACAATAATTATATCACAGAATCACAGGATGATTGAGGTTGGAAGGGACATCCAGTATATCTTATTTATATTTCAAATTCTATTGTCATTATGTGGGAATTTGGGGTTCCTTTCCTAGAGAGTTTAATACATCTGCAGGTTTTCCTCCCTATTTAGAAACTACTACTGTGAGATGCCAATGCAATTTGTACTGGATTTACTGGCAGTTCTGGTATTGATTGCAACAGAAACAAGTTTAGGCCTACAATATGACTGGAATTTAGCCACTGATTTATTGAGTGCTACACTGATTGAGTGGCTCAGCCTCATGTAGAGAACGAAAACTGGCCTTTCACATACCATTCACCATGAAACAGCCACAYTGTGATCCAGTGGGTCGTACTTTAGGAAAGTACTGCTCCTAAGCACTTATGTSTGCTTCCTGCCATATCCAATATTGTCATTATCCCGCTGAAGAGAAGCCTGGGAAAAGAAGGGCAAACTGGGCACTGATTAGACATTGTTCAGTTCTTCTRTTCATGTGGTAATACGTAAAAGAAATGATGTATCTAGGCAGCTTTCACATTCAGCAACATGTCAAACACGGATGGCCAGTCACAGTATTTGGGATTTTTAAGTATCGGTCAGCAGCTTATCCAACAGACAGACAATAATTAAATTTCTTTTAACCAGATCAWCTTTTTGGCTGCCAAACAATAGGATTTTTCCTTGCCTGATTTGAGTATTTATAACTCTAATAATAAAAAAATAATCTCAACTATAAATAAAACTTTTYATTTAAAAGCATTTGGTAAACCACTGACATATATATCTGTATTTTAAAATCACTGAAATGCAATATTCTAGCAAGTACACAGAAAAAATACTAATGCTAAGAATGATCATTGTGAAGACAGAAYATACAATTATGACGACTCAAATTAACCAAATCTAACTTCTAAACAACTAAGATAGTATATGCTCTATATAAAATAAATAATTAAATAACATTATTTTACTAAATTTCAGTTTRGACTTTGTACTTGGGTAGTAGGAAGCAGTTARTAACAGGATATCTAATCCACAGAATGAAATCAGTGYTAATGAACAAAATATTTTTGAGTATTTGCCMTATTCTCTTTTAGAATTAATTTCCRCATATGGGAGAAAAAGAAGCTACAGRAAARRAAGGAGAGGAAAAAATCAAGAGCAAACAAGAAACGGTATGATACAATCTTTTATTAACCCACATACTGCAGCCAGCAGATTTGATAACATTGTCTCTTGAGCTTTGACTATCAGATAACATCTGGCAAATGATGTTTGTAAGTCCTGTTACACAACATCTTCTGGCTTCTCAGTGTCATTTAGGGGACTGATATGTGACTAGAATAACGCATTTCAGACTGCCTGTTTCTGTCATGCTAGCACAGATTTTCAATAACGGGTATGTCACAGTGATCAATTTATTAGAATTTGACTGTTCAAAAAATATTTGGCAATTTTGTTCACATAATCTTGCTTGTGACTCAAGCAATCTTTCTGAGTACCAATCTTCATGGGGTATTAGATGTAGTCTTTGGGCRATAGTGTATTCTGAAAAAACTACATCGTTAATATGTAATGATCTCTGAAGCAATATTTTTTAAGTGTTGGTCAGAAGCATTTACTTACTTGTATCTACAATTTTGCAATAACTTTCTTTCCTTTCAGATGAGCYGTTTGGTAGCTTTTATTTTCCAATTTTTTTWWWAAAAAAMCTCTAATCAAGAGCTCATTTCAGTCTATGCAGCACAGACCAAAACATTCTGCCTCTCTGAAGTTAAGTTCTCCTCTACAAATCTATTTGAGGAAACACTAAAGTGAGACACTCATTTACCCAGTGAGATGCAGGGGACACTGATCACACAAGCAACGTGCATTTTACATAATTGAGCAGAGACTTCAGAGCAAGAATAATATGAGGACCTTGGGTCTCTTGATTCAAAAAGGTAGCAAATATTTGTGGTATTTATTATACCATGAATTTTTAATGCGAAACTGAAAATGTCTGTCTCGAGAATTGCTCTCCAAGGGCAGATGGAGTTTTGCTGACAGTAATGTTACATGATTTGATTATGAATGACTAGCACATTTTTAATGAAAGGTCCTGTATTAGAATGTGTGTCTAAACCGCTGTGCAGAGCTCTTAAGTCAGATGGGAAGTACCAAGGCAGATCAGAGAAMAAGGGCAAATCTAACTTGTCTGATTGTGTACCCGACTTCATTGATGTCAAAAGAGTTGCATTCTTAAACTAGAGAAAAATATATTCTGTGTAGCTGAAATATACTCCTTTCTGTATTATATAATATTGAAGATACTGCTTTTATGCATCAGATTACAGTTATTGAATAAAAACTGGAATTCAGTATAAATATTTTGGTTTAAAAAAMCCCCAAACCTTTAAACTTTAGAAGACAAAAGGGGTTAAGGATGTATGTAGTCTTCACTCAGTAATCCCAAAAGTCAGTTTTAGAGTAGTTTTAATTATCTTCTTAATTTGCATAAATTTAAAATTTGACATTTTTGAATATAGCRTACAATTTTTAGAAAATAATTAAATGTTACTCTGATCTTTAATCAAAGGAAAGAAAACCAGTCAGAGATAATACAAATATTAAAAAAAAATGCAATTGAAAGATAATGAAGAGGCAGTTTCATATGGAAACTAAACTTCTTAAATCCTCTTCTTCCTAAACCCCATTTTCTGCTTAAATTATTTCCTTGAATCAGTATCCCACCACCTTATGCTTGTTCCTAAAATAACTGAGAAAATAAATGAAATGAAAACATAGCTATATTCAGTTTTCTGCAGATTTTTGAATAAATGGATGAGGTTAAAGAGTAAATAAATTAGTGAKAAAGAGCCATAGCTGCCAATGACATACAGAAGAACAAAGGCACCATTCCCTGAAAGATATGCAACTAAGCTAACTCATGGAGCACTGAGCTTTCTTCTTTTGGGAAAGGCACATGATACAGTTAGCTACTTCTGGATCCCGGCTTATACTGAATTCCAAACTCAGCTGGTCTGGGAGCTGAGAGTTTTGCAGAGAGCAGAAGATACTGAAGATTTTTGTAGCTTTTCCTAAGCACCTCCATTTGGGGCGTTCTTGCCTGGGAGCTTAACTCTCAATTTGAGAAAAAAAAAAAAATCATTCAACACTAAGAATAAGGGGAAAACAAACAAACAAAAAAAAAGGTTCTCTTTCTTTAATTAAAAAAAATCTCAAAAAATGGTTCTCATATTCAACTTTCATTTTAAGAAGCCCGTCTGGATGCAATACCATAACTTTAAGTATCATAAAGCACATGATAAAAATCTACAGAAAATAAGATACAAAATCCAAGGACAGGAACCAGTATTCATTGAAAGCTGTTGCAGAAACAATGTCAATTTGACAAGGAGCTAACCTGATCAACACGCAGAATTAGACTGCAAAACTTATCCTAATGAATTCAGGTACAACATAGGTAAAGAAAATCATATGTATTTCAGGCAGAGAGTATATTCATTTGAGAAAGTTGTGGTTTTGAGGGACAGGTACAACTACAAGAGTAGCACYGGAGGACAGACAAACTGCTAATTACTATATTCTAATTCCAAATAAAAAAATCAATTTACTGTAGCAAAATATGAAAGAAGGGGGAAACAGGACTTTAATGAATGAGCTGAGCCTTGTAAAGGCTGTATTAAATTTACCTGAACAGGCAGACACAAAGTCAATATACATCACAGAATGACAAAGACAGAATCACAAAACAGTTGGGTTTTAGAAAGGACCTTTGGAGATCATCTAATCCAGCCACCCTGCTCAAGCAGGGTCTGCTAGATCAGATTCCACAAGACCATGTCCAGCCATGTTTTGAACATCTCCAAGGAGGGACACTCCACAAACTCTCTGAGCAACYTGCTCCACTGTCAACCATTCTCACCATACATAAAGTGTTTTCATATCTACCTTTTCACCTCTCTCTTATTTGTTCTGTGTTGACCGAATCTTTTGAACAAATTTATACAACTAGCTTTTAGTTAGTGAAAATAATTGGGGAAAAAAAAAAGGTAGTTCAGTTCTTCAAAATAAACTAATATTTCTGTTTGACTGAATTCAGTAGATGGCAGGTGGAGGAAACTATTTGAACATGCATTCTTTTAAATAAGCTCAGAGCCTAAAGATTTCAGAGATTTAGACACACGGTTAAAGGTAGCCTTGCCCTTAAATTCTCTACCRAATAGGGACTAGTTTTAGTGGCTTTTGTGTGTATATTGCAAGCTTAAGTAAATGTTCTTTGGAATTATCCTTCGGCATATTAGAAAGTAGTTTCAGAGATGTTTGATGGATTCACAGTGTTAATATATAGCAGCTGCTATTCTTACTTGGCATGAGAGCCAAATGAATAAAATCAATGCTGAACCAATAAARCAAAACCTTTTTGCAGAGAAAAAACAAAGACAGGCAACATTTGAACTTGCAACAGTAAAAAATATGTGCAAATTGAAATCATCTACATACTGAATATAAATTGAACAAAGATGACTTACCAACTTTCCCCAAAAAAGAAAAGCAATGGTCAAACTAATGGTACTCTGCAGATGAAGATTATTTCAAAGATTTACAGGAATGAAAATTATCTGTGTTGGTTTTTTTTTTTTTCCTTCCAAGCTATCTAATAAAACACCTATCAGGTACAGTGGAAATTACATTGCTTGACATTATAGAAATAGAACACATGGGGCTGGTAATTTCTGGAACTTTACACAAAGATGTTGGTCTCTTATGACACTCCATACTTGATGAACTTTTTGTCAACCCTCCCTTGTTGGCCTGAGAAAAAATGCTAGTTATGAGATTTTAGAGACAYATCTTCTACATCAAGTTAATAAATACTAGAATAAAACAATCTTTAACCCACCTTGGGTTCACAAACATTAAACAGCACTTATAATAATCAAATGACTATTGCATTGACAGGTTTTCATCACCATATGCTTTCCAGTTATAGATTTCTGTATTTTAAAGTTTGGATTATTTTAAGTTGGGCTTAATAATGCAACTGTTACTGAGAAAGAGTTTACTCATGACTTCTTTGTGTATATATAAAGTAAAGATAGTATATATGGTAAGTTGTCAGTAACTTGGAGTAACATTATACACAGAAAGACAGGAAAAAATGCAGATAATGATAAGCAGACAGAGAAATGTGGTTCAGGCCCTTGATTTTCTATAGACTTCTTGTGTAGCTGTACACACACATTGCCTAGAATCAGGAGTACAGACAAGGTCTTTCTCTTTGAAATCTTTTCATCATCACCGTTCCTTATATGGAATAAAATATGAATGGTAGTATTTCTCTATCCTACAAGAGTGGTATTATACTACATATATTAAAGATTCTAAGTACTTGGATATCACAAAAGAAAGACAGCGAGAAAGAGTGAAAGAGATGAAATATGTAAAAATACTAATCAGGCTGTTGAAAGTTTAATTAAAAATAACATAAGGCAAATTTCTGTCAAAGCTGAGGTAAGTCTGAAACTCAAATGTGATACTGAATATGGAAGAATTACACAGATGACATTTCTCAACAGTCAATAAACAAATCAACATTGATCATATCTATCAATATCACAAAAGACAAGATGATAACATACACTTACTAGAATTACAAATATACAAAAAGACTTTTCAATAGTAGTCATTGAGTATTGGCAAACAGAAGAGACTCTTTAAATTGGCCTCTTGGCAAAATATTGATAAGTAATACCCTACGAAAATGAAACAATTTTGATCAGATATTGAGTGTACAGACTGAACACACTGAAAGTTGAGGGACCATATATTTGATTTTAATACACATAACTAACTATTGTACATTACACAAATAGTAAAAYTTAGAAATAGAAAAATGTCTGACTTCCTGAAAGACTACAAGATGAAGAACGGCATCCCCTAGTTTTGGGGCAAAAAACTCTTTTTTTTAAGTCACAAAGCTCTGGGAGCTTCCAAACAAGGGTCTGCCTGCATCTCCTTAAAGGGAGCATAAAAGAGATTCTCATAGAGAAAAAAAAAATCTGTAAAGGAAAGGCAATTAAATAAGCCATACCTATTGCTAGCAGAATTCAGAAATTCTTAAATGAAGCAACTTATGACAGCAGAAAAATTAACACATTTACTCAAACTTATGCAACTGTCAAATTAACAAATACAGATGAACCCCAAAATTTTTATCTAACATAAGAATACCATTTCCAGTATGATCATCTGATGAATCAGGCTACTTGCAATTCTGCATCAGAAGAGAAAACAGTTTCTCTACCTAAGAGAAGGGCTGCAGTCATGCTGATTAGACAAAAGCACTGAGGTGATTGTCAAGATTTATTTTCCACACTCGTACCACCTCAGAAACCTGTAGATACAGTGTATAAAGAGGAAAATTCATCCCCTTAAGGAATGGATAAGGACAGAAAGAGAATTGCTTCAGTGTCAGCAGAATCTCTGTAGACATCCACATAACTAAGGTCACAGAGGAAATTAGTGTAGAAAAGAGTGTTATCAGGAGGAGGCCATACACAATCATCCAAAAGGGTATCAAATGAACTTATAACCAATTGAAATAACTATGAAAAGTATTCAAGAAAGATACATACCAAGAGAGATACATAAGTTTTGGACACACCCCTCAGAATACATATAGAATACATAGTGAAAATTATCATTAAGAACCTATTTGTTTTCAAGAACTCACAGAAGGCGTGTACCCAGACGTTCCGTTCAGTACATGTTCCATGTTATCTTCCCTGCTCTGCCATTTCCAAGAGCTTCACAGATATTACACATAAATCAATTAATAGGGGAAATGGCATAGTCCAAGTCTTACTAGTCATTTCTGTGTCTAACAACCATGCTTAAGCTAAGAACAATCACTCCAGATCAGATCTGAAGCTCACCTAACTTAGGACCAGCAAAGCCAAAAAAGGAGAGTAAGAGAAGGACCATATGGTAGGAATGCACTCCGCTTCTACTAAGATTATCTTAGATTTTCTTTACTCTGTACTTAGTTCATAGCAAGTAATACATAAAATATTTTGAAAACAATGGGAAATATGTTCTAAAAATACAGCCTGGTCTGAAAAAAAAAGTGTGTTTTTTTTTTCTAATATTGTTTTTGAATACACATCTAGGTTTGTTAAAAGTATCTTCCAGATGTTTCTGAAGAGCCAGATTCTTCTCAGAGGCATGTGAGTCCCCTGTAAAGAATATTTAGCTACATAACTCCTATAAAAATCACCCACACTGGGCACCAAGAGAAGCGTTTCCTGTGGAGGTAGGAAAAGCATCACTCATGTCTGCACTACTGTTCAACATCCTAGTGAAATCTCAGCTGGAAATCTGTTTTCAGCTTGTCCTCTGGTAGTCTGTGCTCAACTTGTCATTCCAGGAGGACAAACTGAAACTGGAATTAATACAAGAAAGGGATTTGAGGGAGGAGAGGAGTACTGATGGCAAGGAAAAAAGAGCTTATGACACTAAATAATAGTAGAAGATATTGGTTTGCATAGTCAGGCAAACTGAAGTCTCAAAACGGCTCTGACTGCCAACTCTAAGCCCATGTTGCAGTGCCATGTACTTCTGGTGAGAAAAACAGTTATCACAGTTAACACGTAGCATTGCTACAAGAAAAAAGGCAGAAGAGGGCATCCGATGAAGAGCAATTTTAGGTAAGGAATCAGAAGAATGCTCCTACTAGTTACACGGCACTGGGTCCTGGGAATGGCTTTCTATGGAAATGGCTGCAGCACAAACAACCTCAAGGACAACAACAAACAAAGTGATACGAATCGGACATTTATGACGGGAGTTAGAATGATGTTTGCAGTCCCAGAGTGAGGCAACACCAGACATCTTAGAAAATCTCTTCATTCCTATGCTTATATATAGTAAACAAAATTGCACCACTAACGACCCTAATTACTGCATCTCTTATCAAACTATAGGATAAGGATTTTTTTTCTTCTAATTTTAGAATATTTTAACCCTATCTTTTAACCACATTCAACCATATCTTTTATTTTTACTTTTGTAGTACTTATAATGAAGCTCAACATAGTATCATTTTAACTTTTATGCTTCTTTGGTAAGAAATATGATATTCCAGCATTCAGGGATTTCTAAAACGGGAATTTCTGTAGTCGTCCTTTGAGTACTATATAAATAAAAACGTAACTATGCAATTATGGGCATAAAAAGGGGAAACATGGGACTTCAGAATCCTGTGAGATCTTTTAGATACTAATTTGCTCTGCACAAGGATTTTTTTTTCAGTTAAACTTTAAAACAAACATATCCTATCAGCTGCTCACATCTATTGTACTGACATATTCTGCACATAATATTGCAGATCACGTAAGTTCATGGAACTTATGGAACTGCACAACAAATGCAAAACAAATTCCCTTGAAAAGACAATATTTATGTAGCAGATCGTGATTTTCATTGCAACACACAAATACATCCTCCGAGATATTACAAYGCAATCATTTTTGTTCACAAGACCAGAAGGCCTAATACATTGTAAATGACAACACATTGGTGCCAGACTATTGCACACTTGTATGAACACAATAAAAATTCACAGCCCAAGGAAACTGCTTATAACAATTTGAATTGCTGACAACTAGAATGCTCAATAATCAAATAAAAACAAATTCACACTTTTCTAAATACATCACATCTACTATGCCAGCTCATAAGTTTAAAGGAAGGGTTATAATGAGTAATTTTTCACACTTTCAAACACACTGTGAAAAGAGYCCACAAAGCAAAAGAGGAGATTCAGTGTCAACAGTTATGTCAAAAATGTATTAGACAATGTCTTATTTCAGTTCTTAGAATTGGTTGTATAGAGTAACATGAAATTTCTCTTGAATGCTAAACTTCGAAACTTTTCACTGTGAATTGGCAGGGGTTTGGATTTTTTTTTCCAAGACAGCTGACATCATTTTACTATTACCCTTATTTCTAKAGCTACTTGTGCTAATGAAATGTGGATGTGAAAGCACCATTATTATGATTAGATAGTGTTTTACGCCCCACTTTTCAGAGCCTAAGTGTATAAAGCCTTTTATGTTTCCACTACCAAACAGTTGAACAAAAACATTACAGACCGACCATTATATTAATGAGGCTAAATAAAAACACGATGATTTCTACCAAGTGATGGAACTGAAAGTAATGATGTGTTATCTTAAGCCGCAAAATCAGAGACCAGGATAAACAGAAAGCTGATTATTCTAGTTGAGTAAGAAACTCAAATAAACACATCGTCTCTCCATCTGACTCCTTGTCTACACTGAAAAAATTGACTTATTTTAAAGACTAGTTGTCAGGAACAAGTCCTTTTGAAATGACTCTTAAAACACAGAGATTTGACTAGCCAAGAAATGACTGAAGACCATCTCAGGAAAGGCTTATGAGACATAACTTTTGAGAAGTKAGGATATTTGATCTGTTGATCAAATAGAAGGAACCAGTGATGAGAAACAAAATTTATAGACTTCTGTTCAGAGCACAACAAAACAAGAGTGTGAAAGAAACAGCATGTCATTTGTCCAATGTCTCCATCCCCAGCCAGTTTAATTTGCATTTGGAATGAACCAAAGAGCAACCTGAAAATATTTTAGAATCTGAGGTGTAATCTATTTTATACATAAGATTTTTAAAAGAAAATCTTGTATCTATTTGTGAATTAAGTTCGTAAGTTCAGAAATGAACTAAAATGCTTATCAATTATAAATAAAAAAAAAAGAGTAACTAAGGGGTAAATTGATTCTATGTTGATTTTTTAGTTTTCATTTATATAAAATGGTTGTCACATATTTTACACCTAAAGTGTGTCCTGTTATTACTAGTATTTATCTATAATAATATCAACAAGAAGAATAACTGCTTCTTCTCTTAGCCTGGAATCTTGACTTTTCAAATATTTGAGCATTATAGGATATATGCAACTTAATTAATCCACATGCTGCTTAACCACATAATTTGTAAAACTTCAGAAYTAACAAGAAATCATTTGCAAACTTTTCAGCAATGCTAGCACTTAGACAGGTCTAGTTGTATTTTTGATATTTGTGCATGTATCTCAGGATTTTWTTTTTGCCACAAAAGTTATTTCTTCTATTAGAACTCAGGAATTAGACTGCTAAAAAGAAATGCAGTTCTATCCAAACCAAATGGGATGTATGACAAAGGAGTCATAGCTGCTTCAAGCTGACCCAAAACCCTGGTCTGCAGAAGACAGAAACCCCTAGAATGAGTCATGAAAATTCACTGACATTTTTTATGGAAATGGAAAATAATCTGTGAGCACAGCTGACAACTCCAACCATTACTCCAACTCCATAACTCCAGGAGTCAAACAGATTGGGATATAAAAAAGGTCCATCTATCTATCTATCTATCTATCTATCTATCTATCTATCTGTTTGATTATTTATATATATATATATTCCAGAGTCAGGACTGTTCCATGCATTTGGGGTTTTTATTCAGCCTAAATCCAAACTAATCTTTTTTTTTTTTTTTTAATTCATCCAGTTAGCTACTTTCGTATCTGCTATTTTGTACCTGTTAGCTACTTTGCCCTGAAGATATGGCAAATAATTTCTTTTCCTCTTTCTTCATTCAAATAATAATAAAAAACAGCTAGAGTTTCAACTTAGCCAAGTTCAGTTACTTAATACTGTAAGAGGTGCCCCTAACACCCCCTTCCACCATGCTACTTGTCCTCCCCATCAGGTGCAGGTTGCGGTTCAGCAGGGCCTGCTGCCGGGTGGAGGCAACAAAACGCATCTTCCCTGGGCGTTTGGCTGCTCTGAACCTAAAGCCTCTAGTTGTGATCACATCCTGGTGATTATTTATCACATCCTGGTGATTCTTTAAAAGGAGGCTAGCTGAGAATTTTATTGTGATGTCTGCTTTGTAAACAGCGTAATTTTAAGAGTAGTTGCTACCCTTAAAACAGAGCTAAAATGGCTCGGTTGATAATTTCTGGAGGAAACTGAATCCCTCTATATGTTACTGCTTTATGTGTTCTTGAAAGTTCTCCTCTTTTTAGCGAGCTGCCAGTCACCCCTTCCACTGCAGACATTTGGACAAGAGATTAATCCATGCCTGCTTAATAAAGGACTGGAGAAGCAATTCAGCCAGAATGAAAACTGTATCCTGTTACTGGCGATCAGGGAGGCAGCCATGCCATTTTGCACTTGTCAGATTAATCATATTCTCATTTTGSCCAATATTTCCAGAAACTCTTTTATCATTTGCAGTTTCATTTTGAAAACTATGAAAAGAGAAGAGATAGCTAYTCCATCTGAAGTCGGGAATAATTTATGCTGCTACAGCAATTTACCAGSATTGATCTTTGTGTAGAAATCCACCTTATATTAGTACAAGAGGAATGAGAGTAAAAAGTGATTCCTGAAATTGTTTTTCACTTGTGTTCTTTTTTAAGACAGAATAAGTTGCAGAGTGTGCTACGAGCACTCCTTTCAACTGTTACACATGCCCCTTTGAAACAAGAAGGACAGAAAATCTAAAGCAAAGAACTTTGGAGGGAGATGGGAAGGAAAATGGTAGAAACCCAAAGAGCTTTGAATAGTTTTGATAAATTTAACTCACATTTCAGAGACAAGTATGTATGTAAAATTTCACCAGTGGTCTTTGTATTTAACACAGGTACATATGTTCTGGCTTTCTGATTAATGGCTTGTTCTTTACAGAAATTCTSTTGCTGTTTGAATCTTCAAAATATGCTTTCCCTCTGGAAAATAGTACRCTTGCCTTAAAAACATACAAAAAACCCTCCAAAAACCACTTTGGCTAATTTTGTAGCTACTTTCCCTGCATCAGAAGAATAAAGTTGCATAGAGGAACACTCAAGAAGTCCCGGTATCATCTATGATACTACTGGAATAATTAAACAAGCAGAATTTGAGGCCAGTTAAATTTATCAGATATTGCAAAGAATATTGTTTCACCTAACACAACAATTTAACTAACACAATAGGTACATAATTGRCAAAATTACATAATAATTAAAAAGCTTCGGAGTGAGTTATATTAAGSTATGACTCATCACCCAATATATTATAAAGTACAGAACTACGTCAAATTCAGCAGGGCAGGGCAGGGTAGTGTAGCTGCAGCCAAAAATTAAGATCAGCAATCTTGCTGGAAGGGGAAAATAACTGGAAGCATGACTATGAATTTTGTTCCACTTTAAATCAAAAATTTGCCAAAGAAAGAATAACTGTATTATTACAATTAGATGTTAACATATTTTTTTTTCCCAGAGATATTTAATACACATTGCTATTTGAATCTCACAATTCCTCTGGCAATATATGTGATAGCTTTTTTATTGGAAAGGGAGAACTATTCCTCTCCTCAATGGGGCAAATGACCAGTGCAGTGAAAAAGTAAAGATGGAATTTTCTGAGATAATTACATTTTTTAATAGAAAAACCAACTTTATCAACAATCATTTTGAATGAAACACTGTGCAGCAATCCAGCACAAAACACATACCTTCCCATGCAATATATTGAAAGATTTTCTGTATTAGAATTCTATTGAAAACAACTCTTTTAAAAATGGCACACTGAATATACACATCTTAGACAAAAATATTTTGAAAATGTCTCCTTTGAATAAGCCTGATTAGCCATGCAAAAGATATGCACCATATATCCTTTTTCTATCTTTTAATAGTTTCTTTAATATCATAGTCCCTATTATAAGTATTATTCAGTAGCACAATTATACATCATTAGTTACTGTGCTAAGCTTTTTCTTCACAGTGTAGGATTTTGTACTCACCAGGTGTAAAATTATATCGAGCAGAAAAACCCATAGATTCCAGCTCACCATCAGCAAAAAATTTAATCCATAGGAATCTGCCACTGGATTTTATCATAGGTGGATTTTGCTGTCCACAGAAACGTCCAATGATTGGGGAAAAGCCAAAAGGTCCATCACGTACTTCAATATGGTCAAATTTACACTCCCAAGAAGGCTCTATGGAATATTTTTCATCGAAGTGTAGTTCAATGCATTGTCTAGGAGCAGCTAGAGGTGAAAACAAAATGATCTTATTATTTTCTAAACCACTACGGTTCTAACTTGAAATAAAATTAAACCAAAAATAAAATTAAATACCAAAGGTTAACCAGAATCAAATATTCCAATTTTATGCTTTTCTTTTAAAAAAGTACTTTCCATATTTGTAAATGAAGATATCTGTGCTTTATAAAAGGTTACTTCTTACTTCTATATACTTCTCCTTTAAATAAGTGTTTACAATACCAGTTCTTAGGGAAACTAGGAGAATTATCTAAAATATAACACAAAAACATATTTTAAGAACAATTAATTCAAAAAAATTAAAAATCTTACTTAACTAGAAAAACAGTCTTTTCAGATACAGGGGTTGGGGTTGTGGAGAGGAGTTAATCAGAATATTTTTTACCTATTACACACAAAGATGAAGAAATACATGATCAGGACTGTACTAAAAAAGTGCAGAGAATATTCATTTTAAAAACTACATAAGGATGAAGCAAAATTAATTATCTAAGAAGAAAACAGTATTCTATTGAAAATCTTGACGAATATCTGAAGTGATCACTTAAAAAGACATATTAAGTGATCACTTAAAAAGACAGTCTTTATTCTTAGATATAAAGGCCAGTGGGGATCATAAGGCCAGTGGGGATCATAATGGTCTCTTGCAAAAGACAAAAAAAAAGAGGCATATTGCCCTGGTTACCCCTGTAGAAAGAGAAACAAACCATTGGTAGAACTATAGCATGTTGTTAAACAGGAAAGCTACAATTTTTAAAAAATGCAACATCCCTGGGATGTGCTGCCCCCATCCTTAATCCCTCCCATCGCTAAGAATGYGTGTCTTTAGGATCCTGGGAGGATATATGTTTTTCCTGGTAGACTCATCTTCTAAGGCAAGAGTTCCCTGTACCATCATTGCATTTGCGGCAGCAAATGCAGTTCATGTGAGCATGTCCTTAGCTTTGCCCATATTAAAAGAGGCTGGAGTTACTACCAGCTTTGCCTGATCTACCATTCTTTTCACATTAAACCATGTAAGACCAAACTTCAAGGCTAGTGCGTGAGTTTAAAGAAGCCACTGCTGTGCAGCCAAAACCTAGATCATACGTATATTCTGAAACTGAAAACTTTCGGAACACGTTCATTACTTACTAAGGCAGACTAATTAGAACAAATTAAATAAGTAGGCATTAGGTACAGCTTGCAATCTTTATATAAGAGCACACTGTCAGATCCTATTTACAGSTATACCATGTAAATAAATGTGATATATCATTTTATGAGACTCACAGGAGAAATGAATTAATAGCATATTCAGGTTAGCTTAGAAGTAAGATCCATTTTACTAGCTCTATTTCTATTAAAGTAGTCTATAGTATAAAGTAGTCCTTTTATTAAGTAGTAAAAAAACTTTACCTACTGCTATCTATTTACAAAATAGATATTTACAAAAAAAACCTACGGGAAATTTAGATATATATATACATATACACACATCTTCACAGTGTTTTCACTCTGTGATCTTTGGCCCATATAAATTAATAGCAAAAATCAAAACCTAAAACTTTACATAGAAATGAATAAAATATACAGCTCCTAAAAATGAAAATACTTTGCAAATGTGAAAAAAGCTAAATTAAAATGAGAGAACAAGAGTTTGTAAAGAAGATATTATCARTGTTACATTGTGTGAGGTTTGAAGACCAAAGTGCATGTTTTAGATTACAATGATGGAYTGAATAGCTGGAAGACAGCATTGATTAATTTTATTCACATGTTTCTGCCCTTAACCTCACATATTTATAACAAATATTGATTGAAAACTTAACTAAGCAGTGCTAGAGGAGCTGAGAGTACCTGCCAACCTTGGACCATATATTCCATGCTCTTATTCCTTTTAAGAGACATTATTCAGCTCAGGACTGCAGAGTCAGGTGTTAGAAACTCTAGGACAGCAAGGTTTACTGTTAAGGYAAGTGCTTATGGAGTCCTGGGCATCTCGTGTATCCATTGTTCAAATACAATGTTATCAACCTACCTAAATCTTTATTCTAGTATTACAAACTAAACATAAAGGCAAATTCTGAGAGTATTGTTAGTGAAGAATAGCATCTTACCTAGTGTATACCACAAGTATATACACTGCAGAATAGCTATTGTATGGCTACTCTGCTTTCCATGGCAACAAAGACATATCTTCCTTCAAAAAAAAATAAAGATCTTTGCCACTGATATCTATGCCATTAGCATAACATGTTTGTTCATAGTAAACTTCCTTCATTCCGAATTCACTCTTCCATTTCATACTAAGAAAAGGCATATGAGCACTGGTCCGAAGTYAAATGCTTAACAGACCTTCCCTGAATCCAAGATTTATGCTGAAAATGGGCATACGGCCCTAGTCTGAGTTACAGCAAGCCCATCTGATACAAGTTTAATGTCGAAAGGAAGTCTTAGAGTCTCTTATAGATGAGTGTAATACAAAAAGAGTCATCTCAGGTAAATCAGACCCACAGACCCAGATGTAAAGATATTTTGAATCAGTGGAAGCGTAGCCTGAAAAAGGCTGCACAGCTTTCACATCCTACATACRGCACTCTGAATCTTACATTGACAGCTAGTTTTAGGATCAAAACATGGCTTTGGTTTGCTTGCTTCTGCTTTTATTTATTTTTCAACAAAGTCAAGATGGGGCTTTTCCTAGTGAAGCTCAGCGCTTGGTAAAGGATCAGAGAGAATCGCATCAGCTTGAGGAGCACTCCAGAAAGTTTCTGCTTTCCCCTGAGCAGAGGCTGCTCCACTTTAAGAATAGAGCACTGATTATTCATTAGGGCTGGTAGTGCTGGTCCTTGGCACTCCTTGGCCATTAAAATGACCCCCTGGTATAATTTTGACCCATGCCTACAAGCTRTATACATGTGAACAGACCATTCAGCCTCAAGGCCAGAGAATGATTCCTGACTCGTTCTAGTTATTAGCATGGGCAGAGACTGTGTTCTCATCTCCTATGCAAGTAATCCCCAAGGGACTGTTTTTGATTGATTGATTGGTTGTTTTTCTCGAGTCTTCCAAGAAATGCAATACTGTGTTTCTGGAATTGTGGAAACTGCAACAGACTGGGTAGAGAAGGAAGGGATGCCATGCAAATTCTGTGCACCTTTGCAATGWGGTGCATTTCATGACATGCTTTTAAATGCATCTCCTAGCCTCATTGAACAAGTTTAGAGCTAAAGTACCATTGTACCATTCAGAGATAAAAAGTCACAGGTTTGATTGCAACCTAAAAAACAAAAGATTCAAGTCTTTCTGGAAATGAGCGCGGGGGAAGAAAACACACTATTTAAAACCCTGCCTTTAACTTTTTTTTTGGCAAAGAAGTTCTAGTCTGACTTCAGCATGGAGTTTCTTTGCTAAAAGTAATCTAAGAAAGTATTCTATAAATATATTTCTTGTGAATACACAATTGGCTGTTCTGCAACAAAATGTCTGCAATTGTGATCACAGTGAAAAGTGTGAAAATATGGGGAAAAAAGCCCAGAATGACGACTAATAATTTTATAATATAAATATATATATAAATATTAGAAAAAGAAACATACATTTTTTCAGTTGACCATGCAATCCAAAAGAGATAGATAAGAGTTATCTTTTCTTGTATCCCCACTCACAGGTAAATTCCACTACAATCATGCCAGGATGTCAGGAAAATAGTTGTAAAGTCCAAATGAAATTACACTGAAGCGTTCTCATAAATGGCTTTTGCTCCAAATCTTAAAAATCTTCCACATTTAACTTCCAATGATCTTTCTTCAATTATGTTTAATGCCATAGAAAGAATACTTAACACTTGCATATCTTGTAATCTTTTTGTTCTAATTATCTCACACAAGAGCTGTCTGGAGATTTTACATTCACTGGGAGAAAAAAATAAGGCGGGTTCCAGCTTGCAATAGAGGAACAGTTGCAGCAAAAGTATGCAATTAAGGTTTTAATTCTGTTCAGCCTCTAAGACAGTATAACTGACAGCTAAAGCTAAGCAAAAAAATCTGTTTGAGTTTGTCAGACTGACTTAAAATGAGACAGTGAACTAAATGTCTACCCCCATCTATTCAAGTTCTGATATTTAAAGATGCTCAGTTATTGTGGATAAGGGAGCCCTCAATGGACCTCTTGTAGAAGAGGATTCTTTGTTTTGATAAGCATTTTTGAACCCCCAAATTTTTATGAAATACATTAGATTTGGCCTTCAAGCAGACACTTTTAGTTCTATGATCACTTGATAAGACCTGTAGCATTCTAGAGGCAAGAAAAGTTTAATAATGCTCAGAAGAATGCAGAAGCCCTTCAAGACAACTCRCAACATATCAAAGGGGAGATTTACTTCATAACTCCATAAAGAAATCCTACTCCGTATTTTTATTTCTAAGTAAGTATTCAAGTATTGAAAACTGATAATAATATTACTTTCACTTTTTTTTTTTTTCTTTTCTCAATTGCTTGTATCTATCGTGTCAAGCACATTCCATTCCAACACCACAAGCAAAGGACTTTGCTCTTATGAGCTCGCCTAGGCAAATTTCCCTTTGGAGCACACACGCCAAATTTTCTGCAGCCTGGCTAAGGCTAATTTTGCTTTCTGCAGCTGTGGTAGTTTCTGGCAGCTGTGAATCTTCATAGGTGAGAGATGTGCATATGAACCAAGGGCAAAATTAGACCCAACAGGGGAATGTAATGTATTCACTCAGCTCCTCCCTACACTTTCTATATGCCCAATAAGGTTAAAAATAAGAACTTCTTTACATTGCATTTTAAAAGGAAGGTGGGACTCAGCAGAAGCTTCTCTATAGCACWATTATTTTTGTACTGACTCCATGACTTCTGGATGACCTTAAGCATTTCTTTTAGAAAGTCATCCAACCTGGACTTCAACATTTTAAGTTGTTCCAATTGTTAATGATCATTACTACCAAAATAKAAAGACAAGAAGAGAAATGAGAATGAAAAGGAAACTTCTAGATGTTTGATCAGCTTATGACAGTGACTGCTAGGATAGAATCCTCTGCAATCGGAAATCCTCTTCTCATGTGTACACTCACCAGTGTATGATCATAACAATGTTTGCCAATTTCTTTACATCACCAAAGTAATTTTGAAATGATAAAAAATTGCATACATTTAAGATGAACTTCAAATTGGAAAAAAAAATATACTGTGAGATGAAAGTCCATTTTATGACAACAAACTACATTCCAGAGCCCTCACTCAAGGCCATTAAAGTCAGTAGGAATTGYGTTTGAGGGAAGCCATCATAATTCAGCCTAGATTATGTTTGATAGTAAAAAAATGAAAGAAAGMAAGCAAGCATGCAGAAAAGAACCTGGTGATCCAAATACATATTTAAACTCACATTACACAGCTGTCACTACCCCATGGTCCTAGTACGCAGAACTCTAAAAATATGAGCAGCAGATAGCAATATATGAATTATATTTTGGATCACATTGATAGCCTCCCTATTCTGGTACTTAATATTCAATAGTAGCTAGTAGTTATTGCAAGGGTGTTATAATCTTAATAACAAATATAGCAAATAAGATGCATATAAAGATGTTTTTGGCTTACTCTAGAATTCAATGGATGCTTATGCATCTACTGTACAAAATTAGCTAGCAAGGATTATCCACTTTATAGATGCTTACCCCAAAATATYATTCAGAATCTAATTAATCCTCTATTTAATTTGGTGGCATTTTTCAGGAATTCATGATTCTTTTTTAGAAGATATAAACAGATCAGAGCCAAAAAATTTGCACAGTATGCATTATTCTAATCAAATTGTTTCCTGATATAACTTATGGTAGATTTTTAATATACACATATGAGCCAATGTTTTTTCACTAYAGTTGGACAGGAAGCAGAAAACTTCAGTGTAATAAACAATCCAAAGCTATTTTCCAATTGATTCACTTTTATAAGTTTTTTAAAAATATAACAGGATTGTCTGTGGAATTCAGATTTTTTTTTTTGTGCTACATATTATTCTGCACTTATCAATATGGCCTATCATCTTCATCATACAACCAATTTTATTAAATCTTATAATTCTTAAATTCTTTAATTGTTCCTAGGAGTTTCTGCTTTGAGCAAAATCARTCTTTCCTAAATCAGTCTTTCAGTTTTCCAACATCAATATTTTGCCACATTTCAGCTTAATAGCTATCTTTTGCTAATCAATATGATAAAGAAAGACGAATATCTTTACAATAAAGGTCTTTCAGGCACCTTCTTACTAAGAGAAGGATCAACTTCATGTCTTAAGATACTAGACTAGGGTTTACAGAACGAGTCATATTTTATTTCTTCCATACCCTTGCTCTTCAGTGATATAGCATGTCTCTCTAGCCCAGTGCCTTGTACATAAAATAGCCCATAGAAGAAAATATTTCTTCCAAGCCTCACAGAAATATTAGGAAGATAATTTGATTGACTATCAAGAGGACTTGGGTCTASAAGTATAAATGTAATAAAAATGGGACATTAAATAGTACATTTTATATTTTTAATACTTTTTTTGTTTTCATTTTTCTTTAATTTCTAAACTATGAAAGAACTTAAGGGTTCTCAGTTGTGATAAATTTAAAAATCTATATGAGAAACCATAATTATTTCCTGCATTTGCTCTTTTTACTCATTTTCAAACATTCTTTCTTCGAAAGCATCATGCTACAGCATTTTCTGTCCTAGGCATTTTCCAGATACACTGAAATTAATTCTAATGTGCTTATTAGTGGTTAACTCATCCATACTTACCACCTGAATTGATTTATGAATGTACATTCTATAGATTCTTTTTTTCCAAAAGATAATAATTTAAGTACAGTGCTACTGCTTCCCTAAATCTTGCTTCTTAGAAATATTTATCATGATCCTATAGGCTTGACCCCCTGTTCGCATATGGTGAAATGAGCCAACTGCTGATAAAATATYGAGATTCTTTGGCTGGTCACCTTCTATAATGTAGACGCACTCTCTGTCAGGAGGATACTTGTTCGGATAATTGGGAGAAGTGAAGATGCCTCCTTCTGCATATTTTGTCCAAGTTCCACACTGCACTGGTTTCTGTCCTTCGGACGTAGTTTGCTTTTCTGTAAAATGATGACATTAAACATTATATAACTTGCTTATAAACTGTTATATCTCTGACACTGAGAACTCCCTGACAAGTTAAAACAATCCCTTATGTAAGCCAAAGCTTTTTTTCACCTTCTTTTTCTGTTAGACAGAGAGTATCATCACTAACTTGGGGAAAATGAAGCCATCTCTTAAGGAGTATGAATATTTAGTACTTACTCAAAATACCTTTTCATTCACAAGTTATCTCAGAGGAGATATATCTAGGGGAAGACACTTATATATATCTTTTAAAAATGATACGCTTGGAGGGAAACACTGAAGAGATGGGAGACACCACTTTCATAATGATCTCTCAGAAGACTGGAGCCCTATCAGTAAGTTACATTACTTAACTTGTCTGTAATTCATAGAGCATGTAACTTGGCCTATCAGCAGGTTACATGTCGTGGGCAGGAAAATATTGGAGCCATGGAATCAGGGAGAAAACATGTGGATTCAGCCAGAATATAAGAATCATTTCTAATCCACAGCAAATGGGTTCTACAACCACCTGACAGAGACAAATAGAGGGAATTCTTGGATTCTGTTTCTAACATTATTTTAACCTGCTGCTTGCTGAAAGGGATAAAAAAAAAAAAAGTATAAATAGCTTTAGGGCCATAAACCAGAATCCAGCAATTCCCTTCTCCAAGGCAAATGATTAGAGAGCAGAGTCAGCCACTCTTGCTTGCTTTCTTACTAGCCCCAAAACTCTTGCCCGCCTTCCTGCACATTGGCATGCAGCCTGGAGATACAGGCTGAAGAAAGAGAATAATCGCTTCTGGACATCWTGCTTTAACAGCAAGTCTATAATAAAATGGATGCTGCTATAATCTGAGCAGTTTTAAGTACAGAGAAAAAAAAAAAAAAAAGGCAGATATTACAAAGAAAGATTCCAGGTTCCAGACCTCACACAGGTGCCTCCATTATTGATAATGGAAGCTAAAAATCTGTCTATGCCTAAGAAAAACTGTTCCACCTAAATTAAACTACTGATGTTTCATACCAAATCATTAAGGTCGCTTCGGTCTATCAATGGGCAAAGAAAGGCACATTCCACTGGTAATTTTAACCACCTGATATGTAACCTTGCAAGTATTTCTCTTTCTTCATCGACTGTATCCAAGCCAAGGATAACTCCTCAGGATATCTCCTGAAATGAATTCACACCCAAAATCAGGCAGCCTCTGGGCTCAGCATCTCTCGGTGCTTGGCACATGCCACACTTAGTACCCAGGTTTAAGAACCTCCTTCTATCATCATCCTGCACCAGGAGCCAGGATGCCTAGTTCCAGATTTTCTGCTTTGAATTCKGATTCAACTAGCAAAGCCATCTAAAAGGCTATTTCACTTTTCAATATATATGTCCTTGCACTTTTAATTAGTAGACCAAACTGAGGATCAGACTAACCGCTTGTTAAAAGTACCAYTGGATTTTTATCAACTCGCTAGCACACTAATGCTAAAAATAAATGAACAAAAGGCAGGACCTGCTATTAAACACTAACAATTCAAATCTGAACTTTAATCTTCAATGTAATGTTTTAAAAAACATCTKAAGTCTACATACCTGTTCCTTTTTTGGTTGCCCCAGACAAATGTAGGATGATTAGACTTGCTACAACTGAAAGAGAAAAATAAATTGGCTATCACAGTGTGCTATTTTCTGCAGTCAAACAACTGTAAACATCTCTCCCAAAAGAATACAGGTTTAATAGAATTACTGCACAGAAACAATCTGTTTCATGTTTACTTGCATCTTTAAATTACATTTCTTGTATAAAAACATCTATTTGTGATCTGTTCTGAAAGTATTTTCCTTTGTAAACATTTCAAAATAAAGAGGTGATCTTGGTTAAAATAAAATTAAAAATCCATCCTTTTTCTTTCCTTTCTAATATTTAGAGCAAATCATCAGAGCAACTGATATTTATTTAATATATGTACTAAAATAATAATAATACAACAATAATACAATAATACAATAGTGATTGCTCCTAACAGAGGGAGACAAAGCCTGCTAAGTTTCAGTGCCAGTAGTCTCTGTTACTATAGCATATTAAAATTTGAAAATGGATATTGTGACTATAAAAGAAACGAGGGGTTGGATTCTTCACATCCATCAAGACATTTGCAAATTCCTGAGGAAATAAATTATTGTATGTGCTTAACAGTCCCATTAATCTMGTTCGTGTGACTCTCTCAGAGCATGTAGCTTTACACTGCAATGAATCTGCAGCCTATTTTACAAATAAAACTTCCTTATCTCCAGTCATGACTGCTGGGAACAAATGCGATCTTTCTTAGAATGACTTCAAGCTCTCCAGTTTCCTGGAGCTTCTCCTGAGTTCATGGGAGTTACAGAATATGAAGTTTTGACTGAAATAAAAGGTTAAGAGGGAAATGCTCAGGCAAGTAGTAGAAGACCAAGAAGACCAAGACCAAGACCAAGACTTAGAAGACCAAGGCAGAAACCATCTTGGTCACTAGCTAGCTACCTGATGAAGAATTCACCCTGAGAGCGGTGCTTTCTGTGCATCACCTGGCTTGCTCTTACCATGCATCTTGCTTGCTCTTGGAGAAAGCAGGCTAGCAAGAGCAGATGAGAACAGATCCATGCGTTCCTGGAGTTCCGAGGGGTTTTGACCCCAGCTTGTTTGGCATTCAGCCYGGACATAGTGCCCAGACCTCACTAAAGTGCAGATGAACTTACATGTTTACCCTCATTACTTCAGATTGATGAGTGCTGTAGTAGATCAGTTTGTAGTGTTCAATGAGGAATTAACAGACTTGTCGTCTTTAACAAATATAATTGAATGACATATTTTTTTCTTCTTCTTACCCACCAGAGACACCAAAAGACATCACGAGCTAGTAATCAGCTGCCCAAATAGTCCCTCCTCAGATGGTGTTGAATTGTTTTCCAATTTTATACTGCAAATTGTGTGCAATTTATCTGTGGCGGAGGCTAGTTTCTCCATTGCTCCAGCATTCTAATGGCACCGGGCTCTATATTTCGATGCCTTTGACCCTTCCCATGTGACAGGGAGTTTCACACATGGAGCATGTCTACCTTATTAAATGCAGAAAGGTTGAAAGGCTGGGAAAATGAAGACTTGGCAGCATACTCACTGTTTCTTGGTCAAGCTCACCGCCCCTGTGCCTTTTGAATTCCCAGCTAAGAGAGACGGATGTTGGCAGAGCCGGTAGTTAAAAACTCCTCTGTGTCATCTGCATTCAGCGAGAACATTACATCTTCTACTCAGATCTGGACGATACCCAACCATTCATGCCCTCCCTCTCCACGGAGATGGAGTCTGGAAATACGTGCTAGCTGAGAGCCCACCCTTCGGCTATGGCAGAATCTGAAGGCAATGAAGGATTTACTGAGTTGCTCATTTACTTAGCTGTGTCTCCTGCAGTGAACATTTTGCGTCTATGCCTGTAATCCTCACCAGCCAAAATCTAATTTCTCAATAGCACAAGGTGTTAGACTATGGAGCCAGCTGCAGGCATTCTTTCTTGCCACAAATTAATGGAGCTAGAATAGGAGATGCAGCAGCTAAGTAAACTCATGGCAAAATCAGAGACATTTCTTATTAGGCAGGTACCATCTCATACCTTGTTCTTACACATTCCTTTCAAGCACCTTTTAAGTATTATCTCTCCTCTTTTTCTGTACAGAAGAACCAAAGTTCAGAGAAGTAAGTTGTTTGAGTCAGTAAAATATCATTGCAAAGATAATAGTAAAAACAAAACAAAAAACACAGATCAGTTCACTTTGAGCCACAGMCACTAAAAAGAATGTTTCCCAGTCACAGAGACATGTTGCTCTCCTTACTAATAAGGAGCTAAAGTAATTTTTTTACAATAAAAAGCAGTAGAAAAGAAGACAATAAAATACTCTGAGCATTTTCTAGACAATTAGATACATAGAGATATTTCACCATATAAAAAAAAGAAAAAAAGAAAATGTGAATATGATGCTTGATCCAATGTTATTAAAACCAACTTTATCAAAATACGTATATTGCCAGAAATTAATCAAAATTATGGGGCTTTTTGTGGAAAGATGACACAATCTGTTTCATTCAAGCAGTAAAGACAATCCTGTTTATTCTATGATCCCTCTCTTTTTTCAATTCAAACCACAGGAAAAGAAGAAAAAGACCCTCAGGAGCTTGGTCATGTTGTCTTTACTCATGAACTGTCACTCAGGAAGCTCTGACGATGGAGCAACACTATTGGCATTATCTGAGCTGGGAAATTACGGGCAATAAAAGTAGTTCCCATGAATTTTTTTCGTTGCGCACCCTTCCTTCCTCCTTTCAGCTCCTCTGCTAATCCTCCCTCTGGTTATGGTCATGCTTTCTAGCACCGCTCTTACGATGCGTCTTTGGCGGTCTTTGCATTTCCCCGTTAACAAGCCACGCTCTCTCTCGGCCAGGCAGCTCGGGCAGGCTGGGGGTCGCTCGGATGTCTCCCAGCCCGGCGCAGAGCTCTTGGAGGAGCGCTACCACCACAGCGCTGCTGGGGGCCGTTGCGGGCACGCAGGGAGGTGCTGAGGGGCCCTGCGCCCAGCCGAGCCGCTCCGGCGGGCGCCGCGCAGAGCCGCGTGGGGGGCACACGGCTGCGTGYAGGTTACCGCGGATCGCCGCCCCGCAATTCATGACACATTTCGGCACCTCTTCGCCGCCCGCGGCGGATCTTCCCCGCCCGGGCCGGCCGCCCGTGGTGCTCGGCGCAGCCCCGCGCCCCCAGCGCGCGCCGCGAAGCCACCGGTTCGAGTCCTGCCCGCGGCTCCATCGCACCGCGGCGAAAAGCCGGGGTCTCCAGCCACCTCTCACTCACACACAGACCCGCCTCTGCTCGACCACCACTTCCAAAACCACTACACACACAGTGCCCAAGTGAAAAGCTCCAGCCTGCACGAACATGGACATCCCTCCCTCTCCCCCCCACCATATCCCCGTGCAAACTCCAACCACCCTCTGTTGGACCGCGTTGCGGTGGGGATGGAAAGAGGGGGGAGAAAGTTTACCCCAGCGCCATGAGGGTCCCGTTATCCCACTTGCGGAGACAGGGCAAGGTGTCCCCCTCCCCCAAACACACACAACCCCGCGCCAGCAGGGATGGCAAGAAGGGAGATACTCACTGTGAAAGATGCTGCGCCCATGGGTCATGTCTGTTCCTTACACAAGGGGCTTCGGTCTCCACTAATTCCATTTAGATACGGGAGGACTTCCAGTGGCGGAGAGCGGAAAAAAAAAAAAGGAAAAAAAGATCCTGGAGCGCACACAGAGCAGAGCGTTTCCTCCCTCTTGCTCTCCCTCGCTGCCTTCAAGGAGTCGCCGCCGGCTGGAGCTCCTCACACCCGGGCTCCCATCCTCAGCACCGCGAGCGTCGCATCGCGGCGGCGGCGACCCGCGCATCCAGGTGCCGGCGGCGGCGGCGGCGGCGGGGCGAGCCCCTAGTCCCCAGTTTCATACAAAACCAAGAGCAGATCGAAGCATTTCCTGCAGGACTCCGAGCCCAGCGACTTCCAGCCCTTCGGCTTCTTTTGATGCATTGAAGAAGGGATTAATGGGTCCGTCATCAGCTCCCTGTGCTTGCTCCTCTGAAGGGGTGGGGGTGGGCGGGAGGGAACCCAAAGAGGAGGGGTGGGGGGAGAAAGATTTACCAAATAGGGGATTTAGTCATATTTGTGTGCAATGCGATCCTTATTAGAGAAGAAATCCTTTAAAATCGAACAAATCCATTTTGCAAAACCCTCTCCCTGCGTTTTGCATAGTGTCAGGCAGCAGCAGCGGCAAGAGGCTGCAAACACATTGCACCGTCTCAAATCCTCTTGGGAACGGATGGAGGGAGCCAGGGACGGCTGAGGGCAGAGAGCTGCCCCCTCACTGCTCCAGCCCTGGTGACTCCTCCGTTCACTCGGCGCCGGGGAAGGACGGGGGGCGGCGGTGCTGGGGCAGCAGTGATTTCAAAACTGGGAAAGGCAGAGTGAGAGGAGAGGGATTCTTTTTTCCCCTCCTCCGCTCAGTTTAGGGGCCAGACGAAACGCTCGTGGCTTCCCCCGTGATCTGCACCTGCCAAAAGGAAGCAGAGACGAGACCCCCTTGGAGCGGCGCACACGCACACATGGCCGCGCACGCAAAAGGGAGCAATAAAAGTTTAGCTGCTAATCCCCCGGCCGCGGATACAAGGATTGCCTCTTCCAATCAGCCCGGAGACGGCAGCAAAATCTCCCCGTTCYCTCCCCCCTCCCTTTTCGTGGCTTATCTCCCCCCACCGCCTCCCTCGCCCTGCATCTCACCCCGGACACCCATCCTCTGAGGAGGCTGCGGAGGGAGGTGGAGAAGGAGGAAGAGTGTGCGTGTGCGGAGGGAGAAATAATAATAGTAGTGAGAGGAGCTGAAATGAGCTCAGCGAGTCCCCTGCTCGCCTCCCCCTCGCCCGCGAGAGCTGCCSTCCGCAGCGCCGGGGGGTAAAAGGGCACAGGAGAGGAAGGCGAGGGGCAGGGAAGCCCCCCACCGTAGGGACCGGGGACCSCTACCATGTCCTGCATGTGCTGCGGGACAGCAGCGGGGGGCAAACGCGCCCCCTTCTCCGCGCTGCTCCGGCCGTCTACGTGCGAAGAGTAAAGTGAGGGCTGAAAAGAAAAAAATAATAAAAGAAAAGAAAAAAAAAAGAAAAAAAACCGCAATCCCGGATCCTCCTGTAAGGAGCAAAGGTAACGGAGCGCGAGCCCCGCGCCCGAGGGCGCTTCCAGCGCGGCGCGGAGCCGGGTGCTGCCGCCGCCGCCGCCTCCGCCCGGGGCCGCCGCGCGGAGCTGCCGCCCACCTGGCGGGCGAGACCTGCTGGGGAGACCTGTTGTCTGCGGGCAGCGCTGCAGCGAGGCGGGGGCCGCCGCTCCGCTGGGGCAGCGGGGCTCCCTGCGCCGCGCCGGCTAATCCAGGGGTTGGGAGCCGAGAGCAGCCTCGTTCTTTTTTTTTTTTTTTTTTTTTTTTTCCTTTTTTAGCCTGTGGATTGCCTGTCTGCTCTGCACTCTGAGATCAAGGCAGTGCCTGCCATTGATACTTAGGAATTCAGACAGTCATCAGCAGTGACACACACATTCGGATAAATCTGAGGTGATCTTGGCTCGCTGAAATCCCGCATCCTGTCGTCCGTCCGTCCATCCATCCATCCATCCATCCATCCATCCATCCATCCATCCATCCATCAGTCCAGCCAACCTGTCTTGGAGCATTTAAAAAACCCTGTTGGGTGACAAGGGCACAAGATGCAGCTGCAGGGCTCTGAAGTAAAACTCTTTCTAATAAGGGATATAGAGGAAACAAGGCCCCGTGAAAGGATTCATCTACATTTTGTGTCATCTATCTTGCCATTAGCAGCATGAGAGCTGCGGCTGTTAATCTTAATAAACTGCCCCGCTCTGCTTTCCAACCCTCTCAGCACTTCCTCYGACCTTCCCTACTCCTTCCCGCCACCAGAAAAGAACCTTATTTGTGCAGTAATTGAAAGTCACCTGATTTATCCATAGGATCAACTTCTTTAATACAGATGTGCAGAGCCTCCCTTATTGAAGAGACAGAAAAACAACTGAGAAAGGATAAGCGGGGGAAACAGGCATAGGAGTATTTCTAGACAGTCAGATGTTTCTTCTGCAAGAGAGTGCAGACATCCATATGGCTAAGTTTCAAGTTATAGTTACTTTAAAAAGGTTATAGAACAAGTAGGCATAAAACAGCTGATTTTGCTGTTCTGTGGAAATTTGCTGTGTCACATCATAAAACAGTAAGCTTCCTCATTTTTTCCTCCTCTGAAACAGGGTGATTTTTTGCTTGTTTGCTTGTTTTTTTGTAARATATCTTAATTCTGTTTTGATCAGCACTGTTATGTTAAAGACAGAATTGCAATGATATTGGCAAATGGCATCTGTARCAAATACAATTGAAATATGCCAAAATGTAATTGCACACTCTCGCTACAGAGTGAGGCCTCCACAGAAGAGCTGAGGAGCAGCCACGGCGACCACAGCCAGTTTTGGTAATGAGACCTTCAAGGGATATCTCAGGATCTACATAGCTGGATGCTAAAAGCAGTAAGCTTGTTCAAGCACACGGTGCTTGTCAGGAAGAGGTTCCAAATGAGTTTCTACCTCAATAGACCTCCTCTRGAGAGTCAGATATTTTGAACCTCATACATCTACTACAGGTTTCATTTTTATTCTTTTTTTTTCCTCTGGGAGAAGACATTGTTTTACGCATTTTGATGCCCAAACTATGTTTATGCTATTTTTTTTAAATAAAAAATGCTACCTTCTAAAAAGGTAGTAACTCACCAACCAGCAAGTACATTTCATGATTCAGGTTTTACGCTACTAAATGTTTATGTACTTATATACTTAGTATGTGGGTTTGTATCTTTAATAAGCCAATAACCATACCCTTGCCCCTCTACTAGGCATCAGAGTGAAAAAGGGACAAAGAGATTCAGTTAGTATAATTTGCTTAAAGGACAA